>VZZY01023733.1:41414-78265 GCA_013400335.1 Eurystomus gularis | reverse complement strand
GCTCATGGCTTCCAGAACCCCAACCCCTCGGTTTCTCGTAATTCCAGGTGCGTTTGTTGTGATGCCGCCCCCCGCTGGTTTTGCTGCTTTTATGGCTCCAAAGAGCTCCCTTGGAAGTGATTTTTCATTTTGCGTTTGTGTCTGCCAGCTCGCCGCGTACGGTGCGACAGAAAGGCAGGCGGGCGCGGAACGAGGGGAGTGCTGGGCGCCGCTGGCACAGCTTTCAAAGGACTTGTAACAGGAAGCAGGATAAAGCCTGGCATAAATCTCCTTGACCCGCTAGAACACTGCAGAAAACTATTTATTGCGTAACCGTGGTCAAACNAAAACGGGGGTCTTTTTTTTTTTTTTTTTTTTTTCACTGTGTGCATGGGGACAAGAGGGAGGCTTCGGGTGGAAGCGAGTCCCGCAGACGTAGCGGTAGCGAACCCAGCGAGGAGCTGCTCTGGCAGCCCCGACGTGCGCCGCTGGCAAGCTGGGTGCTTGGCAGCAGCCTGGGCAGCCACAGCTTGGGAGGAGGGAACTCTCCATTAACACCTGAATCAAGGTTCTGCATTGTTTCCAGCAGCAGCTGCTTAGGTTTGGAGAGTTTTCATCAGGGACTTGAGGAAAATGCTGGACGTATTTCGTTCTTTGTAGCTTCGGCAGCTGCACGCTTCACTTGGACCATTTGTGGGCTTGGATTCTCAAAAAAAACAGGTTGGAGTTGCTAAATGAGCATGCTCACCTTTCATTTGGATTGTGAAATTAAAGCGCTGTAAAAGCTGAGAAGTTGGCGTAAAACGCTTGCATAAAAATTGTTTTAAAACACAGAATCCTTAATCCTTAATTTTAAATTAATCCTTAAATGAGAAATACTTGTGCCTTTTGTTTATAAACAATATTACTGATTTCCTTCCACCCTTGGTGAGAGTAGTACATTATTTTTTTTAATACTTTGCATCACTGTATTTTTAATACGTACAGTTCTATCTGCAATGAGCCCTTCTGGTCCTTTCCAACACCTCTTAACTCTACATTGAAAGTGTTAGTGGAAAAAGTAATAAGTTATTTTGGACTTAAATAAGAAATGTTCCACATTAAAGTTCTCATTACTTTATATTCACAGGTATCAGAAATTGAAATGACATAGAAAATTCTTCAAAGCGCTGACAGCAAAATGAGTTCCTTTTACTTGATGCTGAAAGGAGGTACTGTTTTCAATTTCTTTGAATACTGATAAGATCGCATCTTTCAAGGTGGTTTGGATGTTCTCATTGCCTCCAGTTTGATGTGAGGTGGAAGTGGGTAAATAGGTAGCTCTTCACTGTCCTAGAATAAGCTGGTGGTGGCCAGTTATTCAGAGATATAGATACCCAGCTGTTCTTTCTTTTTCCTGTCCTCCTGTGCTTTGGTGAAAGCTGAGGCAGTACCTGTAACAAACACTTTGTTCAGATTCAGATTTAGAGTGGTTAATACTTTGTCTCAAAGTTGACCTATAATCCAGCTTATAAAGATTTAACTCTTGCAGGCTTCTTTCTGACTATTATTCTTTGATTTCCGTGACCTCATTTTGATGTAGCTTCAGAAAAATGTCTTGGATAACGGGTTTTCTGAAAAGTTATAGCTTTTCCTTAGTCCTGCAACTTGCAGGATTGTTTGGAAAGAGGCATTTAAGGACTACAGTTTGTGGTCTTCACTTCAGTGTCAGTATACCACAGTGAATAACAGGATCTACTTCTAGAGGGTGCTCATGTGTCATTTTGTGTGACTCAGATTTCACGCATGCCCCTGTACAGCGAACAGCTGCACTTTGTTTATATATTGAGTATGTTAGATGGGAAAGTGAGGACCTCAGGAAAGTAGTAGTCTTGGAAACAAGTTATAATCTATTAGAAACTTTATCTTGCTTTGCTGTTGTGGTTTAACCCCTGTAAGAAGCTTAATAGCATACTCCTGCTGACAAGAGTAAGTACAATAAGGAACAAGGTGTGAGCTGTATGAGTTGTAGTGGGTTTAATCTTGTCTTGGTGGTTGTACTTGTTCTCCACATGCTTCCCCCTCCCATTTCAAACTGTTAAAGTTTTGCTCAAAAAGTTAATGCAGTTCTTTCATATAGGTATGCCACTAAATTAGGGCACTTTACACCTTTATGCTATGATTTTGTTTTCAGAGGTGATAATGAGTTGCCTTTGAACCACAATTTCTGTGTTTTTCTGTATGGCTGAGGTTCTGTTGGTTGCCCTTGCTGTAATGAGTCATAGAATCATAGAGTGGTTTGGGTTGTGTGTTGGTTTAGTAAGAGCTGTGGCTGCGGGGTGGCCAGAGCTGCATGGCCGCACCGCTGCTCCCCGCCCCCTCCCCTCTGCTGCGGGTCGCGGACAGAGCAAGAAAAAAAAAAGGTTTAAAAGTGCCTTTTTGAGTTGAGATAAGGGAGGTTTAATATATATATATAAAAAACCCAACATGTAATAAGCAGTTGCAGTTAACAAAAAACAACGGTAACAGTGAGAAAGGAGCAATACAAAAAGGAAATAATACCGGACAACAGCGACAGACCCGAGCCCACCGAAGCAGCTGAATGCGAACTGCCCCCCCACCAGAACTGGCCCCCGGGCATGACATCAGCATGGTATAGAATAACCTGGCTCCACACAAAATTAACCCCGTCCTGGCCAAACCAGGACAGGTTGAAAGGCACCTTTAACAATCATCTAGTTCCAACCCCCTGCCGTGGGCAGGGATACCTTCCACTAGACCAGGTTGCTCAAAGCCCCATCCAACCTGGCCTTGAACACTTCCAGGGAGGGAGCATCCACAATTTCTCTGGGCAGCTTGTTCCAGTGGCTCACCACCCTCACAGTAGAGAATTTCTTCCTCATATCTAATCTAAATTACGCTCTTTCAGTTTAAAACCATTACCCCTTATCGTATCACTACACTCCCTGATGAAGAGTCTCTCCCCATCTTTCCTGTAGGTCCCCTTTAGGTACTGGAAGGCTGCTATAAGGTCTCCCCAGAGTCTTCTATTCTACAGGCTGAACAACCCCACCTCCTTCAGTTGGTCCTCACAGGGGAAGTGTTCCAGCCCCCTGATCATCTTCGTGGCCCTCCTTTGGGTCTGCTCCAACAGGTCCATGTCTTTTGTATGCTGGGGATCCCAGAGCTGAACACAGTACTCCAGGTGGTGTCTCATAAGAGCGGAATAGAGGGGGAGAATCACCTCCCTGGACCTGCTGGACACACTTTGCCCAGGATGTGATTGGCTTTCTGGGCTGCAAGCGCATATTGCCAGGTCATACTCAGTTTTTCATCCACCATTATGCCAAAGTCTGTCTCTGCAGGGCTGCTTTCAGTCCACTGATTGCCCAGCCTGTGTTTGTGCTTGATACTGCCCCGACCCACGTGCAGGACCTTGCACTTGGCCTTGTTGAACATAGTGACATTTGCATGGGTCGTGTGTCAAGGTCGCTGTGGGTGGCATTCCTCCCCTCCAGTGTGTCGACCATACCACACGGCTTGCACACTGAGCTGTTGACTGCAGCTCTTTCAGTGTGACCATCCAGCCAGTTCCTTATGCACAAAATGGTTCGTCCATCAAATCCATGTCTCTCCAATTTAGAGACGAGGATGTCATGTGGGACAGTCCCCATAGACAGTGACCTATGTTGAAAGCCACTTAAATTAACAGTGATGTGCTGATATGCAATGGAGGGGCTTAGGTGCTTTCTATGCTACGGTCTTGAGCATTTTTTCATTATGTTGGCCTTTGTCATGTCTATGTATTTAAAAACTGGAGACAGAAAATTTGGAAAACAAAGGTACAGTCAGGTGATTTGCACGGCTTCCTGAAGGAGGACTTCGCAGATTCCACTGTGTGCAGACTTAGGGACCCAGTATGTCTCTAAACCTGTTCCTATGGCATTTAAAGTTGGCAGTGTGCCCAAGGCAAGTAAAAGGGCATGTTCTGTGAAGACAGACATCCTGCAAGTAACAAAATGTCAGTATCTTAAGTTAGGTCCACATATTTTCTGGTTTTGTTTTTATGATGGCAAGTTTAGAAATTTGAAGCAGTAGTAAGCTATATTTTAACTATGGGAAGATAAATATTAGGAAGGTAACTTGTAAATCAACCCTTTTTTTTTCCAGTAGCTCAAACCACAAACATGATTGATTGATTGATGATGTGGGATTTATTTGGTGGTGGTTGTTGTTGTTTTCTTTATTTCTTAAAAGCCTTCATATACAATTTTCCTTTAAGCCCAGCAAGCTTTCAGCTGAAACAGTTTTCCACACCAAGTATATAGTCAATGTCATGAGTTAAATTGCCATTCTCTCTACGTGAGATTTTTGAGCTTCAGTGGTTGTTTCATGGGGGCATTTCATATTGTTGAGACTGGGATAGATGGCATGACAAGGCTAAAGTTGTTAGGTGTGTTGAGCAAACATCTGCTTTTTAATGAAAATTTGCTATTTCACGTTTGTGGATTTGGGGGAGTGTTTGTATATTCTGCTTAAGAAAAAGAGTGAAAAACTTGTGTGGCCACTGGAAACGGCACTAACCAGAATAGAAGTGCTTTATTTACTGTCAGGTATTGCAGCTGCAAAAGCTAGAGGCTTGTTCCCTTCTTTCCAGAGTTTTTAAGCTTTACTGCTACAATATTTGAAGGGAGTGTGTGTGTAGATTTTGAAAGAGTAGAACTTAAAAAATGTTGAGCTTTAGCATATAATATTAGAAAGATATCCACTCTTGGTACTGGAGACCGGTAATGGGTGCAAAATACAAAGCTTAACCTATTGGATTGCATAGTTATTCTTACCTTGCCCTAAATATAAGTATTCTTTGTTTCCTTTTAGTGGTTAAATCTGCCTTACAAAGTGTCTACTTATGTCTGGTTTTGTTGCTTTCTTGACACCTGTGTACCATTACCTTGTTTTTGAAAGAAGCTTAATTCTCCAAAGGCCTTTGCTAGAATTCTTGGTCAATCTTAAGAGCAGCAACAAAACTTATGCTATTGTTTTAAGTCATCTCTCTAGTGCAGGCAGAGGGATGCTTTTGCTTTCACATTTAGGATGTCTGTAGAACATTTGGTTTTTTATGTGTACACAGCTGTCCAAATGATATGTTTTGTAAAATCCCTTTTTTCCCCCTTCTCCACTCTTTACAGGTAAGCTGAAACTCCAAGAATGATGATCAGCTCATTGGCAAGTTACAGGAAAACCACATACAAGGCAACTAAATGAAGACTTTGATATGAGTGCTTTGTCAGATAAAGTGTCCAAAAGAAGTACATCCTTGGAGGCTGCTGTATCAAAGTGTTGAACTCTGCTTTGTGTGTCCCTCCCTACTACCGCAACACTTCTGCATATGAAATGCTTCAAAAGACGGAGCTGGTGTGGCTTATTTGTCACTGAAGTGAACTACATTGGATACAAAAGTAAGTCAAGGCCATGTGTGTTTTTCAGGGAATACCATCTCTTTGCCAGCCATTTCTAGCAGAGTAGAAGTCTAATATTAACTAGGACCTGTGCAAGGGATGTTTTGCAATGGACTGCTACATGGCAAACGAGACTGCTTTAGAGTTAGAAGCAGCAGCATGCAAAATACTGAGGAACAAAGGAATGGCAAGATAGCAAAATGCACATTTTAACCTACAAGGAGCTGTCAGAAGGGAAAGGGGTTGTTTGCCAGCTGGCTGACAGAAGAAGGCATGGGAAGGGCTCTGATGACATCTTGCCAAGAAAAAGCAGGTGCATCTGAGGGGGAACAGGACTTGGTTAAGATTGAGAGGTTTCATGGAAGCCGCTTGTGGGCCATGAGGGCATTGGGTGTCTATTCAGTCATGTCTTTGTTGGAGAAAGCTGCAAAGATGACCGGAGGCGTGAAGTGAAACTACAGTTCTTGAACACTTTGGTTTGTGTCTGCCCACAGCAAATCATATTAGCTGTGGTTTCCACACGTTTGACTTTAGACACCAATCTAAGTGTCAGATCCCACAGGAGTTACGGTGTGTCCTCCTGCAAATAACTACAAATTCATCTCCTCTTAAAAGCAATGCTGTCTCAACTGTGCAAGAATGAAACCTCATACATCTCTGTAATGATGTCTCTCTTAAACACGTGGAAAGAGGAGTAGTTTAAGGAAGCTTGGTTTCTGAATTATACAGTATAGCTTAAATCACTGCTAGCATAACTTGTCTGTGCTAGGGGGTTGGTGGGTTTGGGTTGTTTTTTTTTTTTTTGCTTAACTATGCTGGCAAAAGAAAATTACACTTTATGCAAGAGTTATTCCAGTAGAAATTTAGAAAAAAATCAGTAGAAAGCTGAAAACTGAGCAGTCTTCTGTGGAGGCCAGCAGTTGCTGTTGTTGAAATCTTCATAGGCTGGAGTTAAACTACCAATCCCATTTTTCCCCTCCCCAGGATGACTAATGCTTCTCCTGACTTTTTAAGGAGTAATGCAGGGTGCAGAGGACAGTGCAGCTTGAATGCTCTTACCACATTAATGGAAAAAAATTCTCTTTGCAGCAAAAGATGACATCTATGGTTTTGCTCATTGGTCATCTAATTCTACTGATACCTCTGTTCAGTGCTGGTAAGTTAAATACATTGTTGAAATTACCATTTTGTAAAAAGAAAAGTTGCAAGCGACAATTTGTATGCATTTAGTAGAAAGGAGTTACTGGGAGCAAACAGTGGATTTGAGGTTTGGTTTTGATTCAGCATGTTGGAGATATACTGAATACCTCTTCTTGGATTGAAGTTGCACTGGGGATGGAATGGACAAATTGGCATAAATATTTTTAAATCTAGCCACATAAATTTAGGGTACTGAGGCTTTGATTAGCCTCTTCCTGACTCCTATGAAGAAAGTCTAGAGAGATTGGCTTCCTTAAAGTTAGCTGTTGAATGCCTTCTTTAAGAGACGTGCTGTAGCTCTAGTACTGAAAGTAGTAGGGCTCAGTTTCCTTCACAATTAATTAGTGATACTTTCAACGGTAGGTCTATGTTTTAGTAAAGTTTAGGAGTCCAGAAATTAATGATGCTTGTCTTGCTGCTGTTGACATAAGCAGTGTAATATTAATGTTTCTGACTTAGTATAAGCTACATGAGGACCTACTTGGAAATCTTTAAATTAGGTTCTAGGAAGGTGGTGGGACTGCAAAGATTACCGAAGACTTTTTAAATTTTGAAATAAATACATTAACTTTGTATACAGCCATTCAGGAAGATTTTTAAAATCAGTTCAGTCAGATGTTTTGCGGTTTCATTGGAATTCAGTGTTGCACATGTATACAAAAGTTTGGAAGCTTTTAAAATCTGCTTTATAGCCAGATGGCCTGCTCAGTTTGTGCTAAACTGGTATTCTCCAGGTAGTTTTCTCTGGCAGATTTGGATTCTTGCTGACTTCTTGCAGTATCTGTCCTTCTTTCTTTGGTAATTTTTCTCTGATATTTTTTTGGCTGATGCTTAAATAACTACTTGCTAGGCTGCATGATGTGTCTTGTCAACTTGTTACATGGCCATAATTATAAAAATTCTGCTTATATCCTGCTTTTATGTGATGTTCAGAATAGAGTTAATCATTTAAAGAGCCTTCTGGTTAAAGATGACAGAAATAGCAAATGTCGATAATACGTTCATACAGAATTGCAAATGAGATAATAAGTTATAGTCAAGACTTCTTAATCTAACTACTGCACCTCTCCAAATTTCCTTTGTATTATATTAAGTGCTGGTTTACAGACTTCTTTGATGTGTTGAAGTCTTGATCTCATTCCATACTGTCTTGTGCTTCAGGTCCAATGCTTCAGGTCCAAAACATTCTTCTGGTTTTTTTTTTCCCCCCTAATTTATTTTTGGCCTCATAGTCATAATGTCCAGAGTACTGTTAGGAGCTCTGCACTGCTACTGCCTTCACCATGGTTTTCATACATACTATCTACATTAAGAATCTGGTAATTTTGCAAAAGTACTGACATGCTCAAATAACCAGCATACAACAGGTGAGCTGTGAAGCTCATGTTGCCTGGTGAATCCTATGTATGTTCTTATACCCTGGTTTGCACTGAAGCTATTGGACTTGCATGTGCTTTTTTCTGACTACCTTCATAAAGGGAAATTGTGGCTTAAGCTTTGTAAAATGTGTGGTTTAGATCCTCAACCAGAAGGTGCTAAACAAAGTATGGTAACCTTGCAATGTTTTAATGGTAAATTGTTACAGAAAGTTTAGTTTCTAATTCTGTGTAACTTGGAATATTAATACTTCTAAACCAGAAAAGTATACAGATTAAAACCATTAATATTTTTTTCTTTTTTTTTAATAGAAGAATGTGTTATTTGTGATTACTTTGTGCTTGTTGGAGAGCCTACAGTTATTAGTTGCCCAATAATTACGTTGCCAGAGCTTCACTCTGATTACAATCTGACGTGGTACAAAAATGGTAGTGCTACGCCAGTAACCACAGAGAAAGACGCGAGGATCCATCAGCAAGAGGGCTTGCTTTGGTTTATTCCTGCAGCGCTGGAAGATTCTGGACTTTATGAATGTGATGTAAGGTAAGGAAGAGAGGAGGGGACCAACTGGGTTGCTCATGCTTACAAGTGTAATAATATATTTGTGTAACTTCAGTGTACAGAATTTTTTGTTTAGGTAGAGAGCTTAGATCAGTTAAAAGCACTGTTTTGACCATGCTTTTTGTTTCTGCAAGCTGCCTTTTTTTTCTTTTATTCCACACATGTAGCATTGCAAAAGTGATTCATACAGAAGACTCTTCATGTTACAGCATACTAATATTAACAATGGTCTGTGTGGGTTGGTTGTTTTGGATGAAGTGTAAGGTCATAGGGAAAAGTCTTAACTGCTTCAGCTTTTCCTGTGTTGAAATTGCTGTTTGATACTGACAGATCAGAAGAACATTTTTGTTTCTTAATTGGACATGGTTAAATGGAAGAAGGATCTAAGAGGAGCAAACTCTGCATGTTATGCAGTATCACCAAGTACAGACTTGCTGGAGAGCTTAGCAACTTTTTGGGAATCCTTTTAGAAATTTACAAATTAACAGGCAGACCATTCTTATGTTTTATTTTAAAACGTTACCAGATGCTACTGGTTAAGAATGAGAATGCATGTGAAGAGCAAAGCAATCTGCTAGAGAGTTTTGAAGACAGTGAAAGTAATGCGTCCCCAGTACTGCTCAAAAGATCTGAGCACACAGAGAAGAAGAAGAAAGAAATAGATTCTTTTCACCTCTTGGGTACTTTAAAGCTCTTGCCATATTTACAGCTCAGATTAATGCACTGGACTTGACCACTTCAGGGCCAAATCTTATTTATAATGGCTGAAATTCACTGTGTGATGAACAGAAATTAATTTTGGGAAGGCACACAGAAATCCTTCTTTTCCTCATGGTCTTGCCAGAGCATACTGAGAACTTCCAGTGCAGGCTTTTTTGGTGACCCAGAATTTGTTTTAGTGTACTAGTGTGCATACAGTACATCAGTTATGCTGAAGGGATTTGGGTTGTGAATGTAGTAAGAGTGATCAGCAAAAAATTCCAGTGTAGAAACAGGTCGCAGGCCTTTGCACCTTTCTGCTTGAGAGTCAGTAATGAAGCTAAAATCAGAAGAAATGTAATTAATTTCAAAGCTATGCAGTTAAATAATTAATTTAGTCTTTCCTGCTATGTTTCTAGTTACTGTAGCTATGAGACATGTTCCTATGGGCACCTCACATCCCTCATTTGCATAATGTCAGCAGGACAAAAAACTTGCTAAAGTTCAGTTGTGTTAACTGTAGGCTGTATTTTGTGCATCAGTCACACCTTCATTACAGAGCTTGTCAGGGTGTAGTATATAGAAGTTGAAGCCAGGACTGTCAAAACATGCAATTCACTCTTCTGGAAAATTCCCCCTTAGCATATTTTTGAGAAATGAAGAGTTGAGGAATGAATTAATAGAGAGTATTCCTTTACTTCTGGTATAGGCTTCTGGTTTCTAGTGACATCTCTCCTCAGCAGAGCTACTGTACCACAGGTTCTTGTGAGCTCTTGGTGTGAAGTGGTTACACATTGATATTGCACCTTGATGTTTATGTCATTCAAAAGCTCTGTCTCTGCTCTGCTAACAGTTACAACCTGTTTTTCTTGATTTGCCCCTCCAAGGAATGCTGAGATAACCTGTCTTCTCCTGTTCATTTGGCACTGAGGGTGTTCCAGTGCAGATATATTTGGGGTTACTCTGCACCACTGTGTCTTGGCAAACAGTGTTGAAAATGGCAAGGCTGGGTTGGTGCTGTCGGCTCCATAGAGCATCAGCTTTGAGAAGTCCTGACACCCCCTCTGGTGCTTCCAGAGCAGACCTTACTTCTGCTCACAACACAAAATCACAGCTTATTTCCATCCCTTGGTTTGGAACAGGGGGTAAGGAGCTGAGTGTCATGTTTATGAGCTTGGGGGACTGTAGCAGGGGTGTTAGAGGCAAGGCTGGTGGAGATGCTGAACTCCCTCTGTGTAAATTCCCTGACTTGTTAGAAACAAGGAAGCCTATTGTTAATGCCCTGACTTATCTGCTGTTCTAATTACAGGAGCCTTAACCACTCTAACAGAAAACCTATACATTTAACAGTTTTTGAGAACGATAACAATTTGTGTTTTAACGAAAAAATGAAGTTTGAACAAAAAGTGATGAGCACAAATACTGGAAAGATTATATGCCCTGACCTAGAACATTTTAAAGATGAAGACAATAAGCAGCCTGAAGTACACTGGTATAAGGTATTGTGCATGTGTATTTCCAATATACAAGACATGAAATAATGTACTAAAAATCTGTTATGATGTAACTGAAAACCAGCTTTTGGAAGGGAGTTATCTATAGTTTGGGTAAGGTGTCTATCTTGCTACACTATTGGAGAGGTGCATGGGAGGCATACTTTAAAAAAACAATTGTCCATTTCTGGATTGCAAGTTTTTTCAGTCAAAAACATTTTTCGTCATCAACATTTTCATTTGTTGATGTGTGAAAATCTAGTTTATCCTTTGTTTTATGTAGTTAATAAGTTTAAAAACTTGTATGTCTCCTTAAATACAAGATGCTACATAATTATTTCAGTTTCACAGAATATTAGGCCTATCCTATCTGTTGATGATGTTGATTCTTACACTTTTTTGTGCTGATTCTGCCAAAATACTCCGTAGACTATGCAAGCTTAGAACCTTGTATTTTGTCCCTTTTAAGGTAAAATTCTAAAGTAATTCAACTTCATTCTTCATTCTGATGGTGGTATTAAAGTAGCTACATGGGCCTGTACATGTAAAATAACCTTGGTCCTGCACCTGTGCATCTTTTGAGATGAAGCGATTCTACACTGCTTTTAGGTCAGGGAAGAGAAGGAAGTTTTTCACTGCGTTTGCATTGCTGCAGAAACAGTAGTACACCCAACACCACAAGGCACTGCTACAGCAGCTCTCCTTCGTCTCAGTGAGGTACAAATGCAGGCACATATTATCATAAATTCTGCTACATGCATTATAGCTTTTATTACACCTGAGATGGGTAACTGGCCAGCTATTAAATGGAGGCAGTGAGCTAAAACGCAGCATTTGAAAACTTAAAGGATTGACTGCAGTGATTTGTAAAAAGTACAAATGCAGCAAGACATCATCAGGCTTCGTGTAAGAACGTAGTGATGCTTGGATAAGAACCCACATGGTGGCTTTCAAAAAATTCAGTATTTGGCAAGTATTTTAATAATCAGTAAAGTTCAGTAACTTTTTAATTATCAGTTTATTAGTTCTCTTAAATCACAGGTACTTTTGATATATTTAGGAATGTAAGCCTGGATTTCTTGAAGACAAGCGACTTCTTTTGGCAGAGGGTGAAAATGCTGTCTTGATTCACAACGTCACTGTACAAGACAGAGGAAACTACACATGCCGTATGGTATACACGTATATGGGAAAACAGTATAATGTTTCACGAACCATGAGTCTAGAGGTTAAAGGTGAGTACATTGAGGTTCTCTTCCCCCTCTTGTCTCTGCTGTAAATATTTCTATGCAGACACAAACTATGTGGCATGTTACTTTTCAACTCTGTGAAATTAGAGTTGCAAATCTTTAATTTTTTTTTTCTTGAATGCAAGATTAAAACACAATAATGCATGTTGCTACCCTTGAGCATTGCTTCTAAGAAAGAATTGTCATGGGGAAATGAGAAATGTGGGGTTAGGGATGAGGATTAGAGGGAAGCAGTAGTTACTGCGGTGTGGGGAGGTTGTTTTTTGCTGTAACAAATAATGCACCATTAAATTAAAGAAATGGAGAGGAAAAAAAGAAGAATTTTTGTTGAGACCATCACAGCAAAACACCTGCTTGTGGCCCTGTTGGTGAACCTGCTTACAAAGTTCACTAGAATCTCAAATGATGGGAAAGGAGATGTGACAAGCTATATAAATACCATAAAGTTAATAAATCTTCCTCTGGAAGAGATTGGCTTACTGTTGGCACTCGGTTGTACTTTTCTGCACACAGGACTCAGAACTGGCTGTCTCACACTCCCAGTACTGTCATTTATTAGTGTAATCATTGTGATTACATCTTTGTAGGCAATGTTGCTGATGATCTGACCAGCACCATGACTGTAGTCCCATCAGAAAAGCTGGCTGGAGGTAGAGTGTCCATCTTTGTAGATTAAATAAATATTCTGACTTCAGATAGGGCATACAAGAACACTAGGTTGTTACCAGCGGATCTGTACATTGTGCAGAATATACAGTTCCAGCCCAGTTTAAGTGTGTGCTTGTTTACTCTTCTTTTTAAATAGATATTCACCTGATCTAGGAGGTTGTTGATACAATCCCTCTTTCTCTTCCTTATCCATCTCTCTGACAAAGTTAATTGCCTTCTTTGGTTTTGTTTTTGTTTTCTGGTTTTGGATTACTTTTATATCAACTGCGAGTAAATTTGAGATTTTTTTTTAAAGTATTTTTAAGGTAAGCTAAAGCATTTTGTTACCTTGGAAGCTAAAATAGAATAATTTGGGTAGAGAATCCTATGAGATATTTTCTGTTGTAAATTTGAAACTGGTAGTAATTATCGCGCTCCAATAGTACCAAACAATAAAACAAAACCATTGTAAAACTATTAGTTGAAGTAAGTTGTGGAACTCTTCTTGCCTGAAAACTTCATTTTTCTCTTTGTTTCTGTTAGAACGACCACTGCAGATGAGACCAGAGTTTATTTATCCGAAGAACAATACTATTGAAGTAGAACTTGGTAAGTAGTGACTATTTATGAAGTAATTAACATTCAGTAAAACAAATAAGCTTCTGGACTTCCTGAAATAACACATGAACAGTTCCACTGACTTCAGTAAGACTGCGAGATAGGCACATGAATTGAGGATACCTGGAAGACAGATAAGAACCGGATTCCTACAGGTGATTTGCAGGGTGAATAACTGTGTGCCTAAGATTGGAGTCTCTTGACTAGCAGTGTCGGGTGGGATGCTTTTTGTTTTTGTTTTAAGTTATTGCCATCTGTCCTTTGTACCATTTTTCACTGTGTCTTGACATGTCTTCAGTATCTATGGAAATATGGTTACATATATGTAATATGTTAGGATAGTTACCAGTTGACCAGTTCAGTAGTTTTAATTCCTTCTGAATGTTTCTTGTTTCCTTTCCTTCTCCACAACCTGGATTTTATTCCTTGTTCTAGGGTATTAAAAGGTTTTAGATACAATCTTTTGTGAAACAGTGGCCTGCTAGTTGATGGATATCCTAGGTATTGGTTATCTTAGAAATTTCTTAAATAAGAGATTCTGGATATAAGGAATAACTTTTTCCTAGTGAGGACAGCCAGGCAGTGCAGCCAGCTGCCCAGAGAAGTTGTGTGGTCACCGTCTGGATAAAGCTCTGAGCAGCCTGGTCTCACCTCAGAGCTGGCCCTGCTTTGAGTAGGAAATTGGACTAGAGACCTCTCAAAGTCCCTTCCAACCTCAATTATTCTGTTATTCTATGGGCCAAGTATATGGTGTGCAAGTCTTTTCTTAAGGAAACCTATGCATCTTTAGATTGCATCATATATTGGACAGAGTTGTATTCTACTGATGTAGTCCAGAAGGTTTGGAGCTGCTTGAACTGTAATTTTTTTTTCTCCTGTGTTGCACGAAGGGGAGTTGTTTCAAAAAAAGTATTTGAAAAGGTCATTAATTGTTTGGAGAAGTGTGATTGGCTATTTGCTGGAATTTCTGAGTACAGGATCTAAGCTGTTTTGTAATCTTTTGAGGAAGGATTAGTACCAACGAAATCATTAGAAAAGCTGTGAGGAGAGGTTGTGTTGGGGCTCTGGCACCACATGGGCACCGAGGCCAGAGCACTGTGGATTATTCTTATATACATCACACTGATGGTAGTCCCACGTAACACAGCTACTTTTGCTGCTGCTTTTTCTGACCTCAAGCTTGTAAATACTGTGTATATCAGGTGTTCTCCTCTCATATTGAGGCTTCATGGTTCTTTTCACATCATGTGAAACATTTTGTCTGGCCCAAATTCTGACTTTAACCATATGGTATTAAACTGAAGTGAACAGCACTAAAACACTGGTGGGTTTTGTGGTTTTGTTTATTTGGGGTTGGGTTTTGTTGCAGTTGTTTTGGAGTTTAGGGATTTTGGTTTCTTTTCTTTTTGGCCTCAGTAGCTTGTGAAAGATTTCTCATTCTGATGTTGCCAGGTTCTCTCAAGGATCAGCAAATTTTGACTGGAATAATGGTTGAGCTTCAATAGAAATTATGTTCCCCCAAAGTCCAGAAAGCTTTGTTTTAAACAGTGGGAATATTCAGGATCTGATACAAACAGTATTAGTTTATATACTTACAGTCCTGAATTCTTCAAATGCGTATTTAATTCTGTTGGAAATACTCTGAAATGGCTCAGCAGCCTCCTCTTCTCTGGTAATCGCATCTTCTCTGGCTTCATTACAATTACATGCCTGAAAATCCTTATCTCTTCCACTAAGAAGGAAATTTGTTTCCTAGATCTTAGAGTGAAATAGGGAGACTTTCCACTGTCATTTTTTGACGTCACACAATCCTAATCTGTGTGAAAAATTTCCTTTTCCTTTGTAATTGTAACTGTGGAAGAAATGAAGTAACATTACGTTGGCACTTTCCTCTACTGCATCACCCACCCATTAAAATATCGTGTAAACCTCATGCCTAGTTCTGACTGGTAATTAGTTACGATTTCCTGTTTAACCAAGGCAACCTCTACTCAGATGGGATCTGATCTGCACAGGCCCTTTAGAAAAGGCTCTTTAATTTACTGAAGACTTCCTTCAGGGTTTTCTTAATCCTTGATAGTACTTGCTGAGAAAATGGAGAATTGAGCACTTAGTAGTCCAGGGGCTGCCCTGTGACTCTCAGCCTGGTATAAGATGTGTTATGGGACAACTTGTTTAGACTCTTTATTTTAGAATAGCATTGGTTATGGCTTGGACACTGCATTAACTACAAGTTGCTGATGTATTATTGGATGCCTTAGATGCCAGCTAGGATAAACAAACCTTTATTGCCTTACAGATATTAGGAAAGCAGTCACAGGTGACACTAGGAGACACAAAGCCGCCACTCACAAAGTGGGTTTATTGTGACTACTAAACAACTACAAACAATTCCCTGCTACAGGGGGATCCTTTAAAGGAAGCTGGTGACATTTCTCTTTTTAAAATTTATTTTTTAACATCTTAATTTTTTGTTGTTGTTGTTAAAGGCACTGCCAGGGGAAGTTTAGATTGGCTGTTAGGAAAAATTTCTTTACTTAGAGTGGTCAAGCACTGTAACAGGCTGCTCAGGGAAGTGATGGAGTCACCATCCCTGGAGGTGTTCAAAAAATGTGTAGACGTGGCACTTTGGGACATGGTTTAGTGGTCATAGTAGTGTTGAGTCAGTGGTTGGACTCGATGATCTTAGAGGTCTTTTCCAACCTTAATGATTCCATGGTTCTATGATCTGCCATTCAAAAGCAATATTCTCTGTCCAGTATTAATAATGGAATGCTGGAAAAAAAAATAAAATCTTTGCTCCTTCTAAATGCCTGGCTGTGGGGCAGAGCCTGGAAACACTTGCATGAATCTGGAAACACCTGTATGCTTTTTGAATGAGAAATGGCAGGAAGAGGTTATGTAGAAGCTTAACAGTACATTCATGAATGTATAGAAATGGAGGGCCTGGAACACTTGAGGGATTTTCTTACTTTCGAAGAACTGTGCAATGCACTAAACCACATATTCAGAAGAATTCATTATTGTGGTGGAAGGCCATGAGGGAAGAGCATCTGTGACTTCTGTGTAATCTCTTGTTCAAGTAACTGCTTTGCATGTGAGCTAAAGGTTTATTCCATACTTTTGATAGAGACCATCCCTTGATGGAAGCATCTAGATCTGCTGCAGTTCTAGGAAACAAAACACTGAGATCTTTACATAGGTGAACTGAGAGCCCACCTTCTTCTATCAAATCATAACTTCCATGGGTAAAATACAGAAGGAAAGGACTCCAGGAAAGCTGCTTACCTTTCTGTAAATGGAGCTCTCTGAAGTACGTTGGCAACAACTACAATCTGCAATATGGCTTGCTTTCTTAATACTGAGGCATTCTGTAGGATCTGGACTCTTGGTGGCAAAGGAGCTGAGTGACAGGTGAGCTTGCTCTGGGAACAGAGCGTGAGAGTATTTAGAAACCATCCCAGTGGACAGTGTTGGCCAAAAGACTCTGATCTGGAGTAAAGATATGCATGGTCACTAAAAATGGGATTCAGCTCTAGATTGTAGTTGTCTACATATGAGTACCTATATATGAGCTAAGGTCTTTAATTCATGGTGTTATCAACAGGGGCTCAATTCAGGTGCCTACACATAGATGCCTAGTGCTCTTTTGGGTGGTCTGGCTACTCTAGCAGTGCGGATTTCTTGGAGATCTGGAGTCTTATCTCTCAGCTCCACACAGATGCCTTGGATACCAGAGAGCATCTCAGATGTCACCATACTGCGTACATGCAACTGATTTGAGCCCTGGACATCTTTCAGTGGAGTCTGGAGAGCCATTCAGCTGATAAGGTCCAGGTGCCTACTTTAAAGTGAGTGGATTTAAGCAGTTACTAGCTTAGACATCTAGCTTAAATGTACACATGAACATTTAGACACCTACATTTAGGGTGGAATCTATATCCGTATTGGAGACATGCAAGTGTGGATTATGAATGGATGAGTTTTAAGGGCTCTGATTTTCATAAGGTAAGTGGGTTTTTTGATATCCCTCCTTTTCCCAGCTGTTCACTTGATCCTGCTTCTGTTACAAGACCTTCAATTGCCCTATTTACATTTTTTTGTAGGCTCTCATGTAGTTATGGAATGTAATATATCAAGTGGCATAAATGGCTTGATTCCATTCTGGCAAGTTAATGATGAGGATGTTGATTATTTTGATAGCACCTACAGGGAACAGTTTTATGAGTAAGTACCCTTATACATTGAATTGTAAGTGCATTTGTAGATAAAGTAATCTGCAGTAATTTGCAGTGAATTCACTGTGAAGTTGACTACTAGTCAAATGTCAGTAGTCACTGAAGAGTGATCAAAGCCTGCATCAAGTATATTATATTCTTATTGGTTTTTTAAAATGAACATTGTATTATATATACTGATGCATCTGATGCAAATGTAATGAAGCAATCATATGTAGGTTTTTCTAGTGCTGTTGTGAAACATATAATTTTTTAAGGCTTACTTATACATAGTTGTTCTTATGCAATCCTTTTTGCTCATAGAATGAAGCCTGTCCTCTGCCATTAATAGGGGAAGAATAGATTGTTCCAAAGCAAAAAATAACCCAACTTTAATTTGTGAAGTTGGTCCTTTTCTAAGTACAGACACAGCTGCTAATCCTCAAGAACACAAAGCAGAAGCTCTTGTTTGAAGACAATTATGGATTTTTTTTTTTTACGTTCAGGAAAATTAAACACAAGTAGTTAAAATCAGCAATTCCTTTTAGAATGCAGTACCTTTGCTAGTCAGTGACTGGCCTATGCTGTAGCAGAGTGTGGATGTACTGTTTGCTTTCTCATTGTATCAATCACTGCTGTTAAATATAACCCTTGACATAGTGCAAGGAAGAAAGATAAAAAAATCTTAGCTGATCAGTTCACACTGATGCAGAAGCATTGCCATCTCCACCAAGTGCCATCATCAGTACAACATACGGCTAGAGAATTAGGTTGTAGACTGCTTTTAAAATGACCTTTTAAATTAGTTTTTGGCCTTCAGAAGGACTCTTCATTCTACTGTGTCCCCAAGTTCCTTTATGGTTAATTCTTACATTCATTCTAGATCTATATACTTGATTGTTTGTCTATAAATATTAGGGCCCTAGCATTTGGTCTCTAAGGCACAGCAAAGTCTATTATTCTTTAGGGCAGGAAGTTTCTCAGGTTCACCAGTTAAGACAAATCTGCAGCTCTGTGTAGCTATGTTTAAAGTTAAATAACTGCAGCTTCTTCTGAAACCAACTTGGTGCTGCTATTAAATACATGTTCCTGACAAGTATTTAATATATTTATTTAAAGCAATTCTCTAGTAAGATTTCTTGCTTGCTTGGAAGTGATCTCCATTTCTAATCACTACCCTGCCTGCTAATTTTCCCATGCCACAGATGGAGAATACAAAAAGTACATCCCGTGCAAGTCCTAGTTAGGATTAATAGTTCAAAGCAAGTTACCCAGTATCAGAGGAACGAATCTAATTGCAATAATAATATTTTATTTAAAAAATAGTAGCAATTTCTCAGCCATTAAATCTGTGGAGCATTTCCTAGCAGCAAACCACACTGTAGGCATGACCAACATCATGGACTTGAGGCTTACACATAAGAGGTAACTCTCCTCTGCTGAGAGGCGAGTTAATACTGACTTGAACAAATCTGAACACGTTGCAAAATGATGAGGTTTGTATTGTCATCCCATGACAGAAGTTACTGGCAATTATTTATGTAATGGAAACGGGTTCTTCAGGATGTTCTGCAAAATGAGTTTTCCTCATGACGTCACTTTGGTATATAAAGGTAGGATGCCAGTTTATAGGTAACTTCCTACTGCAGCCCCTCCCACCTTATACTTGTAAATCTGCCTTAGAGCAGGATGGTATTTAGCAGGAGAGCATACTGTATCTCCAAGCTTCTTGTGGCAATAGATACCAGATGCTCAGTTATGGGTCCAGTCTCATTTAATATCTTTATCAATGCCCTGGATGAGGGAATTGAGTGCTCCCTCAGTAAATTTGCAGATGACAGAAAATTAAGCAGGAGTGTTGATCTGCTTGAGGGTAGGAAGGCTCTGCAAAGGGATCTGGACAGGCTGGATCAACGTGCTGAGGCCAGTTGTATGAGGTTTAACAAAGCCAAGTGCCGGGTCCTGCACTTCGGTCATAACAACCCCCAGCAATGCTACAGGCTTGCGGAAGTGTGGCTGGAAAGCTGCCTTGTGGAAAAGGATCTGGGGGTGCTGTCTGACAACCATCTGAACATGAGCCAGCAGTGTGCCCAGGTGGCCAAGAAGGCCAGTGGCATCCTGGCCTATATCAGAAATGGTGTGACCAGCAGGAGCAGGGAGGTGATTGTGCCCCTGTACTCAGCACTCGTGAGACCGCACCTTGAGTACTGTGTCCAGTTTTGGTCACCACAGTACAAGAAGGACATTGAGGTGCTGGAACAGCTCCAGGGAAGGGCAACAAAGCTGGTGAGGGGTCTGGAGAATATGTCGTATGAGGAGAGCCTGAGGGAGCTGGGATTGTTTAGCTTGGAGAAGAGGAGACCCCATTGCTGTCTGCAGCTACCTAAAAGGAGATTGTAGTGAGGCTGGTGTTGGTCTCTTCTTCCAGGTAACTAATGACAGGACAAGAGGTAATGGCCTCATGTTGTGTCAGGGGAGGTTTAGATTGGATATCAGGAAAAAATTCTTTACTGGAAGAGTGGTTAGGCATTGGAACAGGCTGCCCAGGGAAGTGGTAGAGCCACCATCCCTGGAGGGGTTCAAAAAATGGGTAGATGTGATGCTTCGAGTCATGGTCTAGGGGTTAGGGATATTTTGGACAAAGGTTGGACTAGATGATCCTAGAGGTCTTTTCCAACCTTAGTGATTCTATAATTCTACCATGTTTGTTGCCATTTGACACCAGTGATTTTGTGAATTTTGTTCATAATTATTTCCCAATTTGCTTGGTACCATTGACTGTGGACAATGTAGGCTCAGGGAGTCTATTAGTAGTATGCTTAGAAAGGTCTCTGCTTCGTGAGCAGTATAAAGAATCCTGGAAGATGTTTTTCTCTTGACACTTTTATTACTAGTTATTACTGGTCTGAATAGTCTTTCATTCATGGAAGGGACCTTTTGAGACTGCCTAGTCTAACCTCTCTGCTCAAGCAGGGTCAGACACAGCAGATTGCTCAGGGCTGTGTCCAGTTGGGTTTTGAATATCTACACAGGTGGAGACTTCACAACTTCTCTGGGCAACCTCTTCCAGTGTTTGACCACCTTGACAGTGAAAAACAGTTCAGATGGAATGTCAGATGGGAGTGTTTCAATTTGTGCTCATTGCCTCTTGTCCTGTCAGTGGGCACTACTGAAAGGAGCCTGGCTCCCTCTTCTCCACTCCCTCTCATCAAGTATTTACACACATTGGTAAGATCCGTCCCCCACCCTCTGCCCCTGAACCTTGTCTTTTCCTGGCTGAACAGTCCTTGCTCTCTAGTATGACAGATGATCCACTCCCTTAATCTTTTTCATAGCCCTGCTCTGGACTTTACCCCAGTAAATCCATACATCTTTTGTGCTGGAGAGCCCCACACTGGCCCTACTACTCCAGATGTGACCTCACCAATGCTCAGTAGAGGGGAAGGATTATCTCCCTCAACCTGCTGGCAGCGCTTTTCTTACTGCAGTCCAGGATGCCTGGGGACTCTTTATTCTTCCTCAGGTGTTGGATTCACATTTTGCTCTGAACTTCATGAGGTTCTTGTCAGCCCACTTCTCCAGCCTGTCAAGGTTCCTCAGGATGGCAGCATGACTCTCTGGTGTATCAGGTGTATCTCTGGTGTATCTCTAGATTGTTTTAACTGTAAGTACTTCATAAAGATTGTCAGGGTGGGAATTGATCTCTGAGTTTTGTATCATGGAAAACTTCACTCTGTCCCACCCAGCAAAAAAAAAACCTGCAACAACCCAATGTGTATGGAAAATGCCAAATCACTTCTGGTCATGCAGCTGTTTGTTACAGGGGTGACATTTACTGTGCTTCACTGGCTTCTTAGGTTTATAGAGGTAAAAAATGAATGTTCTTCTATTTGTGAATAGATGAATCTATCCCATATTAAGCACTGATATTTCAGAGTCTCTACAGATATTTCCTTTTTACCCTTTTTAATGACAGAGAGGGGATGCCTCATGGACTTGCTGTATCTGGAACAAAATTTAACATTTCAAAAGTGAAAGTAAAGGATTATGCTTATAAATTTTTCTGTCACTTCATATATGGATCTCAACAATTTACAGCCTACATCAAATTAGAACGCCCAGGTAAGAGATCTTGTCTTGATAAAATGGTGATCAATGATACTTACTTCTCAGTTAGTTTGACAACACAGCTACTTAGAGCTGAAACTGCATGATATACTGTTGTGCAAAGTGGGCAGTGCAGCTCAATACCTTTCTTTGTGAATTTTTTTGTTGTGTTCTTAGCAAAATTAAAGAAAACAGCACTTTTCATTTGCTTTGTCTTCTGTCATTCAGTGTTTTAGGAAGCATTAATGAAAGACTCCAATTTATTTGTAGCAAGTATAAGACCTCAGTGGAATCATGTGCTTCGTTTTACATACTTGTGCTTAAACAACACATCAGTTGGGGAGATTGTGTGCCTAGAAGAGCAGGAAAAATGGCCAATTCTCTAAAAGAGTTGAAGGCAAGACATTACTAAGTGTGGAACAGACTGTCAAAAGGTCATGGATGTATATGTGGACCTAGTTATCCTATCCTTCAGTAACAAATAATGGGCTCAGATTGCCAGGAGAAAGGAAAAGAAAATCTATTTTTATAGTAAGAGAAACTCTAACACTGATCATTGTGAAGGAATGAAATAGATTGCTTGGAAAGATTATGGACTTTCCATTACTGATGCATGTGCTGTCACCTTCTAGACAGGCTCATGCATGTTGATTGGGAGCATCCTGCCACTTGTTGGAGACCCCAGTCTTGTGCTCTGAGGAAAAGATAAGTTTGACCTATTGCTGACTAGCATGAAATTTCCATTTTAGTAGATGAACTTTAAGGTAAAGCAAACTTTAAAAACTCAAATGCAAAGCTGAAGAAATTTAGTTCTTTTTATTTAAAAACAGATATACAGAAAAGCAAATCATCAGATACTATAAGTGCCCATTTTATCTTTTTTTCAATTTACCTGCAGAAGAGCCTCTGGTCTATTGAGCTTTTATTGAGCTGTTTTTTTCAATTTTTCTGAGCCAATCCTTTGACTAATACAACTCTCAAACTTACCGTTAACTGGCCACATTGTAAACACATAATTGACTGAAAGTGGATCTGAGTTCTAGATTGTTTTAACTGTAAGTTCTTCATAAAGATTGTCAGGGTGGGAATTGACCTCAGAAATCCTGTAATATGCATGAACTAAAAAATGCAGTTTGTGGAGGGTGTTTGTTTTGAGGACAACAAATCTATTAAGGATAACAAATTATAAGGTTCAATGACAAATCTTCGAATAAGCTAGGGACAATGGAAAGCTGCTTGGTCTGGGGATAATAGCATGGTCAGGGAATCACTTCCCCACCTCTGACTGTCTTGCTTTCTGACTGATAAAATTTTGTACGAGAATTCTCAACTTTACCACTGTACTGGGATACACATCAATATTTTGGTGTTTCAGCTGGAGAGTAGCCTCATCACATTGCTAGGGTAGCTGTTCTCTGAAAGGTAAAAAGTAGGCTTGTCAGATAACAGTATTTGCAGAAAGCATGCATGAAAGACATTTTTAAAAAATATTTTGATGACTAAAGAATGTTAAAAATCTCTTTTGTCTTTTTCTGGTCCTAGTATAACAGTGTTTTGCTTGTTTTCTCTTTTCTGATTCCACACTACTGCAGCTCTGAACATTCAGGGTTACTTAATTGGAGGAGGAGTTTCTTTGGTATTTTTAGTATTTTTTACTCTGTTTATCTACAAGATCTTCAAAATTGATATTGTGCTTTGGTATCGGGACTCTTGCCATCCTTTCCTGGGTAGAAGAGGTACGTTTATGTAACTGCTGCGTGTTGTAATGAGCCTCCACCTTCCCTTGAGAAGCAATGAAGAAACCTCATGGAGCATGGTTGGTCTTCCTTGGGGTTTTTGAAAGGGTAACATATTTTTAGGATGTTCAGAATTAGTTCAGGTAACAAAAGCCTCTACAGGTGAAAAATCAGCAATCTTCTAGGAATACGGTACTACCATTGCTTTTCCTGAAGACCTACTTCAGTGGTCTGAATGCTGTTCTGGCAGCAATTATTCAGATTTTGTTTAACTACGGTTCTTAAAGAAAGCAGTAATACAGTGGAATTGTTGGGTGTTCTTTTATTTTCCATAGATGAACCAGGACAAATTTCACTTTCTTTTGTTTTGTATTTGAAGGCACTTCTGATTATTTTACTTTCTAAATTCCTGGCATTCAGAAAAATGTTGATGGGGTGCTGTCTATGAGATTATAACGTATGGGTCATTTCCAAACATCTGAGAGGAGGTACCTGGCTAGAGATACAGAAAATATCTTCTAGAGGTATTGACATTCTGTTAAGATTTCTTTGAAGTCTTTTAAATTAGGTCTTTCTGGAAACTTTGTTCCAAAATATCAAATACAATTCAGACCCTGACATTTGCCAAATACTTCATTTTTGTTTTCATGTTTAAGTGGTTGCTGTGTTTTTAAACTCCAGGTTATAAAAATGACCTTTGAGTTATATGGCAACTGGAATTTTACATATTCAGTTGTATTACTGGAACAGCTATTTTCCAGATAATTCAATGACAACATTTTTTTTATTTAGAGTTCAAAAAAGACTATTCAAACCTACTTAGTTTTGCCAAGTCTCTTTTGCCTATTCAGATCCAGCATACTGAATTCTAGAATACAAATATTTTAGGCTTAGTATAATAATACATGCTTAGATAACAGCATGCTTAGGACGTAAAACGTGATCCAAGTGGGGAAAAAATAAAGTTTAGAGATTTTTGTTTGTTTGCTTGCTTGCTTTTGCGTCTTTAGAATCCATTTTTACATTACTCATGTTGCTCACTCTTCAGTTTCAGATGGGAAGATCTATGATGCTTATGTTCTGTATCCAAAGAACAAAGAGAGCTGCTTGTATTCATCAGATATTTTTGCTCTGAAGATATTGCCAGAAGTCTTAGAAAGACAATGTGGATATAACCTCTTCATATTTGGGAGGGATGATTTACCAGGAGAAGGTAAGCTATCTGAAGCCAAATTACAGTCAAATTTTCTCATTGGCAGCTGCAAACAGAACTCAGAAACAGGCAATCAATCGGATGTGATTCTAAATATCTCCCACCATAAAATGAGCTATGATTTTCTTATTCTCTTTTATGGAGAATGAGAAATACAGCACTGGATGCTCCCATGAAGTCTGTTTATCTCATCCCTTTCCTTCTTATTATTTAGTTCTTCTAGGTTTTATCAATGTCTGGATAGGCTAGACAGCTGGAGATGGAAGGAAGCCAAGGGAAAAAGGAGCTGAAATTGTGTTTGTGATTGACAGCTAATGGCAGGAAGCATGGAAAAGTAGGTCTTGTGAGTAGTATGAAGAGAGCCCGTTGCTTTGATGTGCCATTTGACATGATGACCTCTCTAGTGTTTCATTTTTTTTTTTGCTCTGAGAATTGCTGTCAAACCAGTGGGATGCAATAAAGGACGCTTAGACATTGCAGGTGGAAAAAACCCAACAGAGCAACACTAAGTTATCAGGAGCAATCAGCTTTATCAAAGACTACTTGTCCCTAGTGAAAGTCTTATAAACCATTGCCGTCCTTGCAAGGCTTTAAAATCCTTGTGGAGGTTTCCTCTGTGTGCATATGTGCATCAAATTTAAATTTCTAGCATCTGACGCTGAAAATTGCAAAGTCTGTCACACTGATGTGAGGTGAAATGATGAAAGTCTTCTGCATCCTTCCTTGTCTTATGACTTTTAAAAGGTAATACTGAGGTTGAATTAAATTGCAGAGTAGGCCTTAAATAGAAGTTTTTGTTTAAAAAAAATTGTGTCTGAACAAAGCTGCATGAGGTGGTTTGTGGATCACCTTTCTACAATGAAGGCTTTTGGTAGTGGTTTGAGCAGGAAGGGTTCCCTGAGAAATAGAATATAAAGTGCTGCTTTATTTTTCCAGCTTGAAAAAATGCCATAGTCTGCTCTCAGGGTCAATCCATATGGTTTTTGTGTGGTATTTCCCATATTTTGCTGGTTTAGAATGAATTGTCAGAATGCCATTGAAGGGAGGATTCTTTGCTTTCTCTTCCACTTACATGTAACAAAAAACCAGTGACATAAACAAACAAAAACAAAACCATAGCAGAATAAGCTGTTTAAGGAAAAAAGGCCATAGTTTTATTTAGGCCTATGGTTTTGGAACTTGTTTTTTTTTTTTGCAGTTGCACCTATGATGGTAATAAAATGGCATTAGTGAGATAAATAGTAGATAGTTGGTAGCTCCTGCCTGTCTATGCAAAACAAGAACATAGATATACAGTCTGGTGGGGTCAGATTGTGTTGCACTGGTGAAATCTCCACTTGGCTAACTCAGTGCAACTGCTTGCATGCTCTTACCTTGTCCCTGTTGTGAGGTAAAGTGTGTTAACTCAAATATCAGTGAACGAACCAGCTGCAACGTTGGTAAAAACCAAACAAACATAGAGCCTTAATTTTGCACAATGTTTTTCTTTACAGCTGTGATCAGCACTGCTGATGAAAAAATCCGCCAAAGTAGAAGAGTGATAATTGTTTTAGTACCAGAACCCTCCTGTTACAGTATTCTAGAAGATGTGTCTGAAAAGCAGCTAGCCATGCATAATGCTCTTATCCAAGATGGCATTAAAGTAATTCTTATTGAACTTGAAAAAATACAAGATTATGCAACCATGCCAGAATCCATCAAGTATGTTAAGCAAAAGCACGGGGCTATCCGATGGAAAGGGGACTTCTCGGAAAAGTCTCACTCAGCAAGTACCAGATTCTGGAAGAAAGTGCGCTACCACATGCCATCCAGAAAAAAAGGATCTTCATCAACATTGCATTTGTTACCAAAAGACTTTAATTCTCCCTAAATAATGACAGATAAATAACACTTAATGACTAATTCAGTTCACACAATTGGAGATGGATTGATTGAAGGTCTCGTGTACCTGGTTTTGTGCAGTCAATCTTATCCAAATTTTTTGGATTGAAGGTACTACAACTTCATCTACAGGTGTGAATCATTTTTTCTTCTGACCAGATCACCAGAATGCCTTGAAATATTGTCAGTAGCACAGTGATGACATGGAAACCACGTAGGAAGTCCATGAAGCCTTTTCCAAGAATTGCACTGTGATTTGGTGAAATTCTTTCATATTATTAATGGAAGGGGAAAAAACCTAGCAAAAAACCAGAAAACTGTTCTTTTTTACAATTAAAGGTTGAATATGAAGGGAACTATTTTAATTATAATTGTGAAATTATGTAATGGGCATGGTTAATGCCAGTAAATGTTTTTGTTTCAATTTTTTTAAATGAAATGACACAAAACTTCTCTTTGTTACAAGTTTATTTGCCTGGTTCAGTTTGCTGAAAGATAAATACCTCTGTGTTACTGCATCAGTGTGTGTTATCGTCCAAGAGAAAAGGTAAGAGACACCTCAAAGTGCTATTGGACCTGACGAAGCATGAATATTTTTCCTTGATCTTTTTTACATTTTAAAGAACTGTACCATTTTTAGTCACTTGTCCTACGCAGACATTGTAAAAATACCATTGTAATGATGTGCTGAGTCAAAAAATTAACCTTCAGAGTATTTTTTTTTTTTTCCAGTTAAGTGGTTGACTATATTTGTTCTTATTTCACCCAAGTGGAACAATTAGCTAATGACAGAGACTCTCTCATGGGGAGTAGAAGATGGTTGGCCTCATCTGCCTTATGTTAAGGACCAGATCCAGGGCCTTCAGGGGCACCCACTTCTTGTGTGTTGCTGTTGCTGAAGGGGAGCAGGTCTTCCCTCCTGCTCCCAGCCAGGCTTTAGCACTTGTCGGCTCTGAAAGCTAAAGCTGGCTGAACAGACTAATGTGGCAGAAATTGCTATTTTCCTTGGGGTGGTTTCTTCCCAGATTAGTGAGTTTGTCTGGTTCCTGGAAGGTTCAGAGTTCAGTGGGACAGAGGGGTAATGGGACCATGTTTTTGGCTCCAGATGTGTTTAGAGCTAAAATGGCATTGTTGCCCAGTACTCTTCAAAGTGAGAGAGAGATGCCTTGTGTTACCCCCTACAGGTGCTTGATTTTTCTCCTTTCCCTCTGTTCTGATCATGTAAGGAATCTGAGGCGACTGTGTTCTGAATTTGACTGAGGCTGGATGAATTGAGGCTGGAGTCGCAGCTTCCAAAGAGCTGTTTGGGAAGGGAGGTTGTTAAAACTTACTGTGCATGTTGAAACTCTTTTCTCTTTCCTTTTTTTTTTTTTTTTTAACAATATTACGTATGCCACAATTGTTAATTCTGAAGTTATGTTTGACTTCTGTGTAGCAGTAATGTGGTTTGTAATGATCAATCCTTTTTTATTGGGAGGGAATTGATTTGATTGATTTTAAAAATTATCAAATCTATTTAGTGTCATGTTTACACCTATGAATTTTATAGGAATGGGAGGTGTGAGAGCCAAATTGCTTATGTGTTTCAGTCCTTGAAAGTTACATCTTTAAGTTATGAGATCTAGTTGTATATGGAAGATTCAGAATTTGACTGATACTGCCTTTAACTGCTGCTTGCAACTCTGAATTCTCATGTCTCCTATTAGCTTCCCTCCTGCAGCACCTTTTGTTGTCTTCCCATTCAAACTCCAGCCTGTCTTTTCCCATGCAGCTCCCTTATCTTGGAAAAAGCAACTTAATATTGTGTCAAGCTCCATCACTTTCCAAGCTGTCCTTGAAGGCTGTTGCTAATGCAGTATTAGGCAGAAATTTTCCTTTTGAGTTGGTCCTTTGATATCTCCACTTGTTCATCTGAAAAAATACCTCATATTCTGTATAATTCAGAGTTCATCTATTCATTTCGACACTGCATTGTTGGCTTTTTCTTCTTTGATGGCTCAAGCACTTATCGTCTTATGCATCCATCCTCATCCAAACAAAACTGATAGTGTGAGGTGCCATCCCGTTAATGTGGAATGGTGTTACCTTCACGTTCTGCCTGATAAGTGACAAAACCAGTGGAAATATGTTCTTCTCCCACCTAAAGTGCTTTGGTTACCTTGGCGTATGCTGGAAATTTGAAACTCTGCTTCTGAGAGACGGTGCCTTCTGAGCTTTGTGAGTTGAGTGTGTGTTTGGCCAGAACGGAAGAAGAATCTCTACATTTCAGGAAAGGAGGGGGGAAAAGTGCATTTGAAACATCAGACTATTTCTAACTGACACGGTACTGGAGTGTTTTATTAATGAATGTCATGTATGTGTAGACCAATGCACATGCTTATTTTCTGTTCCCATTCTGTGTTTTAGTCAAGAGACAATTGTCAAGGGAGGATCAGGTCTGGTCATGAAGTGCCACGTACACTTAGCTGTTGCACACAGTCTGCTTTTAAATATGTTGTGTGTTCAGTGCCAGCCTGTTGTAGGGTAAAAGAGCCTTGAGATTCATCTGAAGTTACTGAGATCCATCTGAGCAAGGCTAATTGTTATAGTTCACATTGACAGAAGAATTTAGCAGAACAGAAGCTGTACAGTTTGGTCACAGAACTTTTCTTTAAGAAGAACCATATATCAAATGTGAAGACCACCTTGACAGCTTGCAGTATGCAGGCCAACCAACAGAGTTCCAGTGACTCGGGCCTCCTGAATTATTTTTTACTGACTGGAATAGACTGAATGAAAAACTGCTACTTGTTATCCCTGCATTTAGGGATAGGAGTTATCTTACTGAGCCATGTTATTTTACTGGTTTTTTAAAACATATGTGTTCCTTTTGATATATTTATACAAATGATGCTAAAATTTTCATGTGTGTTATATAAAGGCACTTTGAAGAAAGGCTGATTTTTAAAATTCAATAAAGGCACTACATGTTTACTTCTTACAGCACTGCTGTTCTTATCCTCATTCCTCCACTAAAGCATGCTGAGAAAGAACAACAGCGAGCAACACTCTTGAAGTGTCTTAAACAAGACCGCTACATTAGATCTTCATTCAGGATGCTGAATATGTGTAGGGGAAAGGGTTTTGTTAATCACTGTGTTAAATCGGGGCTTGGCATAACATCAGCACTAGCCACCTCACCCTGCCTGAGGCAAAAAGGAGCTGTGAGCTTGGACCTGCTCTGTCCTGTACTCTCCTTGCAGTGAAGTGAAGCTAGAGCAGCCCCAAGGCTTCTGCCTCACTCTCTGGGACCAGCATGGTCCCCCACTGAGCAGCCTTCTGCTGCAGCTCCTCAAGAGCTGGGGGAAATTCAGGAGATCTCAAAGGGAGGAAATGTGAAGGGCTTCTCAGCGGTAGTGGAGAGGCAGCCTTCCCTGCTTGTCTCCTTGGGCAAGCCCTGACTCACTAATCTGCTCCAGGAAAGCCAGGGCCTTCGCACTGGGACTAAGGGCCTGGTCCTGCAAGAGACCTCGTGTTGATTATCAGGGGGGCTGATATGCTTAGAGTAGGGTTTACAGAATAATTTTCAATCCTAATAGATAAATGGAGCTTATAAAAGTAGGAGTTTTATATTTGGTGTGTACTTTTTTGCATTCTGATTGCTTTGAACTTCTTGAACCCCATTTCTGACCCTTTCTAGTACAAGTAATGCCAGCTGTGTTTACCTGCTGAACTGATGAGCAGAGGAGGTACTAACCAGCCAAAAGGTATTTTTTAATTTTCCTTTTTTATTAACTGAATAATTGTCTACTACATAGGATAGGTATTTCACAAGAAAGCTTTATTTTCATCAAAATTACTATTGTTCAGGTATTTCTAGTCATATAATAATGCCTTCTCCTCTTCTTCTCTAGTCCGTAATGCTTTTGTTAGATCTTCAGGGGATTTTTTTGGCCAATGCTACATTCAAACACAGCAGCCCAAACAAGTAGAAAAATACTTAAAAAAACAAACAAACAAAAATGTTATACCAGGTGCAAAGATTGAGAATTCAGATGCAGACCTGCATTTTTGCAGTTCATTAGGAAAACAGAATGTTGCTCTATCAGCTGCTAGTGGTATTTCTAGGCCAGTACTATCCCAGTTGTTTTGGTAGATATTAGGCTAGTGCTTTTTTTTTCAGGTAACATGTATTTGCAGCTAGTTTGGGTTTTTTTGGTTCATTAATTCTTAGAAACCCTCCTCTCACTCCTTCGGCAAGAAAATGAGCTTCTTTTTCCAAAACCCCGTATGATTTTAGGCAGCTCCCCCTTGGCACTTGGCAATGACTCCACCAGCATATCTTGGCTTAGCTGGAAGAGAAACAGCGTGCTTTCATACAACATCCTTTTGTTTGACAGTAGAGATGATTAATAGAGTTGCCTACTTCTAAGGACACCTCGTAAAAACTCTAAAGGCTTCAGTGCTGGCAGATCTCCCCACAGGCAGGATTTGCACGGCATGCCATGCCCTAATTAGAGGTCTGGCCAATGCTGCACAGCTCTGGGTTCCCAGCCCCTGTAGAGACATAAGATTATCTGTGCTATTTCCTACCTTCTTGAGTTTTTTCTAATAAAGCAAATTTTAATCAATATCCCATTAAGTACGAACACTTTTCTCACAGGGATCTATAATGAACAATTGCATAGGTGCGTTATAGGTGACCTTAGGTACTTCTCTAACTCTACTAGAAATAGTTCACCTGATTTAAGACAGCATTTGCCTTTTTTTTAATAGATAGAACATCCTGGTGATTAATAGGAATCTTGACACCCTTCTCCTTGGTCTGTGATACTGGAAGGCAAGCTGTTATTTTTGTGTTAAAAAAAATAGCGGTGTAATTTCTGAGTGCACGGGGAGCACATGAGTGAACATCCTTATGAGCCAGGCCTCTGGGTCACATACTTCTCTTCCAACTGTTGTGCCATTGGTAAATTACATAGGAAAACTTTCAAGTTATTTGTGCTGACAGCACTGATGAAACCATCGATACGAAGGTTGATCCCTCGGTGAGTTCCCTCCATGACAGCAACTACTGCCACACCTTGGCTCTTCCCTTTTCAAGCATCTGCTGTCATCTTTCACTAGCTGGCTTCCCAGTCAGCCTCGCAATTCTGGTTTTGCAATATAACTCAGCTTTCACTGCTCTACCATGATAACCCGTTTCCAAGATGAAGGTAATGAGGATGTTGAAACAAACCAACAGACTAATGTGATGTAACTAAACCCTGCAACATTACTTTTGTATTTGCCATTTCCAATTTTCCACTCCTATTTTAACCTTTCTGAATGAAAAGTCTTTGCATATGTCACCACAGCGTACCTTGCAGCTTACCGTTTGATTGGTTTTGAATATTTCTTCCTCGATAGAAGATTTGGTTCTGCAATTGTATAATTTATACTTTTTTTTAATGCTGTAGAATGTTTTTTTCTGCAGAAAAGTTCGTCTGTTCCTTCAACTATTTTAGATGGCCCAAAGAAAGATATTACCTCTTGCAGCAGCTCTTGCCATGCTTTAAGATTACTAGCTACTGGGCCTGCAACTTCATACACCAGTTACTCTGGAATTTAGCATAGAAACTGCTTGGCCTCCTTGAATGAAATATGAAACAACCTTAAGAATTTTGCTTTCCTCTTAGTTACTGTAATTTCCTGGATCGTATCTTTATTTCTATTAGTCTTGGTGCCTTCTCCTTCCATAGTTGCCATTACCTTTCTCAAAGGAGATAAGAGCATTAATGTGGTTTTGTGGCCACAGGTAATTCTTTTGCTTATTCTGATTGCACCGATTTCCTGTTTCATTGGTCATTTTTATAGCTAAAGAATATTTAATTAAATGTTTTAATTTACCTTATGAAACTTCATCTGCCTTTTCCCAGTGCTGGTGGTTATGACCCTGAGACAGATCTTTGTTTACCAGTCAGTCCTATGTCCCATTTCCCTTATGTTTTTTGACAAGACAGATTCCCCCAGCTGAGTTTTGAGCCTTCCAGCCTACAGGTAAAGTAGGAGAAAGTAAATTCGTTGGAAGCATGAAAACCAATGAATTGTTTTCTTGGGGTGGGGGAGGATATTTTACCATGAAAAGTGTACCTGGCTTTTTTGCTAGAAACCTGCTAGAAGTACAAAGTACCTCCTATGCTCTACTGGTGAATAATTTGTAACTGCAAGATGTTTGATTTCCACGCTTACAAGTCCAGAGAAATTCCTGTAAGACGGATGTCTGCAGTATGTAAATGCGAAGCTAGTTGCTCAGTGTTGAAACTAGAAATGGGATTGCTCCATAAAATGGAATTACACATTCTCAGCACTGCAAGCACATTAGATGGCCTTGACATTCCTAGGATTCTGGTTTGGGATGATAGGTATGTCTTTGTTTAGTCAGTTGTTTTATCACCCAGTGACACCCCCCTCCTTGAGAAGGGGAATTTGGAAAAGTTAAGGAGACTCATTGGTTGAAATGGATGCAGATTTAATAAAATAATAAAAAAAATCCCATTATTAGGTATATAAAGTTACACTCAGCCCACGTAGTGATTGCAAGCTGTGCACGCCTAGCAGTGAATGCTCGATGTCACGCACTGCAAGCACCACAACTCCAGTGAAGGCATGATGGTCACAGCAAACAGGAGAATAGGCCTCAGGAGCAGAATGATGGGTGAGACCCTCCAGAGATGGCAACCATTTTGGAGAAACTGCAGCATCTGATTTGGTGAGAACAAAGTTGGTAAGACACCTTGCTTTTGTTTGTAGCCAGCCATGGTATGCATGTCTCTATAGTGATCAAGGTCTTTGGCAGTTTCAAGTTAGCCAGGTGCTAAAGCTGGGACTAGTGAAAGCTAGGGCAGTTGACCCAAGCTGGCCAACAGAAGTATTCCATACCATAAGTATCATACTCCTTGTAAACTGGAAAGTTTACTGGGGACAGTTTCTTCTCCTCAGTCGTCACCATCACTCAGAGTGTCTCACCCATCATTTTGCTCCCAAAGCTCCTGTTTGCTGTGACTGTTGTGTTTTCGCTGGAGCTGTGGTGCTCACAGTGGTTATAATATGGGTCTCCTTTACTTTTCCTGATCCCCCTTCTCAGGAGGGTTCACTGCGTGATAAAACAACTGACTAAATGAAGACAGTATCAAAACACACTGTTTTATGCAGCTTGAACTGTATCTAAATGATTACCTGCAATTATATTTCTTGGTATTTTTTTCCTGTAGCTTTACAAGTTTTGTACATACAATATTCTTAATGTCTTCACTGAAGATATCTTGTGCAACAAAGCTTAAAGTAGAAATGGCGGAAAAGTATGCATAAGGGGCTTTAAAATTCTGATAGGTTTTCATTTGCCTTACTCAGTTTCAGATGAGAAAGACATATGATGAATACGTATTGCAGCCAAACCCAATCTGCAGCCAGATTGTGGCAACGAACCACATAGTTTTGCCCTAAATACGCTTCCGGACGTCTCAGAAACACGGTGTGACTACAGTCTCTTTTCACGTAGGAGGGATGATTTACCATGAGCAGGTAACACACAAGATTACTGAATTCTATCATTTCCTTTACAGAAGTAGCAATTCTGTTTGCTTGTCATTGCCACTTGTCCTAAAAAAACATCAGGGTGATGCTTGCCCTGATTTTTGCAGGTTAAGTCAGCTGGTGTGGAGGACCTGGTGCTCACAGAACAGATGCTTTGAGACACTTCATTTCACACTAACTGCTGTCAGGTACTGTTTATGGCATCTCCAAGTAGCTGGAGCTTGTCTTCAAGTTTTGCCTCATCTGAAAGGAGTCTGTTCCATGAGCTCTAGGACAGTTTGATTATACAAAGTGTGAGGGGTTGGGTTGAGAGGAACATCAGCTGTAAATGCACCCTCCTGCTCCAAATGAAAATGCTAATACAGCCACAAGCATAGGCCTGAAGGAGATGAATATATGTGAAAAGGGAGAGTCATCAGTATTACAAATTGGGGAATATGGGTGATCTTGAAAAAAACTAGTGAAGGATGCAGAAAACCAGGTTTGTGGTTATGAAAAGCAATGGTCTAAACCCATCCCTGGCAAATTCCATCCCATCCCTACCTAAGTGAACACTCTCAGTCTGATTTCCTTCTGACTCAAAAAGATTTAATTATTTATTGCAGGTTCCTTTCTTCCTTCATTGGTTATATAACATTTACCAAAGAAATAAAGCAGGTGCATGGGGCCATCTAATGGAAAAAGGCCTTCACAGAGATACCAGGTTGGCTGGCCCTTTAAGCAGCCTGGTCTAGTGGAAGGTGTCTCTGCCCAAGGCAGGGGCTTTGGAACTAGACGATCTTTAAGGTCCCTTCCAACCCAAACCATTCTGTGATTCTGATACATTATTCACCAAATATAACATTCTGGAAAAACACAACACACCAAATGGTACCCCCAAGTCCAGTCTCTTCATTTGCACAGAAGTAGCCTTCTTTCAACACCTCATCGGTCGCAGAAAAATAAGCCACATCATGATCATTGCTCTGCTGCAATCCATTTTCAAAGATGGCACTGGCTGAGTTGTGTTAGAGGCCGTCCTGTGTTAATTACAACAGATCATTCTATCTTGGTGCTTTATGAGACTAAATACTTCTGAAAGTTTGTGTTGGGCTAGATGATCTCCAGAGGTCCCTTCCAACCCCTATGATTCTATGATTTAAAAAAAAAATCCACTGCATAGTCTGGATCAGGAGGATGTTTGGGAAACTCTTTCCTTAGCATCACCTTTGTTGCTGGAGCTGGTGATTCTCAGTCTGCTTTGTGTTCCTGGTGACTACAGCAAATATTCATGCAGCATGGTGTCCATGTCTGCTTCCCTTGGACAACCCTCTGCTCTGCTGTAATATTGCTTCAGCTTTACTATAATGTGGTTTTCCAAAATTCTGATTCGCATCAATCACTGAATAGTTGGAATGATTTAATCATTCTCATTTTACCTATTCATTTTGGTAATGTTTTAACAATGCCAACCCCTATAGAAACATTTTTATCGGAAACATTTTTTCATGGTTAGTGGTATTATAATGAAAACAGGAGAGGAAAAAATATTGCACACAGCAGAACCTCTAGCATGGATGTTTCAGATCGTTCTTCAAAAAATGACTTTTCTTTTTTTTTTTTTTTTTTTTTAAATCAGCGCTTCCAGAAGAATGCCACAGAGATTAGGGAACACTTCTCAGTTGCCTTTATGATAATCAAATTTAACTCGTAGATGTTTACTGGTGGTGCAAAATAACAATACAGAAACTAGAAATCTTGCATAAAAATTGACCTATGGCAGTAAGTTCATAAGAAACATTTCAAAAATGAAATATGGATATAATTTCCAATCAAAAAGAGACTAGTTGACTTCATAAATCCTGCTGAGCCAGGAATTAATTCATTCTCTGTGTTCCTCCTAACAGTATCATGCCTGGAGCTGTTACAATGTGCCTCCAGCCAGCACTACGTACCTTGCCTTGATAATAGGACAATATATACAGGCATAGTGGGGCGTAACCTCCCATCTTTGCTTCTCTGTGGCCACCACATGGTGGGCAGGATGGTTGCACATGCTTCAGTTTGATAAATACCGTAATCCCAGAAAGTGGAATGAAAAGAGGCACCAGAAGTAGAATGAAAAATCAGGGTGGAAGGACAATGACATGTCTGGATTTTGCAGAATACTTGTAATCTTCTTAGCAAATGTGTTTATCATCATCATATCTCACAATAATGAGAACATCCACCTTGATGATTCTAAGAGGTCTAGGATTGCTGCCTACTTTGGGAGGAACCTAAGAGCGAGCTTTCCTCTATCTTACTATCTTAGTCGTTAGTCAACAAGTGACCACGCAGCCTTTGAAATGCTTCTGATTCTGTGTTCACCACAGAACTTTTGAAGAACTCTGACTCCCGCCGTGGCATGGGAGAGAAACAGAGAACTAAGAAAGTCCAAAATACAGTGAACATACCGTTCCTGGAACAGCCACAAGCTAAATAACCTCTAAAAAATGCCAGGGCTGCTTAGTAACTGTTAAGTTTGTAGGTAAAAACTTAGGGGCTAAATGGGACTAAACCTCTATGTTCAAGCTTCAGAGCCAAATATCTCAGTCGCATGTGGCAGTCTGGGCAACTCAGACCAAGCTGTGAAAGCAGCCTCTTGAGGAAGCAAATAACTGCGGATGTCCTTGAGATGCTCCTGCCAGCAGCCTCCAAAGGCTTGAGGGGATCTTTCTCTACCAGCAGAACGGTCTCTTCAACTAGGGAACTTCGCAGCTGCACGTACCACCGGAAAACAAAAACAAACAAACAAACAAGCCAGTTACCCCAAATCTTGCAATTTCCCGCCGCTCCTCCCGGGGCGGAGGCCGGGCCCGGGCCGCGGCAGCGGAGGGCTGCGGGGGCTGGCGGCTCGGG
>VZZY01023733.1:0-41260 GCA_013400335.1 Eurystomus gularis | reverse complement strand
GGCTCCGCCCCCGCCGGCCGCCGCGCAGCAGGTAGGCAGCCGCGGGGATTCACCGGGCGCCGGCCCCGTCCTGAGGGAAGCCGCCTGCCCGTGGTGAGGGACGGCGGGGCTTCCCCCGGAGTGGCGCGGCTGAGGGTGGGCAACGTCGGCCCTGAAAGCCGGGGGAGAGGCGAGGGCCGACGGCGGCAGCGGGCAGGGGTCGGCGAGAAGCGGTCAGGTGTGGCCTGGGAGGGAGGTCTCTACTAAAAGGTCGGCGTTTTCCTCCTGAGGAGCAGCCGCCCCTTCCAAGGGCATGTTTCCAGCAATATGTAAGAATTTAAATGGAGAATACTGAAAAATGATTTCTTGCCATACCTGGTGAGGGATGTCAGGGATTCACAGAAGAAGGGCCGTTGAGATAGTCTCAGTGCTGTAGCCACATCTTGACAGGGAGGGCTAACCCGGCTCTTCAGCACCAGTTAGGGATGCCTCAACACCAAAGAAATGTATTTATTTGTTGTAATTATTTTTTCCTAGATCAAAGGTGAGACACCTGATTAAGTTCTCTTGTAGAGGCATGGCATACCTTGCAGTTAATGGAAGCATTTAAGGTAATTTGAGTTAAGGTAATATGTATATATATTCTTTTAATGATTTAAAATGTTCATTTTCTTACATAAAAAGAATGCTGTGATACTGAGTTTCTGTCACTTCTGTCAATTCTGAGAACAGGACTGTTGCATGTTTTAATTAATGTTTTTGAATAAGACATTCAAAGAAGTGCTACAAGTGTGCAAAAGTTAGTGAAAGCCATGATTCTTCAAAGTTCTAATGAGACGAGTTTTTTTTAATTGAGTAAATCGACTTTGAAAGGGCTAGAGAGCAGAGGAAAAGGTGGTTGCACTGATTTAATGACAGATTTTAATGAGAATTATGCTTTACTCTGTTCTGTCATGTATGCTGTAATTGTAATTCAGGTACATGTGTCATTGAAGACCTCTTTCAGACATTTGTCCTTTTTTTTTTATTTAATCTTAAATTGATACAAGTATTTCTTTTCAGAGTAAAACATAGACTTTTTTTCACCTCTGGAAAATCTGGGCAAAGATAACTCCAGCTGAATTCTGTCCTGAGTGGTAAAGCTCCACGGACTGCAGGCTCAAGATGTGGACAAAATGGCTGGGAAAAGGGAGAAGTTTAGCTGTTTATCATGGTGGAATGTGGTAGGAAAAACATTTACACTTGCATTCTTATGCTTGTTATTTTCATCATGAATTATGTGAGTGCATGCACAGAGCAGAGCCTAATTTTGCTGTTGGTTAAACCTTCCACAGAAATGGAAGTTTTTTCATTGTGAAAGTCAGAGATAAGAAGGAGTCTTCTCAGACCAGTTTATGTTTATGGTTTTACACAGGGCTATATGTATTTGCAGGTCTTCCATGTTGGCAAAAGGGCAAGTTATAAATTTAAACAGATAGAAAGAACATGGAATTTATAGAGAAGCAGGATTCTGGAAAACTTCCCTTCAGAACATGGCAAAATGCTACTGCTGCATACACTGAATCTACTGCTGGGGAAAAAAAAAATGCTTGAGAGAGTATGTGTGACACAGAACACTAGAATAAGGTAATGCGGTGGTGGAACAGAGCTTATGCAAAAACAGCGATTCAGAGAAGTCATAAAGAAAATAACTGGTCATGAGTCTTTTCAGACCCATTTTCTCTCTAAATTATTTCCATTATGATAGTTTTATCTTCTTTAAAATTGAAAAATACAAATTTTAAGAGTTGCTGTCTGTCTCGAGTAGTGAAAAAAGTTGGAGCTTTTGCACAAACACACATAAACCCCCTGAAGTAATTTTAAAGTTTTGTGTATTTCTTTTAATGCTAAGCACTCTTGCAGGGACTCATTCCTTCTTACAGCTAGGCAAGAAAAGACCTGCCTGGTCTTTAAGCGGAAGTTTGCAATGAGGGAGGAGGAAAGAGAAGGGGAGGAAGGAAGAAAGCAGGCACTGCAAGAAGCAGTGTGGATGACTCAATATATGGCACACTTCTGAATCAGTTTGGTGAAGTAAGACACAGCAGCTGGGTGTATCATCTTTGACTATTGTAGAAGTTGGTGATCAGCTAAAGTTTCTTTACGACACAATGGGGCTTTCCTGCTCATCCTCCTGTTTGAATAATTGCATTTGTCCTTTCACAGTGCTATAAAACCTGTGGTAGGCTGAACAAAAGAGCAGTAAGGCAGGCAAAGTTAAGGAACAACTTGTCAGAAACATGCAACTAATAGATTCTTCTCCAAACACGTTAGGGATAAGAAGTCTGCAAAAGAGTCCTGAGAGCCAATAGATCATTCAGGTGTAAACCCTTCACTAAGGGATGTGCTATGGGAAGATAAAAACATAGCAAGAGAAAAACAAAAAAGAACTTTTGCAATTGTGTTCCTCTTGGAAGAGCATGTATTCCAGTGCCAGACCTTTTCCTGTGGCTGATCTTACATGGAAGGTTCTGTCTGAAATTAAAAAGTCAGTAAAAGGCAGTTATAGAGCTAAATGATTCATACCAAAGCACCACGACTGGATGATACTTACTCTTGTGTTCTTTTGTTATAAGTGTCTCATTTAAAGCAGCTTTGGGACCAAAAGATTAGAAAGTGGTAAATGTTTTTTATCCTCCCCGAGAGATCAAAATAGAGAGAGCACTGAGCCTGGTGTCTGCAGCAGGCAGCTGGATAGAAACTGGTTTAAAGAATGGAACCAGTGAAAATGAAGATAGATTATGCAGGGAAGGAGTCAACTGTGACTTTTGTAAAGGGACGTCATGGCTCTCAAATGCGAGAAGTGTGTTAGAATTGTACACGTGTATGTGAACACCCTGACTGGCTACAGGAGATGTAGCTGATACAATCTGCTTTAATTTCCAGAAGGCATTCAGCAGTGGTTGTCAATGAAGACAGGCTGCCATGATATATTTATTGTCACATGTATAAGTAAGTAGATAAAAGATAAGTGCTCAGAGTCCCAAACAACTCTCTTCTGATCAGCATGTATTTTTAATTATCTGGACAGAAGGAAACTACTGCAGTGGCAGAATTTGCCAACAATACAAAGCTATTCAGGCTAGAACACAGAGGTTTTAATTGCAGAGAGTGACAGAAGGATATCATGATAGTGAATGCCTAGGCAAGAACAACAGAAGACATTTCTGTAAGAAAAATTTAAAAGGAAAACATGTGGGCGAAATTGTAACATCACATGCTCAGTGGCTGACTGGGTTTACCTGATTTTTAATACTTGATAAGATCTTGGGATTTTACTACGTAGGCCCATGGGAATATAAGGTCAATACTCAGTAGTACTCAAAGAGATTGTTGGAGGTGATTAGGAAAAAAAAAAAAAACAGAAAAAAACCCCTGTTTTAGTTTATAAGTCCACAGTGCACCTATGTTTTGAAGAATGTATGCAGGTTATTTACTTCCCACCTCAGAGAGGCTGTAGCATAACTGGAAGCAGTACAGAACAGGGTGGCAAAGTTGGTCAGAAATATGAAATCAGATTCCATCTAAGGGACAGTTCGAGAGGCTAGGACTGTAGCTTGGCAAAGCAAGAACTGAGGAGGAGTGTGCTGGAGATGGAAAAAATCCTGAGTGCTTGACAAGCTGAATAGGAAATGTTCACTCATTTTTTTTCTTGTTCTGGTATAATAATTAGGAGCTGTCAGGTAGAACAAGCAGGTAACAGGCTCAAAAGAAGCCAAAGACAATTGCTGTATTTCGTGTGCCCTGTATTCACTGTGTAATTCCTATATCAACTGTGTAATGCAAATGTTTACTTTAAAATTGCGAAAGTTTATGTTGGAAAACACTAAATGAAGGTTTTCTTTCCATTTCTGCAGGGAAACGTGACAGCAAAACCCTTGTTTTTGTGCAAAATTACAGCAGTACTTCTGATTTTAATTATTGCAGGTAAGATTATTGGTGGTTATGGAAGGTCGTATTCTGAAACTTATTTTTTCACCCAAGGAATGCTAATTTTCTGTGAAGACGGCTGTAAAAGTCAAATTTATGTGCATGCCAATGAGTTTTTTTGAACAGTCCTAAAAGCAGGAACCTATAAAACCTAAAATATGTGATATTTTATGTACTATCTTATTGCAGAGTCATTTAGGTTGGAAGGGAGTTCTTGATACCATCTAATCCAGCCTCCTTGACCTGCACCCTGAGGGTCAACTAGAGCAGATTGCCCAGTACCGTGTCCTCTTGGATTTTGAGTATGTCCTCCACAAATGGAGGCTCCACAACTTCTCTGGGCACCCTGTTCCAGTGTTTGATCACCCTCACAGTAAAAAACTGTTTTCTTGTGTTCAGATGGAATTAGTTTGTGTTTTGATTTTTGCTCATTGCCTCTTGCCCTGTCGGTGGGCAATACTGACAGAAGTCTGGCTCTTTGTTCTTCATTCTCTCCCATCAGGTATTTTACACACATTGATGAGATCCGCCCTCACACTCCCCAGACCTTCTCTTCTCTAGGCTGAACAGTTCCTGCTCTTTCAGCCTCTCTTCATGTGAGGGCTGCTCCCCTCCCTGAATCATTTCTGTGGCCCTATGCTGAACTTTCTCCAGTAAATCCATGTCACTCTTGTACCAAGGAGCCCAGAACTGGCTGTAGATTCAAATAAGTTGCTGTCGTAATCTTGTCATTGCACCTGGAATCTTGCAGCAGTGACACACTGTTAAAAACTTCATGAATTTCCATTCCTTGATTTTCTAGCAAGCCATGTGGTTGGAAATGGTTTGGTTTTGGTTTGGTTTGTGGATATTTTTGCCTACGAATGGACAAGCTGCAGGGTTCACCAACACATTGTTTTTTGGCTAAGTAATCATATGGAAAGGTGGTTAATTGACTGCCACTCCCCTGATAGCAGAGAGTTCTATGGTCTCTTTAGTAATATGTGTACCTTGTAATTCTTTCCTGCTCCTTGGAAATAATGGGAGGTGTTGGGAGAGGGGGATTTCAGAGTGAGGCAAGAAGTGTGTAAAAAAAAAAAACACCAAACCAACCAACCAACCAAACAAAAAACCCAAAAGACACAGATTTCAGAATATTGGCATTTAATGGCAGAAAAGGGTTATCGGTTCCTGTGGCCATAGCATTTCATAACTGTCAAAGTTATTATGGGGCATTCAATGCAGATACATGAGCAATTGTATATGATTATTTATATCATATATACATTATTATATGTATGATATATGAGCTCTGTCATCAGGGGTGGTCAGAAAAGCAGAATTTTTGGGAGGCAGTAGAGCAGAAAACAGAAAACTTTGTTGTGGCACTCTGTATCCCCATGGTGAATGTCTCTGCAGAATGCAGTTCTGGTCATTCCATCTCAGAAAGACTGTTAGAAGAGGTAGAAAGATGAGTGACAGTGTTGTCTGATTGGGATGGCTTCCATATGAGAAGTCATTAAATGAATAAGGACTGAGGTAAAGAAAAGAGACAACTGAGGCAAAATGTGATAGAGGTCTACAAAACTGTAAATACCAGATAACACAGATGAGGGAGAATTTACTTTGCCATTTCTCATAACAAGAAATACATGATACCAAAAGAAACTGATAAAATGTTTTTTCATGCAGAATATAAGAGGAAAGAAAGGGGCCGAAAGCAGAGTATTAGTCTACTTGTGTCCTACTCTCTTTTCTTACATATTTACCACTGGTTGTTATCAGAGACAGAGTTTTGGCCTAAACAGACACTTATATATGACTCTGTGTGGCTCTTTCTTACGTTCTAATGACACAGGGGATTTGAGATAGTACAATACTGAATGTGTCACGGTCGGGCGCGCAAGGGTCCGACCACCTCCCAAAGGGAGAAGGGTTGAGGGTAAATTGGGACATCTCCCCACCAGGCTCGCAAGCAGACACGGAGACCGAAATGAGTATCTAACAAGTTTATTACTAAATATATTCAAATAAAACCTTATTTACTCTATGGAAATATTACAATATTAAAGAACACCACGCCCACCCATTCACTCCCTCTCTCACCCACCGAGAGATAAGGGCAAATAAGGACTTAATTATGTCAAAATACGACCTGTATGTGTGGATGGTGCGTGCGTGTGCGTGCATGTGTCCTTTCGACGTTTGGTGATGGTCTCCGTGGAACGGCGACGATGTCCGACCGGCAGACCTGGACTGTTTCCAGTGACGTCAGCAGCTTGTAGCTTTTCTCTCTCTCCTTCTCTTGCAGCTTGGAGTGGCTTTTCCTGGCAGCACGTCTTTTCTGGCAGTGCAGCTTTCGGTGCAGTTTCTTCGGCACCACTTCTTCTTCAATATGGTGCTCCCAGCTTGGAGCAACTTTTTCTGGCAACGTGGCCTTCTGCGGCGTGGCTTTCTGTAGCACGCGGCTTCCAATGGCCTCTTGTTGCAATTTCTTCTTCTTGCTGCAGCTTGCAGCTTTTTTTCTGGATTCTTTCAGTTTTGGCTCGTGGCGGCGGCTCACGGCGGTGGCAGCGATTGCGCACCTTACGGCCGGCGGCAGCTCACGGCTTCTTTCTCTCCCCCGGATTCCTAGAGCAGTGGGAGTCAGCAGTTCTGTCCGGCGGCTCTCCGCGGCAGCTGCTTCCTTCTTTCTAACTGCTTAGTTTCTTCAGGGGGCTGCGCTGACAGCTCAGTTCAGTTTCCCCCCTCTCTGGCTGCTTGGCTTCTTCAGGGGGCTGCGCTGACAGCTCAGTTCAGTTTCCCCCCCCTCCTCCTCGCTCCTCTCCGGCAGTGGCGGAGGGAGGGGGGGGGGTTGCACTCAGCAGGAGCGATGTGCTCCCTTTGTGCAGTGAGGCGGAAAAGAGAGAGTTTGTTTTCTTTTTCGATATTTATGGCTGGCGTTATCTCGGTTCCGGTTTCCTGGAGGATTTATGCCGAATAGATTTATGGGAAATCGAGTTCTTTTGCTCACTGTTTTAATAAGGCAGAAAAAATCATGTGGTCGGTTCACCACAAATGGTATCCAGAGTTGCTGCCTTTTTTATGACATTGACCAAAAAAAATTATCTCATGGTGTTGCACTTTTCCCTTGTGAATTTCCTTCATTCGGGAGGAAAGAAAATGAGCTCATTGGTAAGCGCTTGTAATTCCTCTCTAAATGCTCATAAAATGAAGGGTGAATTGAAATTTTCATAGCAAACTTTAATATTTGTGCAACAGCAACTTTAACTTCAATGTCCTCTTAGGACATTTGGGTGCTGAAAGTACAGTCTGTCTTGAAGACTACAGATAAGAGAAGTTAACAAATAAAGACATTAAATGTGAACTCTGTGTGCACACAGTTGTTTGCGTACATCCACATGAGACTAAAGAAATACAAGTACTTTAGTAATTTCCCTCTGAACAAAAATTTACAAATATCAGTCTGATGCAAATGCAGAGATTCTACTGAGCTTAAAGTTTGCATTTGCAAAAAGCATTTCATTTCAGTGGCATAACTATCTGTATATCTCTGAGTAGTACTCTAAACTGTAAAGATAAGGGATTATAATTGTGGTTTTAGTTGATGACTTCAATGAACTCTGTAAATATAATGAAGAAGTGAGTTCAGTATATCCTTTTACAATGTTTGAGGTTTTCTTTCATGTTTATCTCTTTCCTTTAGAGAAATGTGAAGCCTATGATGTGATGTTGAGGGAAAGTCTTGTGCCTGACGGGCAGCCTCTTGCTGTTAAATGCTCATTGGAAGAGAGCTTGAAAAGTGGAGACTACGATTTAGCATGGTATAAAGTTGGTAACCAGACAGCTGTGCCTAGAGACAAACTTTCTAGAATTCATCAGCAGAAGAATTTAATTTGGTTTCTTCCTGCAATGTTAGAAGACTCTGGAAATTATGAATGTGTCATAAGGTGAAAGTTAAAGAAAAAAATTATATTGTTACAGAAATGAGTTGCAAAAGGGGTAACTTATAAAGCAAGTAGAATTTGGGGGGTAAGAGAAAAACCAACAGAGAAGGGAGAGCACGTTCACAAAACTAGTTTTAGGGTGGGAAAAGTAAGTCTAGTTTGGGGTTCTTTATTCTAGTAAAAGAATTTACTTTTTTTACTTTATTCCAGTAGGCCAAAGGAAATCTATTAGAGAAACAAAACAAAACTTCCCATCCTCTCCTCTCTAGAAAGAATGCCATATATTTTTGAGTTGGGAAATATCCCAAATAGGTTAATTTAATGATGTTATATTAATTGCAGGAATTTGACAAGCTTCAGGAAAATGCGTACAAAAATAACAGTTTTTGAGAGGATTGATGGTTTATGCTTAAATGAAAAATTTGCTGTAGAAGAGGTGATATTCACATCATCATCTGCAAAGGTTGTGTGTCCACACTTGGATTATTTCAGGAATGAGGAGAATATTCAGCCTGTTCGTTGGTATAAGGTGAGAATGCTGTGCTTTGTACTGTCTTGTAACTGTCTGCTATTTGAAATGTAGATCACTGATGTTTGTGAATTGTATGAGAAAAACTAAATATTTATTGTAAATGGGAGAAAAATGCTTTTAAAGAAAAACAGGAAGATGATTAAGACTTTTTCTCTTTTAGAGGTGTATACACGTGTTTTGATTAACAGGGTAGAAATTGAGCTTTGATGTTGGGGAGATGTTGACCGATGTATCCACCAGGTGGCATATCTCCACCTTCTAGAGAAACACATTGTCATGGGTTTCTTTTGTGATGAAGCAGATTTAGTATTTCGCTTGTGAGAGGTGGCATATCCATTATGTGCTCAATATTGTTCCATTAAATAAATGCCATTTTGTATTGTTCATGGTTATTTAAAAGCTCTCTCTGTTACTGGAACTGTGCCTTCTGCGGCATTCTTGCCTCATGCCCATGCTGTCCATATAGTACCAAGAGTATTTAAGTACTTAAGTCTAATTATTGAGTGATTCTTCATTAATGAATACTTTTACAAATCCTGACACTTGCATTTCAGTTTCTTATTTCTCTAATATTGAAAGTTGTTTTCTGTAGGAAATGAACTGGAGTATCAGGAAATGAACTGGACTATCTTTGAATTAGAAACTCAGAACCAAAATGAAGTATGTTTTGCTCTTTATTCCACCCCTTTCCAAGTCATCCACCTTATGCTGCGGCCCATTGAACGTTCAGATTGCATTACAGAGAGACAAAACGCGTGGGAAAAGGTAGCGATACAAATTAACAGAGTTCTCTGCACATGTTTAGGACTGCCAGCTGCTGGAGGGGGAAAGGTTTGCCTTCTCCAACAGTGATCTTACCATTTTCAATGTGACTGTACATGATCGAGGAAACTATACATGCGAAACAACATATACCTACAATGGAAAACAATATAACATTTCACGAGACGTCAGTCTGACTGTAGAAGGTAAGTAGGTAATTTCACTGTGTGTTCATAACGATGACTCCAAATTTTTGTCCAAATTTCTAAAGACTAAAACTAAACAACCCAGTTCATGGATAGACATACTTAGGGCTACTAGTTTTCACCTAAATATGAGGGAAAGAAGTGCTGACTGAGTTTTTATATGTTTCTGTCTGTTGTTGCCACTGTGTTGGAGGTTCATTCCCTTGTTCAAAATTGCAGTATGTCAAAGTTTTGCTGCCCAGAGCAGCTACCAAGGTCCCTAAACAGGTACTCAGTAAGGTTTGGTAGGCATGATACTTTCTGCTGTAGCTGCACCCTCTGTCCTGCTCATCTTCTTTATCTTTTACATTATCCTCTTGATGCAAAACAGCAAGCTCAACTGACCCAAATTATAGTGGTATCTTAACTCTATGCGTCCTGTTTCCTTCAAACCTTTGTCTCTTCTGTTTTTGGTTTTAAGCTCCTCAGCACAAGAACCACTGATTTCTGATATCCCGTGTCTAGCTCAGTAGACCCTGTTTTGTGTCAGGGGGCCACCAGCACAACAACAACAAAAAAATAACAAGGAAGGCTTAGCTGTAAAACCTGAACTCCTTTGCTAGCACAGCATTATGAGATTGATATTGGATCAGTGAAAAGGCTGTGCTATGTCAAGGTATGAAATACCAATACCGTTTTTATGTTGCAGCTGATGAAAGACATTTTCAGGTTTATTAATAGGTTATTCTTTAATGATCTCTTTTTGTGCTTGCCTGTTTTGTCTCTGTGTGTGTATATATGCATACATGTGTATGTATATATGTGATAATATCTACCATATTCATATAATGTCATATGTGTATGATACAGATAAAATGTGAGGGACATGGGTCATATCAGATGAAAGTATCGTTTATTCTTAAAATCTATCCCTAGAACTTCTCTCTTAGTGTAATTTCAGCTCACACTACTCAGTGGAAGCAAAATCATACTACCCCTTTGCTATAAATGACTGAAGGCAGCTCAGTTGTTTTTAAAGACTGCGGCTGAACGAGTTTACACTAAAATGGGTGATATCGGGTCCAAATAATAGTTCAGACCCAGTTTTCAGACGGGGAGGGAAAGAGTATATCTGGGGCAATCCTGTGTGCTTCACTAGCGGCCTCAAACGAGATGCTTTATCATTTCTTTTTGTTAATTTGTGCTCTTGGAGAAACTTCCTTGGACTTTGAATACCTGATAGGAAGTGTTCTAAAATGTCCTACAGCTGCCTGAGACAGTTGGAAAGAGTATGCGTGTTCAGTGAGGGACCCTCCAAGTTGGGATTCCTTCAGCCATTCTGAGACATTTCTAATGTAGATGTCTAGATCTCCACCCACTGATTAATCTCCCTTTGTAGTCTGTAGAGAGAAGTAAGCTTTCTACAGTGTCATATATCTAGTCCTAACGTAAACATCTAAAAGTCCACCGGTGTTGTACTTCCTTATAGACAGTGCTGTGGGAAGAATTGTAAGGCATTTAACTGGAGTACAGAAATTAAATTTCCCCTTTACAATAGTGAAAGTCTAAAACAGATGAATTGCACACTAGTGTTAGGATCCAGTTTGTACTGGGTGACAGACTCTCTAGATTGTAGAGTGGTGGTACTGCAGTATTTACCCACACTCTCCTCAGCACTTAGGCATGCATTATTACAGGATTTTTATGCTGTGGAACAGCCAGTCTGCCATGAGTGTGTGGAGATTTGTGGCACTACATTTTGGAAGAGGAGGGGGTGAAGAATAGTTTAGCATCAAGTCAGAAGTAACAACTACCTGAGAGATGACACTTTCAGTATTGAGTGATATCTTTCATAAAACTGCTGACAACCTTGTCCATAGGACAGGGTTTTTTGGGGTTGTACTTGGGTTATAGAGAATAGAGCAGACTGCAACTGCCCCATGTTTTCTGAGAAGCATTTGCTTTCTTTTTGGTTAGTGAGCCCACCAAAAAAGCCACCAGAAATATCTTATCCAAGAAACAACTCCATTGAAGTGGAACTTGGTAAGTAGTTTTCTCTGTAACAAAATACGATTTTGTATCCTAGTGAAAGTTTAAACTCGAGGAGCACTATATTCTGTGCTTTCTTGTTTTGGGGGTTTTTTTTTGACAAAACTTGTTCAGTGACCAGCTCAGTTTCTCTTTGTTGATCTCCTGAAGGAGGAGTGTTTGGGGGTGAGAGGGAAAGAGGCAAGGCTTGTTGCTTACAAAGTCCTAGGGAAATTTCTCATATACAAAGAAAACTGTAGGGAACCCAAGGGTTTCTCTGTCCATCTGTTGCTTTCCATGACTCTGGAAGAGATTCTAAGAACAGATCCATCATTGAATCTGAAGGGAAAGTGATGTCTCAGAGAGAAACATCTTCTTCCTAGATTTAACCTCTACCAGTCTCTTTCTGAGCCTGCAGATCACTATGTATATAGATGCCCCTGTTAGAGTAACTTTTCTGAAAGGGTGTGGGACCATCCTTAGCTGTTCTGTGTGGGAATCTGTGAACAGAATTGTATAGACTTTAATTAGAGTATGGAAATTAACTTTTCACTTTGTAACACAATTTTATAGGCTCACAGGTTACAGTGGATTGCAATACAACAGGTGCTGATGGGTATGAGGTGTTTTGGACAGGCAACGGTGTGTATATTGATGTGTTTTATGTGAGCAGGATTTTTGCAAGTCCTTATGAGTAAGTATATTTTCAGATTAGAAAATACCATGTTGGCAACCAAACTGGAACTTTCTCCCTTTGACATTAAAATATTTAGTAACATTTTCCACTTGCTTAAATGTCTTTCTTTATAAAAACTCTACTGCTTACCTCCTCCAGTTCACTTTCAACTTTGAAGTAGAAACTTGAAACATAGTAAGCACATGGACTTCACATGTGACTGTGCTCTTTTTGCCTATTGTAAAAATCTGTCTTAATTTCCGACCTTGGGGAGAAGGTGTTTGTAGACTTACAGTCTCATAATTGTAGTACAATTTCTATTGAGCAGGCTCTGGATCAAGTGTGTCCAGACACATGATCTTCAGACTGTCTCTTCTGCATTCTCCTTTCCCTTCACATCTGCCTCTGAAAGGTTGCAAGAGGTCAAACCTCTGCCTTACAGGAGAAATTGAGACCTCCAGGTTTAAGAGCCTTGAGTTAGAGAAACATAACTAAGATTGTCTGAAGAGCTAATGGAAGACTTTGTTGAGGACATTTGTATTGAAGCTTAGTGGGGTGAGAGGAGAAAAGGGCGACAGATTTCCAGAAATTAGTTGGGGTTTGGGAGGAAAATGGACCTGGACTGAGTAAAGCATGAGAAGGGCAACTGGGAGATAAGGTGAGGGTGAAAAGCAGGTTAAATGGAGTTAGGAGAGAAGAAATTAAAAAACAACTAATATTGGAGCAGAAGGTAATCTGAAAATTTCTTAGATGTGACAAGTTGGGAACTAAATATTGCAGGATTTTTTTGTCAGTGCTCATCTCATGGTGCTGCTTTAAACAAAAAATGTCATCATTTTTGTAAACTCCTGAGCACTATCTATAGTGAAGAAACTGATGAAGAAATGAGAGTGATATCTTCAGAGTATAGTTGTGAGAAATAAGTCCTCATCATGAAACAAAGGAGGAAATAAAATGCTGACTTCTTTGAGTGCTCGCCAAGAGAAGACTCTACACAAAAGAAATATATTGTACTGCCGTAAAGAATTGCTCTACCATAAACAATTGAACCTTAATGCAGGAGCACAGTCACTGAATTTATATCATAAAAGCAATGTTATTTTTTGTACTTCCTAGCACTTAAATGGTCCTCTTTGCAACCATTCATCATTTGCATTAGTGATGTTGGTTCATTCATTCCTTGTTACAGTGTACAAATTACTGAAAGTTTTTGCTTAGAAAGTGATTTGCGTGGTCCTTTATGGTATATCTTAAGCTTTTCTTTTGAATTTTAAGTGATAACTAGAATATGTTTTCAGGGAAGAGTAGTGCTTGGCTAAGTAGACTCGGTTTTGTGTTTGAGGTCTACTGTTAACAAGGTAGCAGTATCCCTCATTTTGCTGGTGGTTAAAAAGTTGTGTAGTTCACACATCAGTCACACATCCTGGTACGCATGACTAAGAGTGTGCAGCATAATGAGCCTCGTTGTGCCCTTGTACAATGTATGGGGGATTATCTGTGTCCCTTAATGGTGCAGTCTGATACTTCAGCTGTTCTAAATCTGTTCTGATCCATGGGGTGAAGCAGCAGTTCAGACTCTACTCCTTGCGGCAGGAATCCCACTGTGAGTTGGTGTTGTCTGCTGCAAGTTACCACCTTTGATGTCCTCCCTGTCGCAGAGCTGCTTACTGCAAGATGATGCCCTTGTACCTTGTGCCTCTTTCAGTGTCATATCACATAGTGGAATTTCTGTCTCTCTCCACGTGCTCGTATGAGGGCTCTTAACAAGGGTTTGCTTAGGTTTGTGAGGTATATCTTTATACTTCAGCCTGTAGACACAGTATATTCTTTTGGAGACACAGCTCTAGGTAAGAGAGCATCATGATGTTTTCCAGCATCTATGCTAAATGGCAGTAAGAAGCCCAAATGTTGTTTGGGTTTCCTTCCTATAATGTAATTGCTCATCTATTCTGAAGCGTGGTTGACATTGCAGATGGAAACAACCATTGTCATGCTATAGGTGTTAGTGATGAAGCCATTCCAGAAAGGGCTGTGGTTTTATGGCTCTTATTTGTTGCCTTTTGGATAGGGAGGAAAGTTCTTATGATGGACGCCCTGTGCATTCTGTGAAGCTAATAATTTCAGAAGTGAATAGTGAAGATTATGAACAACCGTTTGTCTGTCAAGCTTCAAATGCCTTTGGGCAGGTTGCATCCTATATTATATTAAAACACAGAGGTAAGAAATACTGTTATTTTTGAGGCCTGTGTTTGTCTTGACTTCCCTGGAAGAGATTTTGATCGCAAATGCTCATATAGCATGTTGATAGACGACAAATGGCTTACCGTTTGCAGTAGGTATGCATGTACCTGTGCATAGGGAAGGAGTCACTGTAGCAGTATATTTATAATTATTTAAAAAATAGGTAGATGGAAGTGAAAAATACGATACTCAAATTTGTATTGCATTTGTTTGAAAGATCAGATTTGAACAAATTCAACATTGGTACAATCTTCTTGTATTTTTGTGCAGTCCCTGATATACAGACACGGCTGACTGGAGGTCTTGTCTCTTTGTTAATTTTAACGTGTATTACTTTAATAATCTACAAGATTTTCAAGATTGACTTGGTGCTTTGGTTCCGTAATTCTGTCTGTGCCTTTGCAAGTAAGGAAGGTATGTGAGTACGACCAGGTATGTTAGTGTAACTAGATGATTGATTTTTTTGCTTGCTGTTACTTCTAAGCACTAATGTGATTATTTAGTAGAATGTGTGTGGAATTTCCTTGAATTTTTTAGATATGCACAAGACATTTGGGAGGGGGGGGGATTTTTTTCGCTCATATGGGTAAAATAGTAGAGGTAATAAGACTGCATAATATTGAAGGCATTCACTGTGAGATAGGTGAGAAAGAATTACTGCTTATTTGGAAATTAGCATGTTGCTTCTTGCTTTTCTGTAAAGTACTTTCTTTGCGTGAGGATTTTTGGTCACTCTGATGATGATCAATAGGTGTCAGTAGAGTTACATCCTGTAAACTAGCTGTTTAAAGCTATGCATTAAATACTTATGTTGAAAATTAGACTCTTGCTTTCTCAGAGATTAATTTTGTTGGTTTTCTTAGCTTTTTTTGCAACTTCTCTCTTTTATCCAACACTTTCCTCCTAAATGCTGTCAGTTATGTTTACATACTAAAGAGAAAAAAATGCTACCGGTTCTCTATTCTGTCATTCTTATGTGTTTTGATTGCTGTGATGTAGACAAATACATTGGACAGGTGTGGAAAAATTGTAATAGGTGGAACATTGTAGATACTTTACGTGGCAGTGCTCAGAATTTGACTGTCTGAAGTTCCCCATAGCTTAAAAGTAAATGGATTACATGCATTGAGATAGTTAATGTTTACTCATGGCTGATATAAATATTTTCATTTAGAAAAATAAATGTAACTTCAGCTTCTGGTTAAAAGTTCCATTTTCCTAGAACACTTCAATGGAGTTTTAATGGAAAAAAAAATAAATGGAGCTATGTTTTGTAGCTTGTTGAGCCAAACTTGTTGAGTTAAATCTGATTTTGGTTTGTTTCTCCATACCTATTAATTATGGAATTTTAACTCTCAAAATCTCAGCTGCCTTCTGGCTTTTTCTTCTACCTGCCTTTTCCCCCAGAATTATTACAAGAAAGAATTGACATTTTCCACCCTCTGTTGTGGTTAGTCAGAAGTGGAGATAACTGCTGTTGAGTTTGTTTCAGGAGAGGTGGTGAAGAAAGTCCTGCAAGAGGACACTTGGTTCATGTCCTGGCACCTCTGGAGTTGGGGGCTCTCTCCTGCAAGTCCCGGGTCCTGCATCCAGCTTGTTTGCTGGTACAACTATCCCCATAATTAGAAAAGTCGTCAGGTTCTGTGGCTGATCATCTTCCTTTTGACTTGTAGAACATTTTAGTGCATTGACGTTGTTCTGTCAGATAGGTGAATCAACCCTCCATTACTATTTTTAAACAGTCCAAAATGAAACCTTGCGATAAAGGCCTGTTGCTGATTTTTGTTTTTTTAAGAGGAACCTGTCTTTGTTTTAGATGGGAAAGTCTACGATGCGTACGTTCTGTATGCAACAGGCAGTGGAGGCAGAAGTTTCAATCGTCTGGAAACCTTTGTTCATAGAATACTCCCTGATGTTTTAGAACAACAATGTGGATATACTCTCTTTATATTAGGAAGAGATGATTTACCAGGAGAAGGTACGCTTTCATTAGTTAATAGGTTGTCTTTTGACCTATTGTTCCTTGGTTAGAAGATTAAATATACATTTGAAAAAATGCCTGGTTTTGGTTTATTTTTAATGGATACTTTGTCCATTTGTCTGATGGACATTTGTTTAATTTTTAATTTTTTTTGTCTCTTACCAAAAATTCTGTTCTAATATTACAAGAGTCTGCACTTTCTTTTTGGTGGTGAACAAATGAGGATTCAGCTGTATTAATAGTATCGTTGAGGTTTTTTGAATGATATCTACTTCTGGGGACTGAAGAAAACAGATTTTATCAGTAATTTCCTGCAATGGATCATGAATCATGAATGACAGTGTGGAGATCTTAAACCTACCAGTTCTCTGAGTGAGCCACTGCTCCACTGATACACAATTTTAAGATTAAGAAATATTTTACATGAGTCATAAAGTTTTATGCAAACGTTGTTTTTTCCTTCATTACTTACAGCTGTGGTCAGTGTTACTGATGAAACCCTTAAGCAGAGCAGAAGACTGATGATTATTTTGGGATCAGAAATATCTAGTTGTTGCCTTTTAGAAGACACCTCTGAACAGCAGCTAGCTCTATATAATGCTCTCATCCGTGATGGAACTCGAGTGATTCTTATAGAAATGGATGAAATACAGGACTACGCAAGCATGCCAGAGTCGATCAGATACATTAAGCAAAAACATGGAGCTATCCGATGGAAAGGGGACTTCACAGAGGAATCTTGTTCAGCAAATACCAGATTCTGGAAAAATGTACGCTATCAAATGCCACCTAGGAAAAAAGTGTCTTACTCTGAAGTGTATTTGTTGCCCCTAACTTTGAACAGTTCTGCAGCAAGGGGAAGTTAAGACACACTTATTAACATAATACTGAGAAGATAATTCTGAAACATGAGGGTTTTTACACAAATTCTTTATATTACAAAGTAGATGTTTTCTTCAAGGAGTAAAAACTACTTATCTCTTCCCCAGGTCACACCCTGGGAGAAGAACTCTTTACAACTTTGTGTCTTGGTTTTGGACAGTGACACAATTCGTTGTGTTACTCTCACACAGATATGAGAAGTAAATGTTGCTGATGGTGGTAGACTACTAAATAGTCGTAGTCCACATAAATGTAATATCCACTGAAGAAGCAGCAGTGAAGTCCATTTTTAAAAATTAAAACTGCAATTGATAAATTAAAAATCTGTTTCTAATGGCAGCATTTTTCTAGTCATTCTGTTCTTCTTGTTGCCTCTCTGTGATTGTCTGACTTCCACATTACTGCAAGGATCTTCACTGTGCAAGCTTTGGGGTCCCCTCCCGAGCAGCCGGCCTTATCCTTGGTTCTTGAAGGGGCAGGGGAAGTACATGACATAGCAGGTATATTTACAAATCCTTACAACACTAAAGGTGTTTCAGCTGAACAGTTGGTACCGAATGTTTCAGTAAATGGAATGGAATCCATGGCTTTTTATACACTTGTTGAATAATTCTGTCATACCTGGTCTGTGGGGTGTTTCTAAAGTTGGTCTTTTGAAATGGTCAGGGAAATGAAAATATTTCAGATTTCTTGCAAACTGGAAGCTTTCTAGACTGCTGCTACTCTGGAAACCAGATGCTCCCATTCTGTGTCTCGGCTGCGCAAGCTACAAGCACAGAAATTCACTTGGAGTCTATCAAAGGGGACTGTGCTTGAGCTGAGTATACTGGAGAGAGTGGAAAATGGCCAGTTCTGAAACATGACCAGGTGCTAATGGCAGGAAATAATATCTTGTATACTTTTGAAGGAAAAAATTAGCGGCATGTGGCTGTATCAGCCTGCTTGGGAGTAGCTTGGTGTTTCTGGAACCCAGTCCATCATTCTGTGTGTACCACCATGAGAAGACAACACGCTGCTTCCTTTTCAAGGTCATCTGACACGGCAAGAGTTTTCACACTCCGGCCTTGAAGAGCATCATCTGAATGCAAATGTGAATTCTGCTTGCTTTTTTTTGTTCTTTTCTGAAGTTCAGTAGGTTCTTAGATTATTGCCAGAACAGCGTCTGTCACTGAATTCCTTTCAGCTGGTTCTCAGAAGTGTGTATGCTGTAGAATATACTCTTCATTGGGCTGTATTGATGGGAGAGAAAGCAAGGTCCAGGAGTGGAACATATGTTTAAAGCAAAAGATTTGCAATAGCATTTCATAGTAACATTTTTCTTTGAGAAAGTCTAACAAATACTCTTTACGAGCAGTGTCTCATTCTCCTGGCTGTGGGATTCAGAGCTGTGTAATTTTACACAGCCTCCATTGACTAGAGACTTCTGAGATGTTGCCATGAAAACTGAGAACGGGATAGATCCATCAGATGAGATACTGTTGTTCTAGTAGATGTTGAATCAGTCTTCTTTGGAAATGTCTAATGTTTAGTCTGGAACCTTTAAAAAATAAAGTTAGGAACCTAGAGAGTTCAGCTAATTACTATTGTCAAATTTTTATATTGTGTTTAGACTTAGACTTGCTCAGAGAACTGTTGAAAGTTACTTTCCTTCAAAGATTTTTTTTCACTTGTGTTTAAAAACAGAGCCCTCTTATTTTCCGTGTAGAATAAGAGAAATGATAAAGAAAAGATGTTGAAAGTATGGTGGATTTTTTGTAAACTTCCTAATTTCATATACTTTGAAATAAAAAAGTACCAATGACTCTAGCATTTGCAGTACTACAGGCGAGTACGTTGATTTGCATGGAGTTGTGCTGGTATTTTTTTATGGCTTCTGTGAATGTGCTGTTATGATTTCTGGCCACCTTTCTCATAGTTCTTTTCAGAGGTTTGCTACAATATTGAGGATGCGCATTTTCCCACTAAATGTGACTCCTAAGGACTTCAGTGAAGACAGATGATTGTGAGTCAGCATTTCTGTATGTGATACTTTATTTTAAACAACCGTATTTACTGTGATTATATAGGCATTTTAGTATTCCTGTGTGAAAGTGAGTGTGGGAGAAAGGTTTCACTTACAGTGGTTAATTGCTAGGTAACTGCTTGAGCGTAGCATGACACGAAGTAGCTTATCCTTTTATCATGGGATCTAATTTTGAAGCTAAATTTTGTCTCTGTTTTCTCCCCTTGGAAACTTTTTTTTTTGCAAGTCACGTAGGAAAACACGCCATCTTTTGTGGTACGATAAAATAAATCCCGTAGAGACAGATTTGCTGATTGCTTTTTATTTAAAAAGACCCTCCAGAAACAATTAGTTGGCTGGAGGTCTGCTTCTGGAAACTTGGTAGCTTCAGAAGGAAAAGGCAAGTGCAGTGTAGTCCATTAAAAAGTATTTGTTCACTACAATGTAGCAGATGTCTTTCAGTTTAATGTCTTATCTATGTTGACAGAGAAAACAATCCGAATGGTATGTGGTGTAAGATGCATTGAAAGCATTCTCTGCAACATTTTTTACTTTTTAACTGTAACTATACGATATTTCTTCTGTTGGCTTGTTCCTGTCAATGTATTTGGCGCTCCAGATTGCCCGTTCCTTTTCTTGCCTTGTGATTAACTGGTCTCAAATTCTTTAATTCCACTGTGTCTTTCCATCCATACTGTGAGGCTAGTTTTATCTGGGAGGCTTTCCCCCTTTCATAATCTTCCTCCCATATCTCACTTTCTTACCTTTATGGCAGTTAGTGCCGAGATACAGCATGTTTCACGTTTTAGTGTATATATCAGGGGTCCTCAAACTACGGCCCGCGGGCCAGATACGGTATTCTTTTTCCTGTTTTTTGTGCACTACTACAAATAAAGTATGTGCAGTGTGCATAGGAATTCGTTCATTTTTTTCCAAACTATAGTCTGGCCCCCGACAGTGTGTGAGGGACAGTGAACCGGCCCCCTGTTTAAAAAGTTTGAGGACCCCTGGGATACATCTATGACTGTATTAATTCATGGATAGAGGCTTATGTGATAGGGAGGAGCATGTGCTCTGAGCCCAAACCCAGAACGAGTTGTTGCAACCCGGTGTAGCCCATGTGCTGGCCCAAAACAGCACAGCTCTGGCTGACTTTTTTACCTTTTAATTTAGCTCTGTATTTCATCCTAGAAGGTAGAAGGGCACAAAGGTGATTTTACATTTCCCTTTTATCTTGGTGCCTTGAGCTTCTGATGGAGGGGGAAGCCCATTCTGCCTTTTCTTCAGAGGCTGTGGTAGCTTAACTGCTGTACCTCCTTCCATAGCTGCACTTAGCTTGAAGATGAAGCAGGTGGAATACAGTTAATGTGTATAAAATCTGGGCTAAGGAGAGACATTTTTTTCCTAGAAATACTTAAGGAGGTATTGCACTGTAAAGCTTCAGTATACATGCAAGTAAAATTAGTGGCAAGCAGCTCTACTCCAAAGTACTCCAGGTCTCTGGTTTAGTCATAGATGCTAAACGCATGAACAGAGGAGCAATAGTTTCCCCCTCTCATCCCGACACTCATTCCCCAGAGTAAAGGCAGAGTACACTGCTTGAAGTGTTCTCTTTTAAAACAGGATAGTGTTAATGAGGACCTGATGCATTTTGTTGAGGCAAAACTGAGCATGAGTCACTAAAAGTGAGCTGGAAAGTAGTACATACCGCTTGTGTCCTCAGCCCACTCTTAAGATTGCTTCCCATGTTGAAATAAATTGGAAAAAGGAGTCTGGCGTCTTCTAGGCACAGTTAAAAAGTACAGCTCACACGTGACTTCCTCTGAGAGAGCACCCAGGTCACTGTGGCATCCCAGCTGGAGCTAGAGCTCTGCTTGGCAGTGACAGTGACTACCAGGATTTAGTATTTCACCCTGAAGAAATTCGGAAAGCTCACCAAGTCCATAAGGTGAATTTTATGGTTCAGAAAGGTTTGATTAGAATTACTGCTCTATACCAGGTGACTTAGATGTGTAAATTCATTTTCTGGTTCATTTTTTCCCCCCAGCCACTCATTTGATCTTTCCCCTTAGTTTTTTGTGGAGCACAGCAGTGGCCGTAGTAGAAGGGGAGTTTTGAACAGTAGAAGGGAAGTTTGAGTCTTACTGGATTTGGTTTTTGCACTAAGCAATTTCCCTGATGGGCTTGATTTCTGCTGGCAGTTATTAAAAGTCTGTGTTCTCTCTTTCCCTTATCTCACCAGCAAGATGTATCAGGGGAGTGCTTCCTCTTCCTCCATCATCCTTGGTAACCCACCCCAGTGCTGCCTCATCTCTCCTCCAATCTCCAATGCTGATTTTGGACTTTCTTGCTCAGGTTATGTACTGTAAATATATACAAATTCCCTGAAAGATGGGAAGTCATGAAGTCATATTGAAGTCCTTAAGAAGGTATTTTTTCTCTCTTTAAGCTCATTGTTTCTAATACCCATACTGTTTGTTTTCTATTTTTCAAATATGCATCACTAACTGTTCTGTGCCATGAAGTGGGTGAGTTGGACGAGCAGTTGGATTTGGAAAGAAATTCCAGCTCTCTGCTCTTACTCTGCCTTTCACACCTAGGAAAGTACACCCGAAGACTGTATCAACTAGGTCTGTACTTCCTGGGTGAGGTCTGCCACAACCACATCGTGTCAAATGGGGCATTGCAGAAGTGGCAGGACAAATGCATCATTATAAAGAAGTTACAGACAGGTAAAGGAGGTTATAAATTCTCCCACTTCTGAAGTGATGAAAAAGCGGAGTATTTGGGAGCTACAATAAATAGGATTCACCTTTCCCTTTAAAACAGAAAAAAAATTGGCAGTTAACTCTCCTACATATTGCCTACAGGAACAAATAGTGAAAAAAGCTAAAGAGCTGTCTTGACAGAGACGCTCACAGTGGGGAAAGAACTTGTGTGCCATATGTCCCCCTACCATCTGTGTACACTCTCTTCTGGGTCGTGACATCTGGTTCTGCTTGATATCTGGCTCCAATTCCTGTATTTTTAGACTAAATGGGACTTGATTCTCCTCAGAGACTGAAGAGAATAGACTACATGCTGACTTCTGCAAGAAAAGCCAAGTTTTTCATAAAAATATGTCTCCTCAGCCTGGGTCTGAATGGCTTGATACATGTATTGAAAAGAGCCAGGGATGTGCCAGCACCGTCTGCTGTCCCTTTTTAAAAACTGCTAACTTTGGCATGTTTGACATTTTTGGAGAGTTGGGCCATAAAGTTAGTTGGGTAACTAAATTAGGAGATGAACTGGCTTATTACTGAGGAAAGGATCACATCCAAGAGAGCAGACAATTGAGGATGAGAAAAGATCAGGGGTCCCAGCGTGAGGGTTGGTGAGTGAGTGATAACATCTGCCATAGTTAGTGGCGGTGACAATCTCAAAACCCCGCAGCAGTGAGCAGCACCAGGGTTGTGCTGTGCGATGCCTCCACCTAGTGATGCTCTCTCTTTTTAAAAAAAGCCAATGTGTTTACAGAAGATTGTAGTGAAGTTCTGTTGCTAATAATGCCAAGTCACAACACTAAAAAAGTCCACACCAAGAGAAGGTCAAAAAAAGAAGATATTCTGACTGTGTTTATTATTTTTGGTGCTTTCCCTGTCCTTTGTAGGAACTAGCAGAGCACTTAGTGGAAAATGAGATTTTTGGCCTTTGAGTCTGCATGTTAATTCCCTGTTAATACGCTGTTAATTTAGTGCCTCAGAACTAATTGGCAAATGGAACACATTGTCCTCTGTAGAGCTGTGTTTCTTTATTAGCCTCCAGCACATGTCAATTAGATCTGACTGCTTTATGTTGAGAAACACTTCCCATTGATTATTCCAAGAAAAAGACTGTGAATGGAGACCACTTCATCTGGGATCTGCCTTCTAGCAGATCAGTCATGCATGATGGCTGGAGGATTGTTGCCAACCATGTGCTCCCCAGGCAATAGAGAGTCCTACAGCTCACTTAACATGGTGAAATATGCAGAATTTGTGCCTAATTTAAGTATCTAGCCCACTGAGCTGGGAACAAAGGGATCCATGGTCATAAAATCATGGAATCTGGGATGCTGTAGGACCCCAGTCTGCAGATGTACAGTAGGCAAGGTTTAGTAGTCTTGGAGTCCTTGAAGAAGAATTGCCTCAGTGCTGCTATCAGAGAGGAGCAGTGAGGTGCATCATGAAAACCATCTGAAACAGAATGTCACAACTTTCCTGGGAGCAGGAAGCACTGGCCCATTCTCCGTGGCTCTGATGATTTGAGAGTCCAGTCTCACAGGCAGTGTCTCTGCTATCTGAAATGATGAGTCTCCAGTCCTTGCCTTGGATGGTGTGCCCAGGCCCCAAGGGACCTTGCAAACTCTTCTGCCATGGCTCAGGCAAAATGATTCTGAGTTCCAGAACTAATGGTAAAAATGAGACTTTGCAGAAAGTGATTAGAGTAATTAGCACAGGATGGCTGGGACAGAGTGGTTCGTAATGCCGTCATCAATTCAAGGAGCTCTCAGTAGTAGCTGGATTTTGTAGGGAGCACTTGGATGGCAATTCTTACAGTGTTATAGTAGTAGTTTACTAGGATACATGAAGGCCATCTGATGACCAAAGGGTCTAAGAGCAGCCCCAGGTATACTTGTGTGTAGGCCCTCAAATGTACAGTGCTGCCAAAGCTGAAATCTGCTCCAGCTGTGGAGAGGCTATAAGCAGCCACTGATATCCTGGGAGAGGCTGGGAGATAGGGGAGAGAGGGGCTCAGTGGGTTGGTGGGGCTTCAGGAATCTGGGAGTCGAGCCACGCACTTATTTCTCTTCTTCACTCTCCCTGCTCTTACCTCAGCGGCACACAGCTGCTTCTTACAAGAAACAATCACCTTACTCGTACACTTGCACTTGTGAGTTACAGCAGGTCCTAGCTGGAATTGGGTTAGAGTGCTTGATAAGGGAGTCACTACATGCATTTCGCTCAAGGATGTGAATAATACAGAGTAGGGGCTATTTTCTTTTATGGAGTAGGGTCGTGGTGGGTAGTATGAGGTGGTCCTTGATAGGAAATAAAATAAGAACTCTTGGACATTTAATGGGGGTTAAATCAAAGTACATATTTTGCAAAAGAAAATACACCATTAAAAAACCCAATTTTCTTCCTCTTTGACACCTAAATACCATCTCAACTGAGTAATAGGCTAATTAGAAAAGAAAAATCCTTGTAATGCTTTAAAAGTGTTTAGCCAATTTGACCTAGACCTGTCAGCATTATAAAGTCTTTGTGGTGTGGCCTGGCCTCGGGGAGAAGAAGGGAGGACAAAAGGAGGAATAAAGCCAGCAGCACCCTACATGATGTCTGATTAAGATCACAAGTAGCATTTTGATCTACTTGGATGACATGTGAAGCAGCAAAGTGCCATTTTATCTCTGTAAGTTCCTCTGTCTAACCACAAATGTACTTACTATGGGCATATTTCACTGCTCTTGGCTTTCCTCTTTGAAGATAACTCCACTTAACCTGATGATCTTTTGACTTCCTGAGTGAGGCCACCTCCTGGACCACCATGTTCCTCTCACAAGACCGGGTGTTGTGGAAATTCCCTTGTCTTAGATGCAGAGCAGATTTCTTTCTTCCCCTAAAAGCTCCTGGTTTGCTGTCAGCAAAGTATTTTCAAGCAGTGAGCACTTTTCAGGGGAGCTGTGGAAGCAGTTATTTTTGACTTACACTGAAAACCTGCACCTGTTATTTCATGAGTGCAGGATGTACCTACCTGCAGGTGATCCTAAATACCTCGGGGAGAAAAATGAGGCTTTTGACATGCAATGGAGTTCAGTTGCAAGTACCGCGAGTCTGCATGTTACTCCAGCTAGGGGCTTGTAAAGGCTGGAGGGAGATGTGCCAACCATAAATAGCTCCAGCTGACCAATTCCTTAGGCCAAGAGTTGTCTCACAGCCAAAGGACCAAATTTATTTATGAGGACTGCTAGGAAAAGAGAGGAAGAACAAACACTGGAGAAGAGCATGAGAAATGCTCTGCAGAGTCAGGGCAGCAGCTAACCAAGCCAGGCATTCTATCTTCAACAGTGGTGAAAGGAGCTGCTGAAAATCCAACTGATAACAGCTGCCCCACTCTCTGAATCGGTTCTCCAGTTGCCTAGGCACCCAGGTAGGACACTGCTAGCTTCTAGCCTCACTGCACTCCAGCTTCTGGCAGGATGCTCTGTCATCGTGAGAAAAGGATGATATTTCTGAGGGCCCACATGTGCATCCAGGTGGAAGCCACCCTTGCTCTGGTGCTGCACCTGCATGGACAGTCTTCTAAGGGTGCTGGCTCCAGCTGCGCATCTTATTGCTGTCAGCTCAAGCCAGCTTGGCTCTCGTGCCATGGCCATATCACTTCTGTGCTGTGGCCATCCTGTAGGCTGCTCATGGAGTGTGTCAGGTCTGATTCTGGGCTGGTCATGCTTAGCGCTTCCTCATGCACTCCCTAAGTCCAATAAATTGAGCCAACAGCAGGCAGACCCCTAAAAAGAGCCCTTCCTGTAGACCAGAGATGGTCCCACATGAAGTCTCTCTCCTCTGGCTTGATCTAGCATTACAATGCTGCAGCACTGGTTGTAGAGACACCTTGTGCTGGCAGGCTAATGGGTTTTGTCCCTGCTAGCCCTTAGCTAAGACTAGCTGGGCTGTTTTAGTGTCGCAAGTTTCAGAACGCAGTAGTGGTTGGACAAGAGTGAGTAGCATTGTCATATAAGTGCTCCTGGACATCTTGGAGAGCTCTCAGTGTGCTTTAGTCTCCCATCTGTTTGCCTACAAGTATCAGCAGGGAGCTGTGCACAATTGCAGCTGCTGTGCCATAGCTAACTCAGACTACCTAGATTTTATCTCTGGCACTCAAGATCGTAGAATGTTAGAACCATAGAATGGTTTGGGTTGGAAGTGACATTAAAGACCACCTAGTTCCACCCCCCTGCCATGGGCAGGGACACCCTCCACTAGACCAGGTTGCTCAGAGCCCCATCCAACCTGGTCTTGAACACTTCAAGGGAGGAGGCATCCACAGCTTCTCTGAGCAACCTGTTCCAGTGCCTTACCACCCTCCCTCACAGTGAAAAACTTCTTCCTAATACCTAACCTAAATCTGCCTTCTTTCCATTTAAAGCTGTTACCCCTTGTCCTACCTATCACTACATGCCCTTGTAAGGAGTCCCTCCTCAGCTTTCCTAAAGGCCCCCCTGGAAGGCTGCTATAAGGTCTCACCAGAGCCTTCTCTTTTCCAGGCTGAACAACCCCAACTCTCTCACCCTGACCTTGTTGAACTTCATGAGGTGTGAAATCTGAGCTACACTAAAACCTTGGGATCAGAATAACATTCTGGTGTCTAAACCCTGAAGTCTCTTTAGTATTTTGCTTTGTTTTCCCCTCTATAGCAACAAAAAAACCCAAGTGAAGCCCAATGGGTTTTGTGTAGCTTGTTTGAGCTGTGTTACTCTGGTATTTCATGGCATTTTGCCACTGGTTGTAGCAATAGGTGTCAAATGAAGTTGTGTGTTTACAGTGCGATGCTTTTATCGTGCTTACTCAGCAAATACTCAGACTTGGACAGGCTGTTGACTTTCCTGAGAGTGACAAGGAGGGGTATGTGCTTCCTGCAAAGTTTGTTGCTATTGATGGGAAAGAAGGTCCCCAGGGTGAAATATAAGAACCCAAACACTATTCCATAAGCCCTGAAAACCTCACAGAGCAGTTTATTTCCATTCAGATCTAATAACACTGAGTTGTTCTTACTGCATAACACAATTAACCACATCCTCCCCCAGAAAAACAGTAGAGCTGTCTTTCCTAATTAAGGTGACTTTGGGCACTGTAAGGTGGTCAAACACTCAACTTTTCTCTTGAAGAAAACAGCATTCTTCCTTGGTCCTTGGTTAGCAAACAGGGATGCAACATGAAGTTACCAGAGAAATGCCTGCAGGCATCATGCTGGTGCGGCCATCCAGCGCAGCTGGATATCAGGAGAGTTGTGACAATTTTTTGGTATTCTTCTGGCATGGTCTGACAGGTGCTTATTCCCTGTCCTCATTAGTTTTTATTGTCCTGCTCTGTCTGCCCACACCCACTCCAAGGCTGCCCTTTCTCTTGAGCCAGCACAGCTGCCTGGCCTTGAAACCTGCCCTAGAACCAAACCAGCTGAAAAACAACTGGTTTTGTTTTTCCTCTCAGCTAGTTATTTCTTAGGCAGATCTGTTTTCTGAACCGCCTGTCATCTAGGAACACAAAGTGTTTTTTGCTGGCACAGGAGAGGCAGGGAAGGCAAGGGTGGATGATAAGGATGGCATGAGAAGCACCGCTCCTGAAGCACAGCCTTGATAGGGTTAAGCAGCTGTTTCATGGTCTGTGGCTATACTGCTTCCAGCATTCCAGTAGGGTCCTTTGGAGCACCCCCTGTAGATTGCAGTAACATGCCAGGAATATAGTGAGGTAATATCTGTCTTCTCTGGCCACATGTTTTGGGTTTAGGGATTTTTTTTTCTGTGCATTGCAGCTGACAGACTTTCAGTTGCCCTAGTCAAGGGGTTGAGCAAAAAAAGGTCGAATCCCACAGTAAGCAGCATGGTCTGAGACAACAGCTTCTGATAAGGGGTATTTTCTGCAACCAGCACAATTTCTCATGTTTTTACCCATTCCTTTATCAAGCTTCAGCACAATCTCAGTGCTGGCCATCCAGCACATTAAAGAGAAAAAGATGATGGATGTTCAGGGAAGAGATAGCATCCTTGTGTTAACTCCTTGCCAGAGGGCATTGCAGAAGTAGGAAGTCCACATGGGTCCCTGGGGAGACCAGAGTTGGAAGAGAGATCCAATAGGAGGTGAATAAGGTGAACTAAACATAAAAGTTTCAGAAAATTCCTAGTGCTGAGAGCAATTGGAGGCTAGGAGAGTACAGAGGTGGCGTTATGGTAAATGTTGGATGTGATCTTACTCAATAGTCCTTACTACAAAAAAGTGCTGAGTTAGATGGTCTGAATGAGCACAGTTGTTGTGTTTCTATGACTTGAACTATAAAACCAATGCAAGGATGGAGCTATTCCGTCAAAGTTTTCTACCACTGCTGTTCATAGAATCATAGAATCATTCAGGTTGGAAAAGACCTCTAGGACCATCTAGTCCAACCTTCTTTGAACCTCTCCCTATCCCCTAGACCATGTCTCAAATCGCCACATCTACCTGTTTTTTGAACACTTCCAGGGATGGTGACTCCACCCTGATCTCCTCCCTGGGCAGCCTGTTCCAATGCCTAACCACTCTTTCAGTAAAGAATTTCTTCCTGATATCCAATCTAAGCCTCCCCTGACACAACTTGAGGCCATTACATCTCATCCTGTCATTAGTTACTTGGGAGAAGAGACCAGCACCAGCCTCACTACAACCTCCTTTTAGGTAGTTGTAGAGAGCAGTGAAGTCTTGCCTCAGCCTCCTCTTCTCCATACTAAACAATCCCAGTTCCCTGAGGTGCTCCTCATACGACATATTCTCCAGACCCCTTACCAGCTTTGTTGCCCTTCTCTGCACCCATTCCAGCACCTGCTATTGACAAGCACTGTTTCACATCTTTTTTTTCCTTGTCATTTATTGATGGTTTTACTCCATAAATAGCAAGTCTTGGGAGGAATCATCTGAGTTGTAGACTCTTCAAAATTCATCATCTACTTCTTTTATCTATCACTGCCTATTCCTTTATGTTGACAAAGTGTCATCATTGTCCATCACATTGCCTCAACAGGCTCCACAGTTGCTTTTTAACCTTCTGAGAATTTTTCATTTTGCCATGATTTCAGTAAACCCCACTAGCTATTTGTTGGTTCAAGATCTGGTATTTCCATTGTTTGTCACAGTAAATTTATTCTTTGTCTTTTCAAGCTTTAATGAACCATCTGAAGAGACCCTGTTGGTGAAAACCATCTGGAAACATTTTGCTAGAGCAGCTGCTACTTCTTTTCTCATCACTATTTTCTTAGTCTTTGGAACATAAATATTTATTTTGTCTTGATGCAGATGATACTTCTACTGCTTCCAATTGGATATTACATTTTGAAACTTCTGGGTGCTTCTTCCTTCTCATTAATTTACCAGAATTTCACTCATAAGAAGTTAGCTCCTTCTTTCCTGATATTAAGACAAATCACCCAAACAGAAGAAATAAGAAGTAGTAATAATCAAGTGCAAATAAGTACACTGACCTACAATGAGTTCAGCTGACTTTGGCATATATAAGAAATGGAAAAGAAATGTACCTGGAACGTCACAGACTTTTGTTGGCATGGTGCAGGGAGATACATAGACTGGATATAAATGCAGTTGTAATGGTGTATTTGGAATTGAACTTCTCCTGGAGTCAATACGAGCCTCTGAATAGTTATGAGAAATACTACTTACAACCTCCTTAAATTCCACCTTTTTAGCTATGATGGTAGGTAGAATTGTCTGTAACAATGATGTGCAGATGTTATTTAATAGTAGGATTTCCGTTCTAGGCTTTTTGTTGTCCAGCTCACAAGAGCAGCGTAAGAAAAAAAAAATAAAGAGAAGATTTTTTTAAAAAAAAGGAAAAAAAAAAAGATAATCAGTATTACTCATTTCCACTTTGCCTGGAATATAGGAAATATTTACTGGCAAATGGAATTTCCAGTAAGGAGTTAGAGGTGAATTTGATGGAAAAAATGGTTACAGGTAGGAAGCCGATTGATTGACTGATTGACTGAAAGGTATGCTACAGAAGTGTACAATCCCAGGGGGTATTTTTGCACATAATCTCATTCCTCTTCATGTTGGCTAGAAGAGGTTACAGTAAAATTTGTTACAACACTTAGTTGTGCATTTGAATGTCTTTCTGAAGCCTACAGACCAGAGATGTGTCCCTGCTTTCCTCCTGCCATTTCTTGAAAATGTTGTTGAGGTGTGTACTGTTCTAATGGGGTGATATGTTAATCTTCTGTGGTGATGAATATGCTGGAAGACGTGCCAGAGTCTTGTTAATTTTCTATTTCTTTTGCTAAGTCTATGTAGTTTCCATATAGATTTAAAGTTTTTACAGATAATTAATTTTTCCTTGATTTAGATTTTCTCATCAGACACATTCTTCTAGTGTTATACAGTATTTTCTGAAACTTAAAAATAAGCTACTCCAGAAAGACAGCACAAACTGAACAGAATGCTTTTAGTAAGAATAATAACTTGAGGACTTCAGGATCTCCCAGCTATTTTTCAATGAGTATATAGTGTAGCAGTTGCTTTACAGCTATGCTTCCTTCATTGGCTTATCAGCCACAGAGTTGCTGTTCAACTTATGACTACTTTAAAACTATGTCTTTCCATCCTTTAGTGTATGAATTCATAGAAAAATAGTGGTTTTGCTAATGATAGGGAGAGAGATTAAACCAATTTTCTGGTTTTATTTCATATGATAGATTGCCATTTCTGCTGAGCTCTTCAAATTCAAACTTTGTGGCTACCCAAAGGTCAGATCTGACAGGTTTTGCTGGAGCAGAAAAACAACCTGCAGAAACTTTACGCTGACTTTACAGTATTGATAAGCTTTGTGATAGCAGCGGGAGGAAAGTTTGTGGGAAGAGTTCTCCACACAAGCCCTGTCATTCAGAAAACTTCTGGTTGTCTGCGAAAATTAGGATAAAACCATTTGCACGAGCTTAGTGTTGTTTCTGTGATATCCTACAGAGCTAGAAATGTCAGTGCCTATGGGCAATGTCTTTGCCTGAATTTTGACACACACACCCCTCAAAGGGAAAGGGATGGTCTAATCTGGCTAGTGTCAGAAGGTGAGAACCTGTAAGACCTTCAGTGGGAGCTCTACTGCCTAAGTTGGCTACACATAACCCTTACTGTTGACTGTAGACAGAATTAATAGGAAATGCTTACTTCCATCCTCAGACATGATGTAAGATGGCTATCTGTCTTCTGAGAATAGATAACAGAGCAGACACAGCTCTGATCATATAAAAAATCTGAATGCACAGTGCACCCCCGCTCAGTTCTTCATTCTCATACTAGCCTTGTGGGTAGAGCAGTCATAAGGAAACTGGTGACTTCTCTTGCCCTGAAGGAGAACATGCTCCCTCAGCTCCTCCTGGGACACTTTTTGCTTCTTCTGAGGCATGTGGGCCAATTTGTACTTACTAGTGCTTGTTGAAAGCAAATCTGAGGGAGCCCAGCTCACTTAAGAGGAGACAGAGCCTCAGAATACAAATTTCTATTAATGTCCACCACTGACATGAATACAGTCAAATTCACTCTTGACTGTTCTCTGTCTCTCCGTGATTTATAAACCCTAACATGTAGCATCCCAGTTTCAGTGGGCAGGGTGGAGTGTTCTTCCCATGACACAGAAGCCTCTAGAGACCTTAAAATTTAGGTCTTCTGGTTTCTGGATAAGTGTGCTGACTGAAAGCCTTGTCTGGGCATTGTGGATTGTTCTGAGTTGTAAATGATTTTACATTGGAGAGAAATCCTTGTCCTTTCCAGAGGATGGAGTTCTGAGGGTGTAGAGTGCCTATCATAAGCATAGAAGAGACCTTGAATGAGTTCAGGCAGTGCTGGACATCAGATATGTGCAACTTTTGCCTGAGGTGTGGGTCAGTCCTATATTCTAAATCCCAATTCAAGCAATATTTATCTAGAAATACATGACAATTGGATCCTGAATGATAGAAAATTTGTGGTTATGTCTATGTTGTCTGGGCTTTAATGGCCTTTGGAAACAGCAAAATAACTCTATTCTTTAAAATGCACCAAAATAACCCCTTTCCTGGGTAGTGGAAATGAATACCAGGAAAGAAGCCTCCTGCTAGTCTGCAACCTATTTAAAGTAAGAAAATAGCAAATCTTTTTACTATCTGGAGGTGCAGTGTCTGACCCAATCATCATCATCTGCAATGTCTGACCCTCCACGTCACCCACCTGTCCTATCACACCCACAGCAGTGTGGGCATGCCTGCACTGAGGCTGCTGAGGCAATCTGGAGTTGACCATGGAGCATCCTTGGCTCTGAGGCCTAGCCTGTGATTAGCGTGTTACAAAGTGTGCACCTATGTAATGCCACCTGAGGATGTCAGACAGTTTAAGACAGAAGAGCCTCCAGATCGTTACTGAGCTAATCAGTAATCTGGATACAGGCTGTAGCCTTCACTCACATGCAATTATCTGAACAAACTGTGCAGGGTGGCTGGAACTTGCTTGGGAGTCCCGTACAGAGTGCATGGTGACTCCGTGGAATCAAGAGTACGTGAGGGCTTACCTGCCATGATTTGTTAGACATTGCAGAAGAGATATTCACCACACTCATATGGCATTTTTATCATTTTTATTACTTCTACTCTGCAAAGGGGAGGAAAGGAGCAGGCCTTTTCAAAAAACACAACTTGAGACCTTAGGGGAACAGATCTCCAGGCTTTGCAGGAATTCCTGGTTTCAGGGAAGAGAAATTGTTCTTTTGGCTCTTAGCAAAATTATTAACCACAGTATTTGTGAGATGAAATTAAATAACTGACAAAAAAAAAAAAAAGAATTTAAACTCAAATAGGACTTACCTCCACTTTTGTGTTTCTTCTGTTTCCCTACTAATGTAAGAAAATAAGAACATTGATACCAGCTCACACAACCTCCCCCACACCTCATCCGCAGGTCTTTATCTTTTTCCTAACCAAAAGCACAAGCCATCAAAAAACAGCAAAGGAGAGGATAATGAACCCTGCCAGTGTCGATCACATGGGATGGACATCCTCATTTGAAAGTAGCCTTTCCAACACCATCTTAAATGGTGATCAATGTATCTCTCCTTCTTAAATTCAAGTAGTGCCTTCTGAATGCAGCTGCGCATCTATTTCCTGTGGCAATGAGTTTCTATTTATGTGAAAGAGTACTGTTCTCTGCTTTAACTGTGTGCCTATTCATTTAACTATTTTTTATCCTTTTTTGTCACTGGCAACCGGAATTACATCCAGTGCTCAAGATAAGGATATGTTGCATCAGTATAATAACATTTCCTGTTTTGTTCTCTGTTCTTTTGCTAATAACTCCTCACAATCTCTTTGTCCTCTTGGCAGCTGATGATCATCAGGCAGTTTTCAGAGAAAATCCACAATGACCCCAAACTGTCCTTCCCAGGTAGCGAAAGCAGATTGCTTTCTATGTATTGGTAAGATTATTTCTCCAGGAACAGTACTTTGTGTAGATCAGTGGCTGAGGCTAACAATAACAAACCAAATAAAGCTAGAGGATGCATGATCTCATGGGACTTCCCATGAAAATTTATCCACTGTCCAAAAGCAATCATTCTGCTACAGAACTGAATGACAGAGTGGCCTTTGCATTTCAATTAGTTTCACAAGATCTAGGAAACTTCCAACATTTGGGTCCTGTCCTAGAGTCTCAGTCCTGGACTGATGTGTCTGGGACCCACAGGTAGTATGGCTCTTGGGCTCCGGTGTGTGAGGCTGTGATGTCGTGAGAGGAGGACAGAGAGACATACCTGCGTGTGTCATTGTGGTGACAATCATACAATTGGCGACAGTCATACAATGTGGAGCATGGTCTTCACTGCTGATGCAGGAGGTCTCGGACAAACTTGCTTCCCTGTGCTGTTAGCCGTAGACCGTAAGTCTAGGAACAGTTTGGCCTGTGGTCACAGACTGTGAGAGCAATCAGGCAGGAGTGCTTGAAGCCTGCAGCTCTTGAAGGCACTGACGTCCTACGAAGCTGCTAGGAGACTGTGCAAGCTGTGCTGCTGGCCACAGAAATGAGGTGGAAGAGAGATGTTTCCGGTTGAAAATTTTTGGAGAAAAAAGAGACATGAACTGACCTCCATTTCTGGCTGAATCCATGCTGAGGACTCATATTTCTAGTGTAGGCATTGATTATCTGTGGGTTAACCACGTCACAGGGCTCTAGGGGAGCTTGTGCTCCACTGCCTCAGGGAGCTGCCTCCCAGAAGTCATCCATGGACCCTAAATCCAACTGTTCTTCTAAAAACACAGTCCATAACCTATAGAAAAATTAAGACATTTTCTTAAAGAGTGGTATTATAAAAAATATAAAAAATTTTTACCACTAAAGTTCTGCTTCTGCATGCTGTCAGTATGTCATGACCCTCTTTTACCAGTAAGACTTCCAGTAATTCCTATACATTAAGGAACAAAGAAGTCATTATAAGCAACACACGCTTTGTCAACAAACTATCGTCAATGACTTTCCAGAGAATCTTGATTCATTGTAGTTATGTAAATCAGTAAGAACTCTTTCACATCCAAGTTATGCTTTCCAGAATGCCGTGTATTTGTAAAAGTCTCTTCCTAAGAAATTGTGTAGAAAAACATCCTCAGAGAAGAGATCAGATAGGAACAACAAAGCTGAATAATCTTCTGTTTCCACAGGAATGGGACATAGAGTGGGTGCTGCACAGGAGGAGGTTAGATTCCCATGCACTCCCCGGGGCGGGTTGGTTGTAAGGGCCTGGGACTTCTGGAGTTAATCTGTGCTGCTGCACCAAGAAACGACATCTTGGATCTATTGGTCTTTGACTTAAATTGTAATTTCATTTAGGCATATCTTGTCTGTGCCCTGAAGTTATTTGGACACAGGAGGGCTGGTTTATTCAGCTTCTCTTTTACAGCTAAACTTTGGATAGGTTTCTTGTCCAAAGATGCTTGCCTGCTCAGACTCACTCTCATGTCTGTACTGTAAGGCATTCTGGCATCCAAGGGTAAGACCACCTGTGGGAATGGAAGGTCCTGGAAACTCATGGGAGCATTTTTATTTCTTAAGAGCAACAGATGTACTGCATTGATTGACTCTGGTGGTCTTTGTAGCCACCCTGTGGAGATCCTGCTGGTGGTCTGGTGACATTCGGAACAGCTGCTGTTATTTTTGTTCTGGCTGACTGTATCCACCCTTTGTGGGAAGACGATGCAGCTGCTTTCCTTTTGGGACAAGGCATGGAGCAGAGAAATTGAGAACTTTAGAAAGGGAATCTGGTTTTAAGATTTAAAGGCTTTGGTGATGATGCTAAGATTTTTGTTTTAATATTGTCATAGGCCTCACAAGCACAACTATCATGGTTAAGATCTTTTGTAAACTGCTGGTGATGAAATAACTTCCCAAGTAACATATCAATGTGCAATCCAAAGATAAATACATGCCAGCCACATTAAAAAGGGCAGATATAATTCTTGTTACTTTAGCCAATAGCTTCTTTCAAGATACTCTCACTTTCATTTTGAATCCTGGACATTAATACAGTAGCTGGCAACTCTAGTGGAGCTGAAAACCCGAGAAGAGACTTACTAGCTCTGCCTTGGCTAGATGAAGGAGAAAGATGAGTATGATGAAAATACTGATGGCTTTATAACACTTAAATTCATATTAATCTTTTTTGTATCTACGTGCATGTCCTTATCTACTGTTGTGTGGAACCATGCCATGCTAGTTGATCTTGGCTGGCCATCAAGGGCCCACCAAGGTGCTCTGTCACTCCCCCTCCTCAACAGGACAGGAGGAGGAAATGCTATGAGCTTTTGCTCATTGGTTGGGAAAAGGACAGGAAGATCACTTACAAATTACCATCAAGGGCAAATCACACTCAGCTTGGGAAAATTAATTTAATTTATTGCCAGTTAGTAACACAGTAGGATAGTGAGAAACAAAACAAAACTAAACCCACCTTCCCCCCATCCCTCCCTTCTTCCCAGGCTCAGCTTCACTCCCAGCTCTTCTAGCTCCTTCTCCTGAGAGGCACAGGGGGATGGGGAAGGGGGGCTCTGGTGAGTTCATAATATTTTTTTTTGTGCTGCTCCTTCCTCCTCACACTCTTCCCCTGCCGCACTGTGAGGTCCCTCTCATGGGAGATAGCTCTTCACAAACTTCTCCAATGCAGGCTTTTCCCATGGGCTAGAGTTCTTCATGAACTGCTCCAGTATGAGCCCTTTCCATTGGGTGCAGCCTTCAGGAACAGATTGCTCCAGTGTGGGTCCCCTGTTAAGTCAGAGGTGCTGCCAGAAGACCTGCTGCTGCATGGGCTCTTCTCTGTGGCCTCAGTCCCTGCCAGGAACCTGCTCCAGAGTGGTCTCTTCAGAGGCTCCAGCTTCCTTCAGGGCACATCCACCTGCTTTAGTGTGGGGTCCTCCACAGGCTGTAGTGTGGATTATCTGCTCCAGTGTGGTCCTCCGTGGGCTGCAGGGGGACAACCTGCATCACCATGGTCTTCACCATGGGCCGCAGGGGAATGTCTGCTCCAGCATCTGGAGCACATCCTCCCCCTTCTCTTCACTGACCTTGATGTCTGCAAAGTTGTTTCTCTCACATTGCCTCACTCCATGGCCCATCAGTCCAGCCTGTCCAGGTGCCTCTGAAGGGCCTCCCTACCCTCGGGCAGATCAACATACCCACCTAACTTGGTGTTATCTGCAAATTTACTGAGGTCCTTTTCAATCTCCACATCAAGATCATTGATAAAGATGTTAAAGAGGAGCGGCCCCAGCACAGGTCCCTGAGGGACACCACTTGTGACTGGTCGACAACTAGATTTAACACCATTCACCACCACTCTCTGGGCCTGGCCATGCAGCCAGTGCGCAATCCAGTGTTGTGTATGCCCATCTAGGCCTAGGGCAACCAGGTTTTTTTATGAGAATACTGTGGGGAATGGTATCAAAGGCTTTGCTGAAGTCAAGATACACAACATCCACAGCCTTTCCCTCATCCACCATGCGGGGGGATACACTCTGGTTAGGCATGTAGCTCCCAGCAATGTCTTCTTGGGATGTTTCAAACTTCTCAATGAAGGGAACTAGAGGAGCTGTTTGAGGACCAGCCCATTCATCTTTATTACAATGTGAGTGGTAATAGGACTGTGTGATTAATGATAAAGACCAGGGGCTCCTCTTACCCTGGGGATAGAGGAGTCCATTCCCATCAAAATATTATATCCCTTGAAAATTTTTTCTAATTTCTCTTTTGCACAAAGCATGAAGTGCCTATGCTAGCCACAAGTAAGGCACCACAACACAGAGGAACAGGAAGGACACTGCTCCCTCAGTAGGGTGGATCCCCACCAGCTAAAAAACATCAGATCTGCTATGGGTCTGGACACACCCAACAACAACTTCCCCTGCCATCCAGCTGCTCCACCAGAGCTCCCTAGGTTGGCCTCAACAAAGGCAGATAGTGAAAGCTTCCATGCCAGTCCATTCGATTCTGTCCAGGTGTCCTCTACAGTGTGCAATGACAGTCTGCAAGCAAGGTGCAAAAAATGTACACAGCAATTATTTCCTGGCTTACAAGAGGTATAATCTAAATGTGGTGAAACTGGAAGCAGAACTCAGTCAGCGAGGAATGCAGCAGTGGCAACAGTCAATTCTGTGGCTGAGTGCTAGACTGAGGGTGGGTGGGAGGTTCCCGGAGCCAGGAAAACACCAGGAAAAGTGGAGAGACCCACTAGGAGCTGGCAGCTCTCATGAGTGAGGCTGATGTGTGGGTGCTGCCAGGAGCAACCGTGGGAGATTTAAACAGCCCTAGGGAGAACTGTGACCAGGGTGGGCTAACAGGGTGTGAGGCGGCAGTTCATGCAGGGAAGCCCTAGCATGCCTGCTTGTAGGTCCACAGCCCAGGAAAGTGCTCTAGGTTTCTGCCAAAATGCTGGGCACTCACCTCAGAACTAAAACCAAGTGTTCCTAAGGAGAAAGGCCCGGAGAAGTTTGACATATCCACCTAGACAGACCTATTAAACAAGCAGACTTCAGTACAGGTGGTAGGTTGCAGCAGAGTGCCCAGACCCTTCTCCTGGTGAAAAGGGAAGTACCTGCAAAAAGTGTGCACACACTGAGGATCTGTTATGCCAGGTGTCAGGGTTGCAAGAAACAGTGAAAAGGTTGCACAGTATTAGAGGAGCCAAGACAGAGGTAGACAGGTGGTTTCATAACTATGTTCCTATAGCAGGCACCACTGAGAATGGTGGAGCCTGGTGACCCACAGAAGCAAGACTGTGCTTCAACCTTCACCCTCTAGCATCACCACCAAAACCAGATATGAAGCTTTAACATCTATTGACACCCACGAGGAAGGTCTGCATGGAAAAACTGCATCAGGTGCACACAGTAGATACTGTAAAGAGAAATGTGCTCATAGTGGGTGACTCTCTGTTAAAGGGCACTGAGGTGTCCATCTGCCAACCTGACAGGGAGTATGCTGCCTTCTGGGAGCTAAGATCTGAGACATCACCAAGGGGGTGCCACAACTTGTCACCGACTACTATCCACTGCTACTTTTCCATGTGGGTATGACTGATGCTGCAAACGAGAACCTGAGCAGAATTAAGGATGACTATAAAGCCCTGGGGGTGCAAGTGAAAAGTATATTAGTGCCCAAGTTATTTTTTTCCTCCATTTTACTAGTCAGAGGAAAGGGGGCAGCCAGAAATAGATTAATAATGCATATTAATTTCTGGCTATGTGGCTGGTGCCATGGTGAGGGTTTTGGCTTTTGTGACAATGGGACATCCTTTGATGACCATAACCTTTTAGGGAGGGATGGAATCCACCTGTGTAGAAGAGGCAAAGCAATCTTTGGCAGCAGGCTAGCCAATTTGTTGAGGTGGGCTTTAAACTGAAGGACTTGGGAGGCAGGGTCCAAGATGGCAATGCTCATGCCATCGCAGCCAATTGGGGAATAAGCCAGGCCAACCAGATCAGTGACAAATACTCCTTAGCTGCCTTCCAACATGACAGCAAAAAGGCTAACTACCTCAAATGTGTCTATGGTTATGGTGGATCCTCCTGCACACCTCCAGGGAAACCTGCATGCTTGATTACCTCTCTGAAATGCCTGTACACCAACGCACATAGCATGGGGAGCAAACAGGAAGAACTAGAGGTCTGTGTGTGGTTGCAGGGTCATGGTCTCACTGCAGTTACAGAGGCATGGTGGGATAGCTCGCATGACTGGAATGCTGTCATGGATGACCACATACTTTTTAGGAAAAACAGACCAGCAAGGCGAGGTGGTGGAGTTACTCTTTATGTGAGAGAGCAACTGGAATGTATTGAGCTCTGCCTAGGGGGGGATGAAGAACAAGTTGAAAGCATATGGATAAGAATTAAGGGGCAGGCTAATATGGGTTACTGTTGTGGGTGTTTACTACAGACCACATGATCAGGAAGAGGAAGTAGATGTGGCCTTCTACAGGCAGCTGAAAGTAATCTCACAATCACAGGCCCTGGTTCTCATGGGGGACTTCAACCACCCTGATATTTGCTGGAATGGCTGAAGAGTCAGGCACACACAGTTCAGGAGTTCCCTGAAGAACATTGATGATAACTTTTTGACACAGGTGGTGGAGGAGCCAACAAGGAGAGGTGTGCTGCTGGACCTTGTACTAACAAACAAAGGTCTGATTGGCACTGTGAAGGTTGGGAGCAGCCTTGGCTGCAGTAGCCATGAGACCACCAGGAGTTCAGGATCCTTTGTGGAAGAAGCAGGGCAATAAGTAGGATTAGAACCCTGGACTTCAGGAGAGCTAGCTTTGCCCTCTTCAAAGATCTACTTGGAGGAATCCCATGGGTTAGGGCTCTAGAAGGAAGGAGGGCCCAAGAGAGCTGGTTAATATTCAAGCACCACTTCCTTCTGGCTCAAGATCTTTGCATCATTATGAGTAAGTAATCAAGTAAAGGCCTGCATGGATGTGCAAGGAGCTTCTGGAAAAACTCAGATGGAAGAAGGAAGTTTACAGAATGGGGAAAAAGGGACTAGTCATTTATGAGGAATATAGAAACATCAGAATATGCAGGGATGCAACAAAGAAGGCTGAGGCCCACTTGGAATTAAATCTGGCAAGGGATGTAAAAGACAACAAGGGCTTCTTCAAGTACATCAGTAGGAAAAGGAAGACTAAAGAAAATGTGGGCCCGTTGCTGAGTGAGGTGGGTGCCCTGGTGACAGAAGATACAGGGAAGGTGGAGTTATTGAAAGTATCTTCTTTGCCTTAGTCTTTACTGCTAAGCCTGGCCCCTGGGAATTCTGGTCCCAGGTAAAAGAGAAAGTCTGGAGAAAGGAAGACTCTCCCTTGGTCGAGGAATATCAGGTTAGAAATAATTTAGTCAAGCTGAACACCCACAAATCCATGGGCCCCAATGGAATGCACCCATCAGTGCTGAGGAAGCTGGCAGATGTTGTTGCTAAGCCACTCTCCATCAGTTTTGAAAGATCATGGAGCACAGGGGAGCTGCCTGAAGACTGGAGGAAAGCCAATGTCACTCCAGTCTTCAAAAAGGGCAAGAAGGACCCAGGAAACTATATACCAGTCAGCCTCACCTCCATCCCTGGCAAGGTGATGGAACAGCTCATTCTGGGTATCAACTCTAAGCACGTGGAGGAAAAGAAGGTCATCAGGATAGTCAGCATGGATTCACCAATCTGATAGCCTTCTATGATAGCATGACTGGCTTAGGAAGTGTGGCTTAGATCAGTGGACAATGAAGTAGATTGAGAACTGGCTGAATGACAGAACTCAGAGGACTGTGATCAGCGGGTGCAGAGTCTAGTTGGAAGCTTATAGCTAGTGGTGTTCCTCAGAGGTCAGTACTGGGTCCAGTCTTGTTCAACATATTCATCAGTGACCTGGATGAAGGGATGGAGCCTCAGTGATTTTGCTGATGATACAAAACCTGGAGTAGTGGCTGATACACCAGAAGGCTGTGCTGCCATTCAGCAAGACCTGGACAGTAGAGTCCTGCATCTAGTGAGGAATAACCCCATGCACCAGTACAGGTTGGGTATTGACGTGCTGGAAAGCAGCTCTGCAGAGAAAGACCTTGAAGTTGTGGTGAATAACAAGTTAACCATGAGCCAGCAGTGTGCCCATGTGCCATGGGTTAGGGCTGGGCTGGCCACTAGATGAGTGACAGATGCTCTCCATTAATGCCTCTCCCTTCCTAAGAGAGAAGAGAAAGGCAATAAGGGAGAGAGACCTATGGATTGGAAAAGAAACCTAAAACTAAAAGTAACAATCAAATGAAGTATATACAAATATAT
>VZZY01023732.1:63237-74306 GCA_013400335.1 Eurystomus gularis | reverse complement strand
CAACCTAAACCCTTCTATGATTCAGTAAATCCCCTGGGTTTCATTCATTATTCTCCCGCCCGGTATCATTTGCCATTTGAAATTCTAAAGCCATGGGATTCAAATTGTCATTAAAACTTAATGGTATTTTTTAATTCTCTTAGTAGGTCACTTCTGGAAGTATCAACTATGTGCATAGATACATTTTAGAATCACTGTTGGAAATCATAATCAGTATACGAAAGCATTTTAAAAGTGATCTGAACTGAGAATAAACTGGAAAGTGAATTGTTCTACAGTACATTTCAACTTAGTGCCGAAGCCTAGATTTTCATTTATTAGCTCTACTATGTTATCAGTACAAAACATGGCAGACAGCCAGCACACCTCAGATTTAGGTTTTATGGTGGTTTTCTACAGGACTTTGTAGAAATCAGTGTATAAAGTATTTTTCTCCTTGTGAAAACTTCTTATCCAAGCAATAATTAATAACAATAACGTCAAATGTTATCACTCAGGATGCTTTTCCTCTTAGGCCCGGATCCTACAGGGTTTGAAGGTCATAGCAAAATTCCAACTTCAGTCAGACATGACCAGGCACTTTGCCTGTGAATAAATGCATTAGAGCTGACATCATTCCATTTTAGCATATTTTTGTAACTTGAAATTGAGAAAGCCTCTCTGTATTTAGCAGGCATGCTTTCATAACTAGTATTACTAGACTAAATTCTCAAAAAAGATCACCTTATGTTTATGTAACATAACCATCTTCCAGTTTCCACTGGGGGCTTGAGATAATCACTAATATAGTCAAACTAAGCACAAACACAAATGTCACCCTACCTCAACTCAAGAAAGATTAACATGTCAGCGTTCATTAACTCTGTTCTCAAAGGAGCATGTCCATTTTTATTGACACACAGAGGGGCTAGGATGATAAACAAAATGTCCTATGAATACCATCAGGAGTTCACCACACCATATCAAGTAATGTGACAATCCAATCCATGGATTAAAAACCAAGATGCTGCTTGTAAGAATAATTTTTAGCTCATTCTGTATATCATTGTATTTCCCAATCTGGCACCATGAACCATAAATAATCCTATCATTTATTAATTACATTTTCTAACCTAGTCAAGAAGAATCCTGCAGTGTGAAGCAGCAGATCATGAATAAATGGTTCATTGAAAAGCAACTCTTATTGCCAAGTAGTTGTAAATTAGGGTTGTGATAATTACCCACTTTAACCTTTTTAAACAGGTTCCTCTAAAAAGCTCCAGGATGGATGTTTTATTATAACAACTTTGACCTCCAGCACACAACAACACAATTAGTTTTGCATTATGACAAAGGGATGTTCTGATTAAAAATCTAGTACATTACCTTATGTTACAAAACATAAAAAGAGTAGGTTTGTATATGTTTGTACACATACACACACATATATACAAATAACCATTAAATGCTCATCTATTGGGTACCAAATACAGCTATAGTAAACACAATACTCAGCTGAACTGCAACAGTGGTGGTGTAGCCAGGATAATATTTTACTAAATAAACTGTGAGAGCAACACTTTTCCAGAAGTAACCCATGTGTTGCCCCTTGCCCTGCCGATCATATAAGCTGTGATTATTAGCAAGTAGTCACCCAGTGGCAGAAGATTTGTAAGGGGAAGCAGCTGGTGTAGGGGACCTGAAGTCTGCACTCTTCAGGTGGTTTTATTTCAGACTGGCTCTGCTCTGTTCCCAGAGGCAACATGCCTATTAGTGGTCGGAGTGCATTAGGTGACCTCCCAGAATGCATCTTCCAGTTTAATTTCATCCAAAAAGAATCAAACTCACATGCCAGAAGGCTACTCTGTGATGGGAACCACATTGCACTGCATGGAGTCAAAAGGGTGACGGTTTCAAATGCACACTCCTGAACCAAACTTGTGCCAGCAAGACAAGATCACATACCAGTCCAGAGGCAGCGTAGCCATGCTGGTCCAGGCAAAGCTACTAAAATGTCTGTACCACTTTGAACCTGGAATTGGTTCACGTACCCAGCATGTAGCTGTCTGTACCTGCCCCCATACTGCTCTGACAATATACAATGGGACATGGGACCCACTGACAATGGGACCACACACTACCACAAGCAAGCTGACCAGCAGTGGAGCTTTAGAAGACTACAGAAGGACACTGACAAGAGAAAATGTAGCTCTTCATGTGCTTTCTTTGGTGGTAGGAAGACTTGCCACGTTTTCCTCTTCTGTTTCACCATAGCAGGACTGGGTCTAAGGTAAAGAAAACTGGTGACCACCTGCCCCAGCAAGGAAATAGCTAGTAATTGCATACATGACCTTTGCTATTGGTGTCACTAACTGTTTCTCAGTTAAGCAGCGGAACTGGAACGACTTTCATTTAGTTGTTCTAGGATTCAGTAAAGAATTAAGAGGTAAATTAGGGTTATTGGCAAACAACTGTAGTTACACCCAGTACAACATCAGAACAAGGTTTCTATCACTGAAAACCACATAAAGATAAACAAGAAACTCATAAAACAGTGTCAAGTCAATACTATACAAAACCACAAAACCCCAAATTAACTCCAAACCTATCACTCAAAATAATCTCAAACTTCATTTCTGTCCATAGCGTCACTAGTCTTTCTGCCACATTGAAGGTCATAATTTTGCACCCATCACTTGTCTTCTGTTTCCCTTGTCACTTTAGACTCAAAAACTCATTCATGCACTCATGAGTAGACATGATTTAGACTAAAAATAATAATTCTAGAGCTCTCTTCCAAGTCTCACACTGATCTTTAATAATCTCTCTTTCCTAGCTGTCCTGGCATTTGCTAGAATGGTGAGTTCAGCTTGCAGCTGTGATGCCATCATCCATTTGGAGACTTTCTGCTAACTCCCCCTTTACAGCCATGCCAAACTCACCCCTTTTATAGCTTTTCATCACCTCCTTCTTCCAATCTGTTGTTTAGTCAACTGATACCTGTCAAGGTACAATGTATGGCTTTACTGTTATAGTTATTTCAGCACTTCTTCAGCTACCTGACCAAGCAGACCAAGCAGATGAGGCCCTCTATAGGCAGATAAGAGCGGCTTCGTGTTCACAAGCCCTGGTCCTCACGGGGGATTTCAACCACCCTGATATATGTTGGAAGGACAGCACAGCAGGGCACCAGCAATCCATGAAGTTCCTGAAATGCATTGATGACAATTTCCTTCTCCAAGTGGTAAAGGAACCAATGAGAAAAGGTGTTATGCTGGACCTTGTTCTCACAAAAAGGGAGGAGATGGTGGATAACGTGAAGTTCAGGGACAGCCTTGGCTGCAGTGAGCACAAAATTGTGGAATTCAAGATCCTTAGGACAACAAGATGGGTCTGCAGAAACTCACTACCCTAGACTTCAGGAGAGAAGACTTCGACTTCTTCAGGGATCTGCTTGGCAGAATACCATGGAATAAAGCCCTGGAGGGGAGAGGGGCCCAGAAAAGCTGGCCAATATTCAAGGACCACCTCCTCCAAGCCCAGGAGAAATGTGTCCCAAAAAAGAGGAAGGCAAGCAAGAACGGCAGGAGGCCTGTGTGGATGAACAAGGAGCTCCTGAACACACTTAGATGAAAAACAGAGTCTACAAAGAGTGGAAACAAGGACAGATAGCCTGGGAGGAATACAAAGAAGTTGTCTGAGCAGCCAGGGATCAGGTTAGGAAAGCTGAAGCCCAAATAAAATTAAATATGGCTGGGGTAATCAAGGCTAACAAGAAAAATATCTACAGGTACATCAGTGATAAAAGGAAGGCTAGAGAAGGTGTAGGACATCTCTGGAAGGGAAACAGGAGACCTGGTCATGAGGGATATGAAGACAGCTGAGTCATGAGACAAGTCATGAGTGGTGTTTCTCAGGGATCACTACTAGGACTGGTGCTGTTTAGCACCTTTGTTGGTGGCATGGACAGTAGAATTGAGTGCACCCTCAGCAAGTTTGCAGATGATACCAAGCTCTGCTGTGTGGTCAACACACTGGAGGGAAGGGATGCCATCCAGAGGGACCTGGACAGGCTTGAGAGGTGGTCCCATGCCAACCTCATGAAATTCAACTAGGCCAAGTGCAAGGTCCCGAACCTGGGTCACAGCAATCCCAAGTACAAACACAGGCTGGGTGGAGAATGGATTCAGAGTAATCCTGAGGAGAAAGATGTGCAGGTATTGGTTGATGAAGAGCTCAACATGAGCCAACAATGTGCAAGAGCAGCCCAGAAGGCCAAGCATATCCTGGGCTGCATCAAAAGAAGTGTGGCCAGCAGGTCAAGGCAGCTCTACTCCACTCTTGTGAGACCACATCTGCAGTACTGTGTCTAGCTCTGGTGTCCCCAACACAAGGGCATGGACCTGTTGGTGCAGGTCCAGAGGAGGGCCATGAAGATGTTTGGAGGACTGGAACATCTCTCCTATGAGAGCAATCTGAGAGAGTTGGGATCTTCAGAGAAGAGAAGGCTCAGGGCAGACTTTATTAAGGCCTTCCAGTATTTGAAAGGGGCCTACAAGAAAGCAGGAGAGGGACTTTTTACAAGGGCTTGTAGTGATACGATGAGGGGTAATGGCTTTAAACTGGAGAAGGATAGATTTAGACTAGAAATTAGGAAGAAGTTCTTCACTCTGAGGGTGGTGAGACACTGGAACAGGTTGCCCAGAGAAGCTGTGAATGCTCCATCACTGATGAGTTCAAGGCCAGGTTGGATGGGGCATTGAGCAACCTGCTGTAGTGGGAGGTGTCCCTGCCCATGGCACAGGTTTTGGAACCAGATGATCTTTAAGGTCCTTCCAACCCAAACCATTCTATGATTCTCTGAGTCTATGATTCTATGATTCTTTAATATACAGGTACAAAAATGTCATAATCTGTACATTCCTTTCTTCACAGAAATAATAGGATCAAAATCCATTGAAAGCAGTGCGTTCGCCAGTCAGTGATAGAAGCGATGAGGTGTTTGTTAGTATTTGGGAGAGAAGTACCATAGTCCCAACTCATTAAAATGTGGTTTGTGATTAAACATCTTCCTTCTGCCCACTTAAAATGTACTGAGAGTAGAATGTCTTGGGATCATTGCTGGAAGAATTTCCCCCTCTAGGAGCAAAAGGTAATTCTCATGAACTGCTTTGAGTAACCAGGGCAGGCACATTGAAGTACATTTTGCAGTCAGTGGGGAGCTAGTTCTTTCTGAACTAGGGATAAGATTATGTGCCCTAAGCAAAAATAATTTATGTTGACCCAGTGCAGTTTTACCAGGCCTTGTGTTCAAACAAAGCACCTTAGATGGTACTTTGCTATTTTAATGTGGGCAGAAGTACCAGATGGCTCCACAGGGCTGCACACCTGCCCCTGCTTCATTGCTACCTACAGCCGCCTCAAAGCCATTTACACCACTTTCTTTTTTTTTTCTTCTAATATTGAATTCCCAGTGATGTTTGCACTCAAGCGAAAATTTGATGAAATGCAATAGCAAAGCACGGATTTCCTGAGTTTCCTGGCTTCCCTTGGCCACGCTGCGGCGTGAAAGCCTGAGGAACAAACCCCATCCGGTTATAGGCAAAGTTGGATATTTACTCTAAGGGCTATCTGAGTACCCTAGTGCACAAAAGAATGTACAAAAGCACAGCAGAGACTTACTGACATAGAAACAATTAAAAAAGCATAAGATGTGTCTTTTACAAGGTGTAGAGCCAAAGGCATGTGATAGAACGATGTGAGGTTGTTTGAAAGTACCACTGTCTCATCACCTTCCAGGGGTGAAAAAGGGTGTTTAATGACTGTTTGTCAGCATGGAGTGATGAAAGTAACTAGCAGCTCTAAGACTTTGGGTAGTATCAATATTTGCTTGTTTCTATGGCTCAAAGGTTTAACACACTGCAAAATGAGTGAATGTGTTTTTAATATGTTTTATTTCTCCTCCATCCCCCTTAGGGAATTTTTTCAACAAAGACATGAGTGACAGAATTGGATTTAATGATGCCATTTCAGCTCTCACTTCTTTGGTAGTAATTATAAATGGTTTCATGATATGAAACAGGTGTTCCAGCATGGTCCATTGGGCAGCATGAGGAACATTTTGCTCCCTGATGTCATTGTACATGATGTATTCTGTAATTGCTATTTTGCTGATGGAGAATATATTTATATGTACACTAGGTAGAAATTCAGCTGGTTTATACATTTTGGTTGGTCTGTTGAACAGGAACTTATTTATTTTCTGAACTGTGTCAGGTTTCCAAACTCTTGCCAAGTGACAAAAAATCATAGAGGAAAGACTCTTGTTTTAATCCATTCACAGAGAGACTTAAAAGTCCCATGCACCCATGATAAGGAAGAGCAGATTTTCAGAATATTTTCATTTTTTGAAAACCAAAGGTTTGACATCAAAACAACTGTAATAATGCATCCAAGTATGTCCTGAATGAGTCTGGATAGCTGTCTTAAATATGAACTGACGGATGCAAGAGTTTATGGGCCTAAATGCATCTCAGGGCTGTTTTATTCTATGATCCACTTCTTGATGAACACAAATCTTCTCTTCACTCCCAATACTGTGGTCTCCACCAAATACAAGTCTAGCACATAGTCAGAAGGCAACTGTCCAATCTGCTCATATGGGCAGCACACTCATATACTATCCAGAGTATCTCTATATGCTTAAGCGACCAGGACTCTGGGATGTACCTAGACACATCCCTAAAGTTAAACCCAGCTTTGCTTCATTGCTGGCAATGACAAATACTGAGATGAAGGCTAGAAGGAATGCTAGAAAAAGCAATATTGAGAAAGTAACATCTCAGCATGGCTAGAGGGAGAGAAATAACCCTAATTAAAATACATTAATTATACAAATGATAAAGAAAGGACTGTTGGCAGGATAAAGAAGCAGCTGTAGAAGAGGACAAGAGGAACACAAGGGCAAGGACAATGATTAGTCTTCTTAAGTGGCCAACAGTGCATGGCAAGTGTATAATTTTCCTGGAGTGGCTTGATAGAATCATAGAATCATAGAATGGTTTGGGTTGGAAGGCACCTTAAAGATCATCTGTTTCCAACCTCCCTGCCATATGCAGAGACACCTCCCACTAGAGCAGGTTGCTCAAGGCCCCATCCAACCTGGCCTTGAATACTTCCACGGATGGAGCATCCACAGCTTCTCTGGGCAACATGTTCCAGTGTCTCACCACCCTCAGAGTGAAGAACTTCTTCCTTACATCTCATCTACATCTACCCTTCTCCAGTTTAAAGCTGTTACCCCTCGTCCTATCACTACAAGCCCTTGTAAAAAGTCCCTCCCCAGCTTTCCTGTAGACCACCTTTAGATACTGGAAGGCCTCAATAAGGTCTCCCTGGAATCTTCTCTTCTCCAGGCTGAAGAACCCCCAACTCTCTCAGATTGTTCTCATAGGAGAGGTGTTCCAGTCCTCTGATCATCTTCATGGCCCTCCTCTGGATCCACTCCAGGGATCTGCGCCCCTCTTGTACTGGGGGCTCCACAGCCGGACGCAGTACTCCAGATGACCATCCTATATCACAGTCTATCTCCTACTTCTCTGCTGCTGCCTTAGCTGTGTCTTCCCAGCTTATGATGCCAGTGGGTGACCAGCGTAGTCTGGTACAGAAGCATGGCAGAAGCTCATTGACAAGAGTTACAAAGAGAGCTGAGCAAGTTTAATTGCTGAAACAGAGTCTTTGTCATCAGTTCAGGTCAAATTCAGCAAATATCTCAACAGATTTATTTTAAACAATCTTCATTCTGAAATTTAATTTGAATTGATTTTGGAAAGGTGCACTAAATTTTTATTTCATCAAAGATAACTTTCCTCTTCCTCCAGAAACTCTGACAGACTTTCCCTCTGTACTGACCTAAAACATGCCTTTCTTGTCCTGATTTTTAAAAATAAGCCGCCTAATCAACATAACCAATAATTCACACAACTTTCTTTACAGTCATGTTAAACAGTAAACAACACTTAAGGCCCTTGTGGCACATCCTTCCCCCTTATAAGAGTTTGGTACACAAGCAGCAGTCATAAAATTTCTCAGTAGATCTAGCTTTAAATCAATATTATTTAAGATATAACCATAAGCTGATTATAATTAGGCATTTTGTAGCAAACTTTTTCCTGCTGCATAAATTTTACTGTCCTATCAGCTTTGAAAGACTAAAAAAAAACTTTCTTAATGTTTTTGCAAGCAACAAACAAAATAAATTTAAATTGTTTTGTTAAAAAAACGCATACACCCAGCATGTATTTATATCACAAACTACGTTGTAAGGCAATAAAATAATTACTATACTTTACAGCCCAGATAAATGGTGGAATACAAATAAATTATTCCTTTGGTGTGGAACCAATTACTTTCCACACATAAGTAACTGTTCCCTGTAAGCAACTAGCCTCTATTGTCTAACGCAGCCACCAGCAAACAAGCAATTTTCAAGGATACATTAAGCACAGGTAATAACCAAAGCCAGCTTCAAACAGTATTAGACATCATCAGAGTCTGAGCTTCCCTTAAAAATAACTGCTAAACCCTGGCTCAGCTGAAGTCAACCAAAAAATTCCCAGGAACACAGTTAGGCCTGGTTATGCTTCTGGCTCTCCTAGTCGCAGAAGCTGGCCCAGTTACACTGAAGAGAGGATGAATGGCCTGAGCTTGCAGATTCCTTGCAGCTAGGACTGGGGGTGCTGGGAACCTCCCAGTTCATCTTGGCTGAAGGATACCCCTTAGACCCCCTGCTCAGCTTCTGCATTGCCATACATTAGCTGCCCTACATTGAGAATCACAGTCTACAGAAACCAATGCCTCCTTTTGTAATGGCGTTTAAAACAAGGTTCATTGATTATACATAGAATGAAATGCAAATCCATATACGTGGCTCAAATATGCAGCGTGTACAGAACATCAGTGTATCTGTTGGTGAGACTGAATGGAAGTAAACCAAGCACACAGACCGTCTCTCATCATAATTAAAAGGAGAAACAAACCCAAGCCCAACAGGACAAAAAAATGCATCCATAATTCAACCCTTTTAAATTCTGGGTACCAAATACAATTTATAAAATGGAAAAACAATCAGAGAACTGTTTGTGCTGAGTGATGGAAGGTAAATGCCGGGGAAGACCCGTGATAATTACAACAAGCAATGCTGATGAAGGTTAGGGCCATACAAGTGTCTGTGTACTGCCAGAACAGTAACCTTGTCAGGCCTGCTGGCAGAGGGCAGGCAGCTTCTGCTCTTCCATCCGTTCTGTCATTAACTATTGATCACTTCCTATTTTTAAGCTTCACGCTAGTGGTAAATGAATAAATTGACAGCTTCATTATTCAGCTGTCCTAGAGACATTCCCAAGGCCTATCCTCAAGAGGAAAAGCTGGCTACAGACGCACCTATAAAACCAAGTCAGAAAAGCAGATATTCTGAACAGAATATTCTGGAACACTGAGCCATTTCTGAAACTGCCTCATCTTTTTTTTTGTTATCAAGTCAATGTGGATAAATGGAACCTCCAGCCTGTTCTGGATATGAAGCAGCCAAGTCTACAGTATCTTCAAAATCGAATTGAACATCAGAGGAATTGCAGATGACCAGGCATTGCAGGATCAGGCCAGACTGCTTTTGTTTGAAGGAGGGGCTCCTGTTCTTAGTGAATGTGGACCTGTAGCCTTCGCCCCATGTATCGATCATCCCCAAACTGGGGATGATCGACTGGACTCAGAAGGACAGAAATCCCTAGGTGATGCCATCCCAGAGCACTCTGTCAGAGGAGTGGGGTTTGGCCCCTGCCACAACACATACCTCAGGCCTTAAGACTCTTGGGAATCTGCCCCAAAGGATCCAGCTGCCAATACAGTGCCTGCCCCAGCCCAAGGCCTAGGAAACCAACTCCAGCAAAGCAGGGTGCTCCAAGAACTACCCTGGCCAGGCTGTGGAGCTTTGTAGAAAAGACAATTTGGCTTCTTCGTGATGACTGTAGAGCCACAGAGGCACATATACGCCACCCTTCCACCTGTTTCCATCTCTCTCAAGCTTCCCAAAGTCCTTACTCCCTTTTCTTCCATGGGCTTCCATGGTTTTACTTTCTGTCATTTTTCATTTAACTGCATCTTTTTTGTTCTTTTTTTGGGAGATACAGGAAAGGACACAGTATTTCACTGTTTTACCTTTAACCTTGCCAGACGTAGGTAACAGATTTCAGAGGCATACCTGGAAGCTTGTGTAGGCAATACTTTCCCCTTCATCTGTCACAAACATTCACATCACCCTCAGTCAAGGCAGCTCAATGGTTAAAATTGGCTCTAACACCCTCTTTCTGGGGCTTTTTCCCTTCTGGTCCCACAGAAAACAACTACTCAAAGAACGATTTCCCACCTGGCACACCAAAGCCTTAGGAACTTGCTGATATGGACTAAGAGGAAGAAAACTGCTCTATTTGTTGAACTCCATGACAGCTGGTAATTGTGATAAAAACATCCACCTCTTAATGTTAAGGGCTGTTCTGTGGAGTTAAAAAGTAGCAGGGTTTAAAAGCTCATTACTACAGAGGCATGGCAGAGCAGAGAGCAAGCTGGCTGCCTAGCTGTATGGGGCATGTCCACTTCATTGAAAATCCTAATTAATTACCATTTGGTAGCTGTCTTGAGTGTACGGATCTGTTAGATTAAAAACAAAATAACAATAATCTTAGTAGGCAGCAACAATTTTATTTGTATGCTTGTATTGCACATAGGCGGACAGGAGTTCTGTGCTTGTACTTCCGACTCCTATAGGATTTTTCCCTGCACATTTTGTTTAGGTCGAGCAACTTCTCTAGGACTGAATAGAAGACAATGTCTAGAATATCACTGTAAATGTAATGGACGGAGTAAATTGACAGCAGCTCCAACTAAATTACAGTTTAAAAGACAAGGGAAGGCTCCAGGGACATCAAACAAAGGAAACTCTAGCTGACCAGCGCTCAGGTAAAATTGAATTGGAAATGTTCCCTGGCTGATTAACATAACAAAAGTCCCAGTTGTTTAAAAAGAAAGTCATTCTG
>VZZY01023732.1:27075-59045 GCA_013400335.1 Eurystomus gularis | reverse complement strand
GGAAGGGAAGGGAAGGGAAGGGAAGGGAAGGGAAGGGAAGGGAAGGGAAGGGAAGGGAAGGGAAGGGAAGGAGCAGTTCAAACTATAGTATGGAACAAGTATCATAAGAAAAATAACAAATACTACATTTTGATCAAAGGTTGGGCTTGTGTTTGACTCCACAGAAAGTCTTATACTGAAAATATTATATTAGTAGCAACTTTTGGTGGCTGCAATTCCATTGCAACTCAAACTACTAATGGCAGTCTTGCAGTCATCCCTTGCTTGAATCCCTTGCTTGCAAAGGGATTAAAAAACCCACTTGGAGTCAACCAAAACATCCAAGCAACATTACTGCCATCACAGAAAGTGGTGCATTTCTGTCTAAGCAGCTAGCTAGCTTGCTTGCTTTCATTTTTCTAACAACTGTTTTTCCTCTAGTCAAGACTGTAAAGAAAAATGACTAATGATTGTTGCATTAAATGAAAGGTTGTTGTTCCAAAGACATTATGCCAGAGATCTCATCAATTACTGTGAAGGAATGCTGCTGAAAACATATTCCAATAGTTCAAATAAATTGTAGGTAAGCAGGAAGAAAAGGGAAAATGGATGGTGGTATATGGGTTATGTTTTAAAAGCCGTACATTGAGTTTAAACAATTCAGTGTAATCGTCATTACTCCCAAAAAGCCTTTTGATTGTTTTATTCCTTCAAATGCGCCCTATTTAAATATTTTTCAAGCTTTACATATGGTATCTATGTTATTAGCTCTGTAAAGTGTTTACACGAAGTCTCAAAATGCAATCCTCAAGGCACCGTAATTTACAGAGAAGCTACCACTGTCATTATAACATCTTTATCCTACAACAGATCAAAGCATAAAGTAATATTTCGAAGTAAAACAAATCCCATTAAAGAAAACAGAACTACCAGCAATAAAATTACAGTATGCTGAACCACCCTTGTGAGAGCACTGTGGAAGCCAGGCTGTGAAAGGGTGATGAAGTGGAATGATAAGGCAAACGATGGGGATTGAATAGGTTAGAGACCCTGTTGGAAGTTAAATATAGGTCCTTTCACCTCTAGGTCACAGGGGAGAATGGGGCCACACTTCTATATGTAATAGTTAAAGCTTTTTGGTGTCTTCTGTGGAACAAGTCAATGGCTCCAGGACTTAAGGCGTGGGTACATCTCTTCTGCGTTGCAAGAAACAAACTTCCACCACAATAAATAGCAACACTGAGCAAATACAGAACTTCGTTCCTGCAGCTGTTAATTGGCTGTGCTCAAACTGCAATGTTTTGAAGATTTATTGAGTTTCTTTAGCAAATAAAGCATCTGTCCCAGTGCATGCAAACAACAAGAAATAAAATATTACGGGGAATCATCAGGGTAGTATGCTAGTCAAAAAATACCTGGCACAAACCCATGACTGTAGTGGTAGGGTGCTACCAAGTTTTGGGGGGAATAAATAGAATTTCCAGTTCCTTTTCTGCTGTGCAATTGCGTCACTTCTAAGTGGCACTATCAGTGCCATCTTCTCCCAGCACCATTCTGTGAATTGCTGGCTGGCAACTCCTGGCTGGCTCACCACACTATTCACTGTACCCTCCGTATGACATTAAAAAAAATAGTCCTTCAAGACAGTTACTGCAGAAGAAATTTGACATGCTTTCTCAAAACTTACTTACTGAGCAAAATCTTAGATCCAGTAAAATGTTTTGCCATGGACTTTAGCGAGTCCAGGATTTTACTCACCTGCTATTGATGAGCATGATAAATGATTGATACAACTCTCTTTGTAGGTGAAAATAATTTCTTCTTGTTCTGAAGCCCTAAGATATACCAAAATGATCCTAAAAAGTCAGAATTTGCTCTGTCTCAATTTGCCTGATCTACATCTCTACTGAAATTTCTTTCAAATGTAAAACATCCATCACTGTACTGATTGCAATATGGAAAAAAATAATAATGTGGAATAAAGAATCCTTTTTCACTGAATTGGGAAGATTTTGGTAAGAAAAAGATGTTATAACAACCACTGCCATATACTTAGGACTGCAGACCTGTTTTTTAATATATTTTAATGTGTTCTGTTAGTCATTCCTTCTTCAAAGGTGTTTTTTCAGATTTGAGAAGTCAAAGCAAATCTCAGCTATCTTGAAAAACTACAGCATTCTTATTTTTAAAGAGTTACTTTCTCCTCCTTGAAATGCTGAAATTTTTCATGAACATGTCGTCTGAAAATGTGGACAATTAATAAAAATATAATTAGACTAAGGTAGTTCCTTGAAGCATGAAATGCCACATTTTCTGTTTTGCACAAACCCAAGCACTCAGTCAACACACTATAAGCAACAAATTTATGATCATGCTCAACTACCCTTATCTCAGATACTGAGCAAACTCAAGACCTCTCTCTGAGCCTTGTGACGTTATTAAATTTTCTTCATTTTCTGTATGAAGTAGACCCCTCAGACACAGATATTACTGCAGTCAAAAAGCCTCTGAAATTAGAAAAACAATGACACGTGTCTCACAGTAAAAAAAAAGCTAACAAACTACACCACAAAAACCACTTAGCAAAATCCCTTCTCTACCCACTTCTCTACATATAAAGAAACAGACAAATGACAACACACTGCTTTTAACACTAGAAACTGGATAAGAACAACTGGATAAGTTGTAGACACTCATAGAAAGCTTTTCCTACTTCTGCAAGTATTTCCAATCCATTATTTCCCCCCCACCAGCAATATATGAACAAGCTAACTTACAACACTTTCATGCTTAAATAATTCTTTTGGAAAAACCCTCTAGCCAATTAATAACAAATGCAAAGGCTGGAAATATTCTGTCAAACTGAACCCAAAGACAAGCAGTAAGTGAGACCAGGACCACAGAAGGAGTAAATTTATAACAAACAATAGCATTTTACACTGAAGGAAAACTTTCGTGACCACATAATATCATAATATCACAAAATCATAGAATCATAGAATGGTTTGGAGGGACCTTCAAAGGTCATCTTGTCCAACCTCCCTGCACTAAGCATAGACATCTCTAACTAGATAGGTTGCTCAGAGCCCCATCAAGCCCGACATGGTTCTATTACATAGAACTATGTATATTCTAAATAGCTGTGGCAATCCTGCAATTAGTCAGTGGCAAACAAGGGTCTACCGTATCATAAGTATTCTGTAAGGTCCTCGGTACAAAACCTAACACAGCAGGAATGTTCCTGTGCGCATGCCGAGGACAAGACTGCCTTGTCAAACGTCACGGACACTCTGGAGGCACTCCACAGAGCACCCTCAAACCAGGAAAGCACAAAGAAGACCCAAGCTCTTTCTCTCTCTTTTCAAGGGATGAAACACAAAATTGTCAAAACAGTTTTAAAGCAAAAAATCGCTATTTGAGTAGTACCAATTTTTTTTCCTGTTCATGGACCTTCAAAACTGCTGTAGCAGAGACTGACTCAAACTTCTTCACATGTCTATGCTGTTATATAACTTAACATGAGATTAATTTATCTTTTAGTTATTTAATTATTTTTGTTGTTCCCTGAAGAAGTACCCCAAAATTTACCAGGCAACCATGGACCTGAAGTTAAAAACAAACTGAAGAGCAGTATAATTGTTCTATCTTCAGCACATAGCAGGCCACAGGATTTCTTCATCTGCGCCTTCATTGTTGAGCCCAAGCAAAGATATGTGAGATAGTCAGTTTTGATCTAAAGACATGCAATCCACTAAACACCCATAAGTCTTTTACTAGTAGATAATTACCACAATGAAAAAAAAAATTCTTTATCTCTAGCCTAAATATATTTAAGCTCAGCTTCCAGCTGCTTAAACTACTTATGCATTCTCCAGCTAATTTAAATTGCCTTCTTTGAGAGATATTCTCTCCATCTTATACAGGCACCATACATCCATAGCGTAAAGAAGATCTAGACCAGTAACTCAAAAGGACAATAATTATACTACAGGAGTGTCAAGAGGAAGTCAATATGGGTTAGGTTATCTTGACATTACTATAATAAAATTATCATTATTCCCTCTTTCTACTAGTGCAGTGCCAACCAGTTCTGGGGCAGTAAGGTGAAAACTGCTTTGATAGCCCATGGCAAAACACAGTCACCCCATGTCAAGTTTAAAGATGCTAAACAAGGCAGGTGGGGCAGCTAATAGTATCCTCATTTTACAAAGTGAGAACTGAAAGACACAAAGATCTGGTGAAAGCCTCACAGGCAGTCTAAGAGTCCCAGGACTTCCCAAGCCTCTTAAATCTTACCACGTTGTGTTAACACAAGTTCTTCTCAAGTTACTCTCTGATATATTTTCTCAAAACTACCATTCTAAAATTTTAGCAAAATAATGTTTACAATTCATTTTTGGTCTTCACTCCGATCTGAGTAGTTTGGTGTGAAAATACTCTTTGTTCAAATGTCCAGCTTGCTTGGAAGAAGACAACTCTTCTACATAATGTAGCTCTTGGCTATTATTAGGGTAGCATACAGAGATTGTGGAAGCTCTGCAGCTAGCCAAGAAAAAAGCCCTAATTCCAAACACCATACTTTTGAAACAAAAATTATTAATTTGGCTTTACAAATCACTCCTCTGTGCCACTTGTCACATCTTAACTAGAAGGATCCTGAACTTTCCATTTGCAAAATGACATTCAAACATGAACTAATTAACTCTCAGTTGGCTCTCTGATGCGAAGAAGTCGGGTAAGAAGTTATTAGAGTCCCTTTGTTGATGGGGGAAACTGAGACAGGAGTTAGGAACCTCAATGCCTTGCATGACAGAGCAGTTTGAGGTTAGATGGCATGATTCCTAGTGCTAGCTACAAAGAGGTTTACAACACAATGTTTCCTTTCCAGAGACTTTCTGAGTGACACACCAACAGAATTAGGCCCAACATTAACAGAAAAGGCTGTATTTTATTTTTTTTTTCTTTTAGGCAACACAGAATTGAAAAAAAAAATCACAGTTAACCAAAATGGATGTGTACAATACATCTTGCTGCAGGAAGGTGTGTGCTATTTTTGACTTTAAAAATCTCATAGGTCTCCTAAAGCCAAAGTATATTTGTAAATAATAAACATCTAAACTGGCTTATACATTCATAAACAAAAAGTCTTTAGGCCATGCTCATATTAAACTACAACTGTGCCATCAGTAAATGAAAATCAATTGAAATCAATTTAGCTAGGATAAAAAGTCCCCTTCCCCTGCTGCAGCTCATCTGGTGTGCTAACAGCTCCCAGTGATGAAACAGGTGCTTGTAAATTAATTAGCCTACTGAAACACACCTTAAAATGAATTTCCCAGAACACCCTGGCAGTGAGCCATCCTGGTCCCACGAGCTGATCAGTGTTCTGTAAATATTGAGATTTGATAAAGTAAACGCTACTCTGGCAGCAGATGGTTTGGAATGCTCTGTTGACATTGCCTGCGATTACTTGGATATGAAGACTTTGCTTCTCATAGACCTCCTTTGGGAGCCACTGGAGGACTTGATCCCCTCTCCAGCTATTTGCCTTCTAATTGAAAATCCTTATTCCCAGATGGAGCATAATGCTTCTGCTTCAGGCGTCTAGCTCTGCACTGCTTGACTGTTGATACATGGGTAATTGCTTTCAGTAATGCAGGTTAAATGTGACATTTAGTGCTTAATAAAAATTATCAAGGCCAAAGCCGTTTATCATTCTTACACTTGGGCTGTCAGTTCTAAAGGAATTTTCAATTCATTTGAATTCTTGCTGAAGAGGAGAAGCAGCTCCTCCCCAGGAGAGGCTGGAACCAAACTTGGGCATTTTTCTGCTTTATTTCTAAGATTTGTTTGCTACAAAAACCCTTTAAAATTAACCTATCAAACATGGCAACTATGTGCCTTTGTATTTAGTATGCTGGCGAATAATATATAATCAGCTGCCTCTGTGTACACAAAGCACATAAACCAGATGCACTACACTGCACCTTCTGTGGATAGCTGGAAGTTATTCCTCTTGTAGTATCATAAAGAAATGAACCTGAAAGAAAATGGACTCTGTTGAGCTGAGTCATTTCAACCTCAAAGCATTTAAAAAATAAGGAGTACAAAAGCTTCCATGTCATGCTAGGCACGACAGCTCCACTTCACTGAGAGCATTTAGGATAGTGCTTTGTTTTCCTTGTTTTGTTTTGTTTTGTTTTAAAAAAGATGATCATACCTTTTGGGGCAAGCAGACTAATATCCTCTTTATGGAGTAGTAGTAGGTGATTTGGTAAGAGAGGGATGCTGCAGTCCACAAAGCTTAGGAAGAATAGATTTTAAAAGAGAGTAGGATGAAATCTTCTGACTGAGCAGTAACAGTGCAATCACATCCCTGCTTTCCAGTCTCACCACCAGAGGTTTACAGGCATGACCTTTAGGGAAGGTTTACAAATCTTTCCATTTTAGCCACCATTATATGGGTAGGCAGACCAACATTTAGACTATTCCTTCTCCCAAAAGTTTCTTCTCTAAGTTAGAGATAGAGTCTTGCTACTTCTAACTCTTGCCACATTTTTCCAGAGAGCTGAAATAAGTAGCTAGCTAACTGACCAAAACCCTTCTCCATCATCAACGGAGGGATTTTTAAGACATCTCCTGCTAGACTTAGTAGCGATCTAAAGGGACACAGAGGTACTGTGGTATCAGCCAGTTTGAGAGGGCAGGGGCATGGAAAAGCTTTTAAAGGAGATCATCAGTTGGAGTGGCATGCCCAGCTGCATCCTTCAGCTACTATAAACCTTCGTTAATACCTTTCTGCAAAGCCCTTTCATCCCTCATGTCCTGAACAGTGTCCAGAGAAGCTCTTACCTGTCTACCACACAGCAGTTAGAGTGATCATGGAGTCTCCCTCAAATATTACGTCTGTTCTCAGAGAACGTCACCTTAGTGCATGCACTGCACAACTAAATCTGATCTAGGTTTGAATAAAAAGACATGTGATTTATTACTCATAGTAGGACAGTCAAGGATTGGAAATTTTGTTGAAGAAATAATGTTTTTTAACAATAACAACAACAAACCCCAGAAAATTAATCCATATTGTGGTGGTATGCAATTTTATCTTTGCACTTCTTGTAATTTGGAGGATGCCTTCAAATACAGTATCTATGTATCTGCTGTAATACATTATCACTTTAATGACTAAAGCAAATCCAGCCATACTGGTGAGTCGAATGGCTGAAAACCAACAGACTTTAAAAAGTGATAGCAGTAATTCAGGAAGCTGAAAAAAAAAATATTCTCCAAATGCTGTCACTGATGGTATTAACTTCAAGGCTGTAACCTGTCCCTCAGCATGTAGCTTTCTTAAATTCCAGCTTCTCCTTTTGGAAGAAGGTTTTGTTTTCCTCCTTGCTTAATTTATTTGGTAAAGCTCAGGCTTCTTTCTCTGTATCTCCATTGCAATCAACAACCTAATTTTCTCAGTTTCCAGAATTAATTGCCCCTCACATTTTGTTCTTCATGTTAGATTGTTTGCCTCATCACAGAAAATACAAGAATTTCGAGCTCACCTTAGAACAAACCTTGTGAAACGGAATTTCTCCCCTTGTGAGAAACCTGACCTGGGTGCCTGTCAGACAGCCCATGCAGAGAGACTGGCAAGTCAGAGCAGAAGACTCATTTCAGCTAAATATAGTGTCTAAAGAAAGGAACTTCTTCTAGTAGACATCCAAGGAGATGTGAATAACCCCTCCTCCACCCACCTCTTTCTTCAGAAGTAATCAGAAAGATGTCCATTGAGTTTTAAAGTCCATAATCTGGTGATAACCCCCTTCATTTGCAGTAAGCTTCTACTGTAGGTTTCTGCATAGAGGTTATGCACAACTAAAACATGTACAGTGCCTCAGGTCTGCCTTTGCCTGTTCTCTAGCAGTACCTACCCACTTGGCCCCTTCACACACTAACTAACACAGAAGAGTACTGGCTATAGAAATATTCAGGAAAAACATAGAAATAAGTATTTTCTGTTCTTATAAAAAAGACCAAGATGTTCTGCCATGTTGCCTGTACAGAGGTCCTAAATTTAGGGAGGTATCATATGGATCTTTCAGCACTCCTACTGCTATCTACTACACTTCCTAAATTATAAGGATTGAATTTATCAGAAGATTATTTGCTGTAGATACTTTGCTCTTTTTCCTCTGTGCTGGAATACCTTATATTAGGAACTCCTCTGGGGAAAAGAACTCAAAAAAAAAAAATATAGTGGATGCTAAGTAACTTAATGGATAATAAAATGCTTTGTGCTTCTGGGACTGCTATTTAAAGACCAACCTGATGTTTTATGTAAAATAAGTATTGCAGTCTTGGGACCTCACCCCACATTTCCGTAGGACTGACTATAGGTAAAGCACTTTTTCCCCAATAAGAGCACACGTTTCTAAGAGTCATTAAGTAGCTCCCACAGGACAAGTGGCCTTTCTTGCCGCCAGACTACCCCCAAAATTGGGAGTTACTAAGTAAAGAATAATAAAATCAGTAATGAAGCATCAATACAGACTGGGGGATGAAGGGATTGAGAGCAGCCCTGAGGAGAAAGACTTGCAGGTGTTCATTGATGAAAAGCTCAACATGAGCCAACAATATGCAAGCGCAGCCCAGAAGGCCAACCATATCCTGGGCTGCATCAAAAGAAGCATGGCCAGGAGGTCAAGGGAGGTGATTCTGCTGCTCTACTCCACTTTGGTGAGACCCCACCTGGAGTACTGTGTCCAGATCTGGAGTCCTCAGCACAAGAAAGACATGGGCCTGTGAAAGTAGGTCCAGAGCAGGGCCACAAAGATGATCAGAGGGCTGGAGCACCTCTTCTACAAGGACAGACTGAGAGAGTTGGAGTTGTTCAGCTTGGAGAAGAGAACGCTCCAAGGAGACCATATTGCAACCTTTCAATACTTAAAGGCTTAAAGGGGACCTATAAGAAAGATGGGAATAAATATTTTAGCAGGGCCTGTTGCGACAGGACAAGGGTTAATGGTTTTAAACTAAAAGAGGGTAAATTTAGACTAGATATAAGGAAGTCATCCTTCTCTTGCCACTTTCTTCCTTGTTATACACATCCATATTCCTGGTTCAAGATGAATACCTTTTTTTTCAGAATAACCTCTGTCTTCGGGATATTCACCAAAAAAAGTATCATGGTGACTGGGCAGGAGAAGCAGAAAGTTAGAAGTGGGAACTGGTTACTTCTTTGAACTCTTAGAACTTCTTAGTGCCAGAAGATTTAAGTAGGTGGTCATGGGCCACCAGGAACCCCAGTGAGCTTGGTATAAATAATAATGCTCCCTTTTATTAACACTGATTGGCCTTTATCACAGTTGTATGTGTATGAGCCCAGAGTAGCAGCGCATCACTGTGAGAAGTCTTCGTGGCTTATTGTCTCATCATCAAATCCTCTGAATATCCACAGAGCTCTGTGCTGTAGGCTTAGCTTGTAAGAGTTATCTCCTAATCTCCCTTATTAGTTTTCCTCAAACGTTACCCCAAACTCCTCTGCTGTTACTTTAGTCTCCATCCTAAGACACTCACTCCTCAACTCTATTTCCACCTTCTCTTGTTTTAAATTAAATATCTTTAACCAGCTTTAATCTCCCTCCGGTCTGGAAGTGACTTCTGGCCTATATATCTCATTCACCTTTGAGAAAACTATTTTCTGGACTCTGTTCCTTGGGATTTCCAGATACTGATCTTCTTCTGATTTCTTCAGAACTCCTCTGCATCATCACTCTTTTTATTTTGAAATTCCACATGTGCACACAGCCTGCATATTTGTTTAGTTAGACCTATAGTATAACAGGCATATACATAACACTAATTAGTATCTTTATTAGTAATATAGGGTATGCACCACACTCTCGTGTAATGTACCTGATACACCTAATAGTGTATGTGAGGTGCCTGTAATGATGCTTTATACATGATATCATAAGAATATAGATTGCCCTGAGTACTAGCCAGTTGTTAAATTTCACCACAAAAGTGCACCAGTGTGACATCCCAAGCAAAAGTGACTGAGACAGGATTTATGATTTGGGTAGGAGAAGAAATCTGCCCCTGAAATCACCATTTCTTTTGACTCTGTGCCTGTCTCCAGACTAATTCTGTGTTTGATTCCCACCGCTTAGATTCCATGACCAAGCCCCTGGCAGTATTTTCAGCCTCATCTACCCAGTAGCAGGCTCAGCTTTGACTGTATAAGTGAAAAAAAAAATGAAAATTTGTTAATAATGACTTAAATCTGTTCAAAAGGAACACAAATAACTGGTTCCGAAACTAGGAGAATTTTCACAGCCTCCTTTGATTTCAAAACACTTGCTTATAAGTGTTTCATTCAATGTGGCCTGGACTATTGTGTTTTCAATGTTATCTACCAATGTTACATTATCAGAGAATACATTTTTATACCTATACATTGAGCTAGTAAAAGCATGTTTGACCACTAGTTTTCATTCTTTTTCATGGAAAGTATATGAAAATATAGAGTCTTGCCACAGCCTGGCTGCCATGAACATGAGGCCACTGCTGACAACATCCTTCTCCAGAAATACTTTAAAAACTAGTTTTCAAAGGCGCAGATTTTAAGCGGCAAAAGACAAGAGGTACTGAGCTTACTTCTGCAAAAAGTCAAAGTCATTGTGAGGAAAAAAAAACAATTCTTCATAACTGAAATTTATTAAGCTGATATTTATTTAGGCATTTTATCTGGCAGTCAATTATTACAGATATAACGGCACAGAATATGGTCACCCAACACCATCTGTGAATCTCTTTGTACAGCTATTTTATTGTGAAATAAAACAATGGTGTTTGAGGGCTCCTTTCTTCATTTATGTTAGTGACAATTTTAAAAGTTCTTAAACCTGTTTTGAAATAAACTCTTCAAATATAAAAAATAAAATAGAGGTTTTCTACTGCCTCTTAGAGCAAGAGTCTGGTCTAATATCATCATTAGTTTGTGACTGGCTCTCACTGTGTTTCAACAGGTTTTATTTGCGTTCTTAAGGGCTGTAAAAATATTGAAAATCTGAATATTCTTAAAATCTAAATGCTGTTATATAAGAAGAATCACACTCCTTATAAAAGAGACTTATCTTTGGTCTATATTAACATTATACAAATAAAATGATTCATCCCTGTGATAAAAAATGAAGATCTTAATTAAAAAAATAGACACTATCAAAGTAGGTTAATTGTACAGTCAGTAGAATGAAACCAAGAAAAGAGCATTTTTTCACAAATGCGGAAAGGAATGTCAACAGCAAGTGCTAAATAATAGCTGAAAAGGAAAACAAGTTTTGGTTTTTGATAAAAAAAAATTATTAACTTGTTATTGCTTTTTTTAAGGAAATAATTCCTACCCATACTATGTTTAAAAACATGCTGTATCTAAAACACTGCACAGAACCATTAGGACTAGGAAGACATCTATTCCTTTAAATGACTTGTACAAATTCAGAATTATCATTTTAATTATGATCCCCTATCCTTAGCCAATGATATATCTGATAGCATCTAAAATCCAGTGTAGGCTGAAGTTTCTTATATTGCAATAAGCCAGACCTGGGTAGGCTGTAACAAGCACAGAACGCATGAGGTTTACACACTAATCTCCCACATCCATTAATAATTTATTAACATTATTTTGGGAGTGGATGCTTACCCTTACTTTACAAAAAATAACTCCTTCTGGAAGGACGAGAGAAAATGATAGAGAAAAATTAAGTGCTTCTTCAGAACTGAAGGAATCTGGCAGACCCACAAAGTTTTATACCAGAATAAAAGGCACAGGGAGCATATCTATGATGTAATGCATGTGTAGACAACTTCTCCTGCCTCTGGAAAGACTGCAAAAACTCAGAATGGTAATTGCGATGGAAAATCAACCAACAATGCAAAACTAAATAAAATTATGCATCCCTGTGATAAAATAAGAAGTTATTAATCAAAAACAGACACTATCCAAGTAGGTTAATTGTATGGTCAGTAGGATGGAACCAAGAAAAGCAAGTATTTTTCCTAATCTGGAAATGACTGCCGACATCAAGTGCTAAACAATAGGTGGAAAGGAAAAAAGTATTCTTGCTTTTAGATTTTCACCAGGAGTTTGGACGGACTGAACTCAACAAGACAAGCAATATACGTGTGCTTGCAGTGTGTTAACCACTTCCATCCCAAATGAGAACCTCAATGTAGCAAACTGCTCAGTTTCAAATCTGGGTTCTAGTAAGGTAGCATTTCTTTCTAGTGTACTTATCTAAAATCAGAAATGGCTAACTTCAGAGCACTGGCCTGCAAAATGACAAAAGAAAGGACATAAAACAGGAGCCAGGGTCAAATTTTAGTCAGCATGATGGATATGTGTTGTGCTTTAACCCCAGGCAGCAGCTAAGCAGCACACAGCCGCTTGCTCATTCCTAGTTGGGATGCGTGAGAGAACCGGAAGAGTAAAATTGAGAAAAACTTGTGGATGGAGATAGGTAAAGCAAAAGCCATGCTCATAAGCAAAGCAAAACAAGGAATTCACTCACTACTTCCCATCAGCAGGCAGGTGTTTGGCCATCTCCAGGAGAGCAGGGTTCCATCACGCGTAACAGTTATTTGGGAAGACAAAATGCCATAAGTCCAAATGTCTCCTCCCTTCTTCTTTCCTTGTTTTATATGCTGAGCATGATGTCATATGGTATAGAACATCCCTTTGGTCAGTTGGGCTGTCCCAGCTGTGTCCCCTCCCAGATTCTTGTGCACCCCGAGCCTACTCACTGGTGGGGGGGTGAGAGGAGCAGAAAAGGCCTTGACTCTGTGCAAGCGCTGCTCAGCAATAGCTAAAACATCCCTGTGTTATCAACTCTGTTTCCAGCACAAATCCAAAACACAGCCCATACCAGCTACTGGGAAGAAAATTAACGCTACCCCAGCCAAAACCAGCACAGTATGGTTATATAAGGCAAATTAATTGATCCAGACCCTAAAGGAGGTTAAGAACACAGAGAATATGAAGCAAAAAGATCTGGAAACTCTTCAGCATAGCTGAGCAAATTCATTCCTAAATTGTCACAGGCAGTGGCTTACCACCAGCTGTGGCAAGAGAAAAAAGTACAGAAAGACAAAGAAAACATAATATTTGGAAGAATTACAAGTGAATCTGAAGTATATATTTGCCATCTGAAAAACATGAAATAATAATACATTCTAAAAGCCACCTAGAGATAAAAATATTTGACAATATATCCTATAAGACCAACACATCTTCCCACCTAACAAAAGTATTTGAGTTGTCTATTCTGTCCTCCAAAGGTAAGCTCAAATATGTGATTTGCCTGCTAGTAATAGCTGTGTGGTCCAAAACTATTGAATTTTTGGTTCAAAACTATTGAATTTTTGGTTCATCTAATAGTTAGAACTTCTTATTCAATTTTTTCCATTCTTTAAAAAAAAACCAACAAAACAAACATTGAGGAAAGTGTGGCTTTCAAACTAAATGTACAGATGGGGGAAATACCCGTGGCCACTTTGCTCATGTTCTCACTTCAGTAGATACATGTTTAAGGACAGGGCGAGGAGACATCTTTGTTGAGCAATAGAGATGAGTGGCTCAGGGCAGACTAGAAATATCAAAAGCATGCGGAAATTTTCATTTTGACATTCACCACGGTCTGTGAAAGCACCCACCCTTTCTTTGGGTATTGATTGTGTGGAGAGTCCTACGGTACACTTAAATTCACCAAGAACAGTCTAATAACCAGTATAACAATGAAATTTCTGTGTATTTTGCTAACCAATTTCAAATTTATGCCAATTTACACATATTGAGATGTCACCTCTCTGATTCTGATTGTTAAACACTAACAAATGCACTGTAGTACTAAATATTACTAGCACAATACTAAGAACATCATTGATGTTTCAAACTTGATTGGACTTAAAGTGATTGTGAACTACCTGAGGTCTTCCCTGAGTCAAAGCAGACCCTTGGGGTGAGCTGCACTTAGTGGGAGTTAATGTAGCAGTTGACTATTATTAAATCTTTATGTTTTTAAATAAAGAAGACATTCATAAAACAACCAGATCTTTCCTGCTCTGAACTTGTCCTGAGGGACCCCTGGGACATTAGATGCCCAGAGTTAATAATTACATGAGGGCCAAGGGCAGGAAAACCTAAAAGTGAAGCAGATGAGAGCTGTGCTGCCTATGCCTTCTAACCTCTAGAAATGTGAACACTAGGATGGAGACTTACAGTCCTCTCAGCTAATCAGCTGTGCCCAGCTGCAAAGTTTTCCCCTGAAGTTCCTGACTTCGAGCTGTAGCTCATCTTCCAAAAAATACTTTTACATGTATACCATCTTGCTTTTTTGGCTTTCTTTTTTTAACTTCATGCTGTTCTCTGTCCTCATTCTGCCTGCTTTTGTTTACTCCCTGTCTGTCTTCCTCACATGACTTCCCTTTCCCCAGTTTTCTTCAAAATTTTCTCTGCCACACTTTCTCCTTATAACCTCCAGCAGGCAGTCTTTTTGCTGCAGGCTTTGGTGGGAAACAAGCAAAAGCCTTCCTCTGGCCTTTGCTCCCCAGTCCTTTCGATAGTGGTGGTACTGCTGCCTTAAATGTCACTTTGTGGAAGCTCCTGGGGTCCCTACTTGCCTCCAGGCAAGTCTGAGTTCTGGTTTCTGCAGGCTCCCTCTGTAGCCCTTGGAGAGAGGCTGCTGCTCCAAACTGCCTTGGACCAGGAGGGGTTTAAATCAGCTCATCTGCCTTAATACTCCAGAGGGAGTGCTCACTTGCTCTCCTTATGGAGTCTGTAGGGCAACTACCACCAGATGATTCACCAACGCCAACTTCTCATTAAGGACTTCCCCTTCATAGGGCACTGTGGAAATCAGAAACCCGCCACAGAATTTTTTATAACCAATGAAAGCTGAACAACCTTGGTTTTTTATCCAGGGTTTTCTGAGGTTCAAAGACACAGAAATACTGTCCATGTGGAAATGTCCGGAAACTCCAGCTATCCTAGATATAGCTTACTTCTTTAAAATAATAATTTTAAAAACTGATTAACCATAGTTTTCTATTACAATTCAATTGCCCAATCTAAAAGCACTATTTTGCTGGAAGCAATATACAGCTCACCCTTACAGGTAATAAATTAAATTGTTAGGAAGCAGAGAATAATGTGTGTGTTTGTTTCTCTGAAACAAGCTGTGTGAGTTTCATAGGGATATTTTAAATGTTTTTATATTGCCATACATATGATATTGTTTTACATGAGTCCAGAGAAGCTCATAAGAATGTTTTCATTGTTTTTCTGTAACATAGAAGTAAAATTCATTACGTACTGTTCTTTCTTAATGGTGTCTAACTTTCTGAACACTTCAATGTTTTCATCTGGCAGAAAGAGAGGGAATTTATTCCTTCACATCCTATGTTCAGACCAAGGAGGATTTTTGCAAAGTTTGAGTATTTCTCTTCCAACAGAGTTTAAGTAATCTGAGCTGAGAGACTGTGGATTCCAGATCTGTGTTGGCACTCAAGCTACAGAGTCAGTATACATAAAGTGTCATGGGGAATTTGCTTTCCAATCAGTTAAAAAATTACCTTTTTCATCTTTTGGATATAAAGACTAAAATACAGCATGTCTTTGCAATTTCAGATTTTCAAAGTATTTAGTCAGCTCTGAAGATGAGTGGTTTAGGAATATCTAGATACATTAGTATAGAAATTATACCCTTCTCAGTATTACATTTTTCATTATTTTTAGGAGCTTTTAGACTGACTTACCAAATAACAGAATTATTTATGCTTTCATTCACACTACACTTCAATAGATTTTCAAGCATTATTCCTATGGTATTCTGGCATCATGTGTGATATTTAATTATTTGGAAACATTCTGTGGAAACAGTCAGAACCATGTAGTTGGGTCTGATTCTAATTTTTCACACTCAGGGAAGCATAGTCTTTCATTCATAATGTCATTCTGTTTTCTCCAAAATGACTGTATTGAAGGGTTCTCAGCAGACTTCTGTTCTTAAGCAGACTTGATTTACCAGTGCAAATTTCTCTGTATTGCTCCCTTCAAATATCCCCTCTGCATTCTTCAGGGCTGAAACTTAAGTGAAAACCTTTTTTAATCCCTATGTGAAATGACTGTTTCTTCTAACCAAATTGCTAACAAGAATGCTGACTAACGAAACAGGAATTTCTTCTTACTTTGCTCTAAAAAAAAAAAAAAAAAAAAAAAACTTTTTTAANAAAAAAAAAAAAAAAGTCTTATTACAAATGAAAAAGACTTTTAGGGTTGAGAATAAAACCAAACAATCTAGTTGCATTGTGTGTATAGGGCACTCAAAGAACGTTTAATATATTATTATGAGCAGTCTATAAGCATGTAAAGATTTACAGGCACAACTCTGATGACAAACAGAGTTTAGGTAGGTCACAGAAAGCCTAGGGCTTAATTTAGCACAGCTTGTTAAACTGTTGGCAGCATCAGACCAGAAGTTGAGGCACCAAATGAGGGTGTGATGGATGTCTTTTTCACCACAGCCCACCCAGATACCAGGTGGTAGCCACCAATATTCACAGGCCACAGGAGCTAAGAAAATTCCTTTTGCACTAAATAACCAGCTTCATGATACCACATTTTTACCATCCCTGGGCTTACTAGCATGCAGAAACACTGCTAATTTAAGAAGTGTGAGGACCAGGTTCAAACTGTGGACCCTTGACAGTCAATATTACAAAATCCTTCATTTATCTCCTGCCTATTTTTTTAAGTGCTCCAACTATTAATTTCCCAGAAAAATCTGGGTAGGGTTTGAGTGGACACAAAGTTCTGTATTTCACTTGGCCCAAGGGCCAGCAATCATCCCCAGAAGCACACACAGACACAAACCTAGGCTTCTCTAGTAACCTAAGTGTGCTAGGTGAGCAGGAGATGTCTATGCTGACAATTAAAATGGACAACTTGTAATAAGCTTGTAATACAGTGCCATGACAAAGCTCACCTTTATAGGGTTAATATTTCCTCCTCTATGTCAGAGTCTCCCTTAGGAATAGTTCCTGGAATATACTAGCCCCTGGTCCATGCATGGGAGTATACTAAGACTGGTGACAGGACAGTGACCCAATCTGTGCTTGTTTTTGCTCTGTTTTGTTCTGTTTCTAAGCATTGCACCATCACCTAGATATCTCTCTCCCACCATAGAAGCCCTCATCAATCTTGCCTTAATGAATATCATGGCAACACTAGCATGATGGATTTTGCACTAAAGGCAAAGTCCCATGGGGAGACAGGGTGAGGAACCGCAACCAAATGCCTTGCAATTCAAACCTTTTGTATGTAAAATGTACAAGCTTTAGTTATCCTATTACTAATTGCTGCAGTATCACTGTATGCCATCGCTACAGGGAGAACTCAGGATTTCTGAGCGTAACCTACTAGCCAAGAGTGCTTTTAACTATGGCTGTACGGGTTGGTACCCAAAGAGAGGTTAACAGTTGCTTTGTCACTTGAGTGGTAGATGTCTATAGTGGGGGAACCTGAGGGTTCAGGATCCACCTGGGAGGAGCCTAATAGCAGCATATGATGGATTAGAATTGTCTATTTTCCATTTTTTATGTAATGAGTTAATTTTATTCAAAGAAAGAGAAAGCAACCTTGAAAATGAGATTCCTGCTCCATCATTATAAACCCCACGTTACGTGAAGCATGCAGTCAAATACAAGTAGTTAGCCTTTTGGTTATTTCTTATCTCAGGTACTTATACATGTTCATCATCTGTTAGTTTTAAAGCAGACCAAAGACATCGGTTTAGTAGGCTCCTCTGGAGCTTGTAATATAGTTTCATCATTTTGCTGAAAGGTTCCACCATGGATGATCCAACCAGTGTAAACACTCAATGGAAAACATGTTAAAAAGTTTCCAGTCTGGTTAAAATGCAAAATAATCAAAAAGCATCTAATATTTAAGCAAAAGTTTAATGTTTAAAATTCAAGTAGTTCTAGATGAAATATTCAAGTACATCTAGCAAATCTCATGACAGGTCATCATTTAAAGAGTTAACTGCACTAAATTACTGCACACTAACTAAAATACCCTTCTCCCAAGCTAAATTTCTCTCACCTTTCAGTGAGAGAGGTATTTCCATGGCCACACTCAGAAATACCCAGTTTCACTAAATGTGTGTCTTTGGTGTTCACAGTTTCATCTCAGAGACAAACATTTCCTAATGTGCAAATGTTATCCTATATAGTTGAGAAAAAATAAATCAGTTTTCCTTTAAGGAATAAAACATATATAATGCTACAACGTAAATAAAGCTGAGTTACTGTTGCTGTGGGAACCATAACTTTGAATATCCTCACTATTGTACATTTAAATTCTCTACCATAATGTTGCATTAACTTTTTTTCTTTTTTGCATTACATTTATATCTAATGTGATTCCATTTCCCACTCTTTACAGATGCAGATTAGCTACTGTAATGTTCCTGATGCAAAAACTGTTTTTGGTAAATCATATCAAAATGTTTCATGGAACTCACTGAGAAGTGTTGATATATGGAAATTGGTCTTTTTAAAAATTGTTCGTAAAAACCAAATTGCATATTTTGAACAGCACCCCCCTTTTCTATCATCACTTCCCATATTTCTGGAGAATTAAAGGGAATGGCACATCTGTGACATTTCAAAAGGAAACTTCCTATTATTGCTGGTCTAATGCTTATTATAAATACACTGTACAGCATGTTACAGTAATCTAAACAAACAAATGTTAGTAAAAAATGTTAACATCTTGCCAAATTTATCAGGCTTGCATTGATAATGAATCTTTCCCAGTGAACTGTAAAGATTCTGATATATGAAAAACCTGCGTAGTTTCAGAGCTTATTCAGAAGAAAGTAATTTCAGATTATAATTCATGACCGATGACCTATGAACCAACAATTGACGGTAAACTTATTATAGCATTGAACATATGCATTTAAAACATGACGTGTGGTACAACTTTCACTGGAAACAGTTTCTCCTTTGTTAGATAAAACCTTTGGAATTTTTCTCTTCTTTCTCTAGTCATTTCCTGCCTTTTCTGTAAGCTTCTTCCAGTTCAGAACAAGAGAATGACAAATTACTTCCAGCTAAGAGTCAAATTTTTTAGGTACTACATGAAGTATTTTTATAATATATAATTGTAATTATTGAAATTAGAGACAAATAGAGTAGATTCCAGAGACAGTATTATAAAAGTGCCCATTAAAATCAGGGTAGAGCCTAGATCAATAGTACTTAAGAGACTGGTTGCTTTTAAACAATTCATATGAGAGATATTAAATTATATCAATAAATTATATTATTTCAGTGAGCAGTACTGGTAACGAAAGTTGAGAGTACAGAACTGAATCAGCTACAGCTCAGCTCATACCAAAATATTTTTCCCTTAGAAAAAAATCTCATGAAGTTATATACAGGCACAGCAGCAAAAACGAGAGTGTTTTGTTGTTCACTGTAATCCATCAGGAACAGCTCCGCACTTCCCTTTTTGTGGCATTGCATTTGCCCTGAACTTTCTATGTAATTATCTGTGGGTCTGGGGTCTCGTCTTCTTGTCCAGAACCCGTTTGTGGCAGGTCTTCCCATTGATTTAAATAGTCTAATGACATGCAGAAAAAAAAAATGAAAAAAAAATCCAACCTTTCACAGGATAGAAGACTTGAAATCATACACAGTGACATGTGGATGTGCAAACATATGTACTTGTTTATATGTAAGTATACATATATTTATACATGCAGGAGTCTTTGTATTTCTACACTCAGTACCTACATATAGACAAAACTACACACATGTAATTGAAGAGAGTATATGTAGGGAAGAAATGAGTATATTACAAAGTTCTGTAATTTGAAATTGATCACTAGTCATTCTTAGAAGATCCATTTATTACAGTGTCTTGCTAACTCTGACTTATATTTATAATCTATCAAGCACTTAATCAAAATGTTACACAGCTTTGACAGAGAACTTTCCTATACTCTACAGGATATGACTGTAAAATGTCTTCCTTTCTTTGACTGCATGATTGAAAAATCAAGCTTTGAAATTTTATTTTAATAACGTTGTTAGAGGTCTGTGTATTTCATTTCATTGTCAAAGTCTAATAGAATAATAAACCTTGATATTTCATCAGACTTAAGTGTTTTCTTTTTCTCTCTGTCTTTTTTTTTCCCCCACATAATGGTTTTAGGATTTTAGTTACTTAGCAGATTTAAATTGTATTCTTGGCATCTTTATTATTGATTCAGGTATCCTTAACCTCTTTGATCACGTAGAGACATCCTTTCATACTTATATAAGATGGAAGTTTGCACAAAAGCTCCATCTAATTGATACAGATTCTCCAAAAACAAAAACAAAACTTAATCACTTTCTCAAAATTTTTTAACCTCTTATATTTTGACTTTTGCTATATTTTGGCATATAGTAATAAAAGAAAAAGTGTAATAGATGAGGATAAATCATAAATGTTACACTAATGTTCCACTGAAAACTATCTCCAATTACGAGTAATTCAGAGGTAAAAAAACCTAAAACAAACTACCATTCTGATCTAGTCCTTATTTTTTTTAAATCTCCAACTCAAATGCTTTTGTGAGGTTTGTTTCATATGTGTAACTGGTAGTAATGATCACTAAATGCAAAAAAAAATCAGAATTTCTGTTGAGAGCTAAAGAGATTTGCAAATTGGTTTCATTTCTATTATGGCCCGGTTACCACCAAAATGTAGAATACTTTTTTGGCTTTGATTTTCCTTTTTTTTTTTTTTTTTAACCTCTAATTTACCAATAATTTAATTCAGCATCTCAGTATTACATTTTTGCACCTGGCAATTTTCATCTGAAAAGTCAAAATATCTAGCCCCTGGGTTCTATATCTGAGTTTCACCCTAGATAACTCTCTTTTCTCTTCCTCATATTTTTTTTCCTTACTGGTATTATTATGAAAAAAGGGAAGGAATAAGGAACTATTTTCTGTCATGTGCACCAATGTACTCTGATACCCATTTGAAACTGAAACCAAGGTGAATGATGGGAAATGCAAGTGACAACAGGTTTATTTTAGTATTTTGTCATAGAGCAGATCTTTAAAGAGTGCATTTACGTTTCTTCAGGGAAGACTTCCAAATCAGAGCCCGCTTCTTTCGTGAACTGGAGGGGCAGGAGGTTCAAAAGGACTTTAGCACAATCTTAGGCTGTAAATATTGTGTAATTGCATCACCTCTGCTTTAACCTTTTAGTTCCCACCAATTCCCAATTCGCATGCTTTTTTGTGTCCTTTCGCATGGCAAGGTGAAATATCTGTCCCAGTTTGTACCCCACAGCCTGACCTCTGATCTAGATTGCTCACTCGGAATTCAGTTCCGAATGACTAGTGTTCTGTCAGGCAAAATCTACATAATCTGCTGTCAAAGACTGTCAAACAAATGGTTGACTTCATACACCCCATTTCAGGAAAATGATCAAAACATCAGAAAGAAAAAAAAAACAACAACCTTCCTTGGGCTCAAAAATATGGTACAAAGACTGAGAAAATACCCTGGAAATGAAAGAAATCTTTGAAAAGGTAAAAATTAAATTATTCCTGAGAGAATGTAAATAGCTACAAAAGGCTGAATGATTATTCTTAATTTTTAGTTCAATTGTGGGAAGAATTTTTCCTATTTCAGTTTGAATTCTCTAAATTTATTTATATATATACAAAAAGCTCTCAGATAGAGAGTATAGTGCAATTAAGTTTGGGAAGAGGTACTAAATAGCAAGCAATTATATGCGATCCAACAATTGCATGGGAATAATTATTTAAAGTCCAAAGGTCTTTGTTTAAAAATGTCATCAAACCGGTTGATTGGATATAAGCCACCATTAAAAATAAGCTTAGATATTAGTTTTCCTCAGGGGAAAACAGCAGCTAATACATCCATTTCTAAATGTAATTACATTTCCAGTGCTACATGTATTTTATAGCATAAGTTGTATCTTAGTAAATTATTTTCTTTTGTTCTTGTAACAAAGTTCCTTGGAATACTAAACGAAGAACCTGCAGGCATCCTCCATTTAATCCATGTCCATTAGAAATTACATATTTTGCTTTCTAAGAGCTGTACATCCTTTTCGTACCTGAGGTTGTTTTCTTTTTACTGGCTTTATAAGTATAACCATTTCACTTTATTCTTCCTCTACATCTATATCTCTTTTCCTTTTTTTTTTTTTTAATTAAACCTTCAGATATATTTTCTTCTTGCCCTGAGAAACAGCAATTCACTCTGCTAAAGGTAATGTGCTATTTTGCCTCATTATAATAAACACCAATGTTTTTACAACTGCAACAGTTCTCCACCAGTATTAGCATATTTTGGCTGAGGTATTGTTTTACTGTGACCTGTATAATAAGTGTCACATTAGCAACACAACAAATCAAACGTTTGTTAATTTCCCTCGCTTTCCCACACAGCTGCTAGTGTTATCGTGTCACCAGATTTTAATTAATATGATAAGTAACACTTGCAAGACAACAGGCTGATTTTTTCCCCTCTGTGTGTATGTGTCTCTGTGTGCACACGTGGAGACCAGAAAAGCAGCAAATAAGAGACTTTTGTGGCAATTGCCTCGCTTGCGTTTAAAGCGACTTGGTATTAAAAGATAATTCTCTTCCAGCTTGCCCTGAGAATCTGGTGCGTGAGTCTGAAAATATGTTACAAAAGTACTTGATTTGCCCATTCTACCGTTTAATTTTTACATTTTTAAGCTTTCACTGCCTGAGCTATACATGGCAGACTATTTGAATCTGCCTCATTTCTTTCGCCCCTATATAAGTAACAACAAATATGTGCCTGACTTACGAAAACCCTAGCAAGTGGGGTTTTTCTTTCAGGTATTGCATTCTACCAACTGGATTGCTCTAGTACAAGTCAAAAGTGCCATCTATTTGTAACAGCTAGAAATGCACCGGAGGCCACTGCTGGAGTGGAGCTTCTGCAAGAACCACATCCCTCCCCTGCACGCTGCCTTCTAGGCTACCGTGGGGTCACCAACAAGCAAAGAAGAGCCAGCGAACAGCTTGAGGGAAGAGTCATGGGAGATTTAAGCACAATTTCATTTAGAACATGGTAACCACGCTATGACTGGTGTCTAGAAAGAAATTCCCCGCTTCTGCCAAAGCACCTAATCGGCTTCTTATCCTCTGTCCTGGGAAGCATAGAAAAGAAATGCCTTCACACTAAACTAGGGAGCTTGCCACGTTTTATGAAGGGCAAACATCTGAGCAGCAGTTTATTACAACACATTTTCAATTCAGTGGCCGCATCAGAGATAGGTGTATATACATAAACCCATAATTATACCTTATTATTGTGTAATTAGAGAATACTCAAATACATTCTTATTAAGGATAGGTACAACTGAAACTGTTGGTGGCAAGTTAGCATTTCTAGTAGAATTTTGTTGGGCATAGGATGTTGTCCTGAAGATTCCTCCTCCACCACCACCACCAAGGCCTCCCAGTAAGTGGAAGGATTCTTTTCAACATATATGAAAAGCAGGGACAACCCCTGAAGAACTTTCACGTCAATTGTGTTCTCTATTTTAAGGGCAATATCGAGCTTCCTACAACCTTCAAGTGGGAAGGTTGAAGAATATAACACATATCAAAATGAAAGGAGAAAACCCAGAGCAGCAGGGATCTGAAAGCAGAAAAGTGAGATGGGAATGGGTCTTGCAGAGAAAATTCCCCTGCTGATATCAAAGGAAATAAAAGTGCACACAAAAAAAAGACACAGAGCAGCCTTTTATAAGGCCCTGTAATAAACTACTGCTGATATTAGGCTGCTGAATTTTAATTCCCTCCTCCACTAAAATGCCCTTTTTCTTTTAACCTACTACTCATTATAGCTTGCAAACTAACTGTCCCCAGAAGGAGACTGCTGGGGGAAAAAATGCCCTGATAAACTCCCAGCATCTCTGCACCAGGCAGACTCCAAGGTAAATCACATGCGTGTGCCAGAGAAAAGGAATGGCATTTGGCATTTTTTATTAGAGAAGAGGCAAATGATATTGAGTCTTTCAGAAAATATTAAATAGGAAAAGGGAATATGATTAAAATACTTGTAGATACCTACGACCTTAAAGTAGTCCTAAGGAAAAGGCATTTCAGAGCTGCATGATTCCAAAAGGAATGTTAGAATATATATTTATCCCAGCCTAGCAGACTGAGTCTGTTCCCAATGAAGTTAATGTGATTTTTCCATTCACACCAAGAATAAGATTGCTGTAGAGTGCACAAATAGTAGTACATTCCCCAGAGTAACACATTTTCCTAGCAGTCTGGACAACAACTTGCTTAAAGAGTGTTGTCTACAAGACAAATGTAACTCCAGAGGACAAATGGATATGTAATAATAATAGCCATGTCTTAGGTGTTCCAGTAGGATCAATAACAGTTTTTATTCTGTGCTTAAACAGCTGTGAAAAGGCTGTCCCAACATGGTCCTGGCTACTGTCATCTAATCCCGCTGCAGAAGAGATCAGTAAATTGATGTTTCTGTGCCTCTAAATTAAAACATGCAAGAATATGAACATGCGGAAAAAGCATCTGCATGCTTAAAAGTTCTGGGGCTAAAACCAAACAGTTTGAACAGTTTCAAGTTTATAACTGATGGAGAATGTCTAGTGTCTTGAAAACAATTTAAAAATGAATAGTGACCAATCTACTGTTTAAGCAGAGAAGTTACTCCTGTGACCAAAGGAATTAAAATGTGGCTGTTCAAACTTTGCAACTCCATGAGCCATACCAGTAACCTGCTGAAAACCAAGTGCCAACTTAATTTCCATAGCTATTTACATAAATCTAAATGCAAATCATACATCCATACTGGCATAATACTGTCATTGTTTGCATTTTCATTTCCTTTGACTGACAAACAGCAACTGCTTCTCTTTTGAGTTCTCTAGCGATAAAAGAACCCCAACAACAACAACAAAAACAAGCACAGAGTGGCCTAATGTTTGTCCTTTCCATAGGCTTGTGGAGATACAGAAAGTTTGCAGTAGACGCAGTTCCAATTCCAGTGAGTGCCAGCATGACCACAGCCCCCAGTCATATTATGTATCCAAGAAACACGTGTCTTGGCCAACAGTACAGATGGGGAGAGCTAAATCTGCACTTGGAAGCCCTCTAACTAGGTTGAGAAGACAAAGACTTTACTGACCTGGCAATGCTTACAAACCAATCTTAGACAAGTTAATAGTGACAATGTCTTTTCTACTCCCTGTTACAGTTAAATAAATACTTACGGTTCTTGAGAATTCCTGGAGAAAAAAGCTCAGAAAACTTTATTAAAGGACAGATTTCTTTTAAAAGGAACTACAGCCTTCCTAGGCACAAAATTCTTCCAGCAAATCAATCTTAGGGACAATTGTGTGGTCAGTTAGGTATCAAACGTGATAACAGGTGTTTAAGACAAAAGTTAACAACCATCAATCAGAGATGGGAACTAGCTCAATCAGCTTGCTAAATCCTTGCCTTCCTAAAGGACTACATCAGGGCTGTTGAAAACTAAGAGATAACAAGTGTACCTTTTTCAATGCTGGCAGCCAAGAGATACTCCAAAACAAAAGCCTCCAACCAGTAAGTCAGCAGTTTTCCAAACTTCAGTGTTATTACTGTAATACAACAGAGCTGAAACATATGCCCAGGATGTTCCACACATGGACTCAAGTAAGGACACTCCCAGCTCCACAGAAAAATTGCCCACTCATGTTTATGTCTAAGTCAAATTGTTCAAACTGGATTTTTATGTATAGATTTGCCATTCATCTGATAAATGAGTACAAAGAAAGACATCTATGGTCTGCATGAGCTCAATGTTGCTCAAACACAAACTCTTATTCAGGCAAAAATGTCAGCTTTAAAATTTTGTTTCCTGAAAACATTAATTCATATCCTCCCTCTCTTAATTCATACATTTGCGTCAGCTGTCAGCATGGAACTGGTAAAAATCTCTGCAAAATTATCAAGTGGATCTTTTTCCAGATTCTGTCTGATCTTTGCAGACAAGCCAGCCTTGCAGGAAGCATTTGTAACTTGAGCAGGAGAAATGACCAATTCACGTACTGGAGTGGTGAGCTCTTGCCTCACCTATATAATCTGTGCTAAGTAACTAAAATAAATAGATAATATTGTGTGTAATATTATTTATTTCTCTTTGGTCCGTTAAGTTGTTTCTGAATTTATTGCAAAGTGTTAGAAAATACGTTTAAATGAAAAAAATTTTTCTGCTATTGAAAAAATATGCACTGTTGAATCTAGAGTGTTTTTCTTTAAGAAAGTGAATAGTCTGCTCTGAAGGCAGTCTAAACTCCGTATTATGTGACATTCAAGAGGTCTGAGGAATCATGTGAGACAGTAAATGATGCAGTAAAATTGTGTTCTTGCACTTCTTTTTTTTGTTAAATTCCTACAAAATTGTACTTGTAATGCAACAATCACTTTGTCATGAATAGGGCCCTTTGTCATTTGTTAGCTGACCCATCTCTGCTGTTGCAAAAATCAAAAGAGAATTGATTTTGATGAACCGACATGCAGCTTTAGGGTAACATAACCACCAGATGAACAAAAAGCCAGCTTCACCACCAGTAGGCAGATCGATACTGTACCTATGTCAGGTATATGTGGTTATAACAAAAGAAGAAGAAGAAAAAATCTAAAGCTACACTCCTCTTAAAATCTGAGGCCTTCATCGTGTCTTGTATTCATCTGGGGTTGTGCTGGTCTTCTCATCAGGTAATTTTTATTTCTTAAAAAAGAGCACCCTGACATACAGCGATGCATATGTATGCATATGCATATCTGGTCAAGAAACCTTAAAGACATAGTACTCACATTAAACCTTAGATGTTTCACTCTGCTGTAAACAATGCACATGAAGAAGCAGAGAATACCATTTCCCTGTTTAAACAGGTCTGTGCTCATTAACAGGCATAGCATTATTCATTACACAAACCATTCAAGTCAGTACAGGAGAAGAAGTGGGAAAAAATAAAAGACCTTTACATCATACGTGATACCTCTTGCTTCTGCTCATTTTAGTGATTGCATTTAGACTGGACATCTCATTAATTCCAACATCCCTGAATGTTTTATTTCAAAACAGAGAGAATCCGATTATAATTTTCCATATGTAAAGTTCAGGAAGTGTCTATGTGGCTTGCTTGTAAACTGTGTGCCAAGTTTGCCTCTCATTGGAAATGAAAGTGTTAACCTTAACTGTTAAGGCTAGGTGAACTGTTTGATTGTATTGCAAACACAAGTTATGATGTACTTATATGTGTCATGTTGCAGGGCATAAGTTTTGGTTGTACCACAATGATACCCATATTCTGTGTCAACTGCATACAGTTTTAAACATTTCTAGGAAAATGTCCCTAAGATGCTAAAAAATATACGTGGGTGCCAGGGTAAAGTAAAAAGCAAATGCCCTCCAAATGGTTTGTAAAGCATAAAAGGATAATTAGATGTGCTGGAAAGAAACCATATATTCATTATGGGAGCATTAAGGGAACAAGTAACCAAAATGAGAGCTCTCTTCCATGTGATGCTGTCAGAGGGGAGGCAGTCCTACAGCCTTCACTCACATGGAAGTCTTCACTTATGTTAAAGGAAGGAACCAATTGAACAAATGCTTTTGGACTGGGTTGATAAGAGCCACCATAGTCCATTCACTTGCCTGCAGCACTGCTGTCCATGAAAAAGAAGAAAAACTCACCTCAGTTTCCACCACTCTGTCCCCTTTGTGAATCATAAATAATTTGTCTACTCTATGTGAAAATAAAAACTTTATCTTAATAAATTTATGCAGCAAGCAAGTTTTTCCCGTGCCCTATTAATGGGATCTATATAGTCCATTAATAGGATTCATAGTTTTTATTACACAAAACCAAAATGTGGTTTTGCTCCTAATGTTCTTAATGATCCAATTTACTTTTTTAGTTTTGTATAAATCAGTTACCTATTTGTTCTTAGATGCATTCATTTATGTCTCATGAATGTTAAAGATACACATGTATTAGTATACCGACGTGAAAAAAAACTAATTGATGTATTGGTGTGTAAAAACTTGATAGCATGCATGAGAATGAGCAGCAGTTAATTTTATTCATAATTTGTAAGAAAGGCTCTCAAACATATCACAAAAGCTAACACTTAAGCATTATTTCTGGTTTATTATTTAACAGGGGGGAGCATGGGGTTGTTAAAGGTCTCTCTAGTTACACAGATCTGTCCTTACTCCTTGGGAATGCGTCACATATTTTCCTAGGTATATTAACATCATCTAATGTAAATCATATAATCTAATTCTGTATTTATTGGAAAGACCAGAATTACTCTGAAGTGTTTATTTTATTCTCTCAGAGCTATGTGATATGCCTTTAAAGAATTACCTTGTTATGGAGTATTTGCCAAAGAGACTGGACCCCAATTCCTTTTCTTTTCATACCCAGCACTGAACTTCTTTTATGCTTCTATTAAAAATACACTTGGGTAAATTAGACACAGAAAGCTGTGATTAAGTAATATTATAATGGTGACAGAAACAGAGAAATCAACAGTTAAAGCTCCCATTAATGTATGCGCCTACTTCACAAAGGTGTGTTATTTTATGTATCAATGGAAAACAGTAGAATATGTTTTTCTTGAATTTTTTAACCTACAGATGTTTGAGATATTTAAACAGCTAAACGGGTCATCTCCCCACCACAAATCAGTTGAATTCTGAGAATAATAAAAGCGATACACAGACTCAATTTTGATCTGAACAGGTCTGCTTGCAAAAAAAATGTCTTTGATGCTTTTTGTGAGCTCTAAATGCTACACAGTGCTTTAGGTGCAGCAGAACCTCATGTAAGTACACATTTAACTTCACAATATAGGTGTTTTATGGGGACACGCCATATCAAATCTGTCTGCTCTTGCCATTTGTTGAGCAGCAAGAATTATAGGAAAATAAATGCACTAGAATATTAAATGCAGCTGCAGGAAATGTCTCAGCAGATGTCAAGCTGGATAATGAATGGTGCCTAAGAAATGGCAGTTGTCAGTACCATCTTGGAGAATGGTTGGATAGAGATACTTCAACTATACTCTGTGTCAAAAATGTCTCAAGTAAGGGAGCAATGCTCCAGCACACTGCCATACAACTCTGGAAGTTAGGGGATGATGCCGCAGTAAAAATCTATTAAATAAGCAGTACTTAATAGTCACGTAAAGGATGTAAGAGGCAGTTTCATATCTTCCCAAATGCCAAAAACAAAGCAAAGAAAAAAAAAACCAAACAAAACCCAAAACAAACCTAATCTGCACCTTAGACTGGGTGAAAAAAATCAGTGATATCTCATATCTCAGAGGATTAGATGCTAAAAATGGGCATTAAAGTTGTTGAAAGGATAAGTCAGTTTAATATAATAATATTTTTTTCTATAAAATTCTATAAACTAAAGAAACTTCCATTAAAATCTTTACCTGATATCATGACTTTTGGAAGAAAAGGTTTGTTATAGGCTTAGGATACTCGGATGTCGCCTGCCGTCCTGTTGTGCATGACCTTTGTTAAAAAAAAATCCCATTTCTAAACAAAAGGAACCAGGGGAGAGGGGGGAGGATGGGAGAAAACCCTTTTCTTAAAGTAATAATAACTGTAAAAACAAGGTACATTTGCTGCTTTCATGGCTTCTGATTGAACTGTTAAACCCAGGAGTTGAACTGCAATCCTTGAGAGCATTTGATGCTTCCCTTTAGCCCTTTAGCACCAAAACCGTTACCCATTTCTAGTTTTAGATGCATTTTTACATTGTTCTCTATCCTCTATGACCTCCTCCCTGTCTTAAAAGGGGAGCTATGAACCCAGAGGAGTGTTGGGTTCACTTGCGTGGCCTATTCTGCCCTAAGGACAGGGGCTGTGGAACACATTTCAATGCTCTTAGACTTTAGTGTTTATCCCAGAGGTCTGGTAGGCTGTAAGATTGTATATTGACACCTACTTAGCTAGATTTAAAATAGATCATGACTCCCACTGACTTTCTGGATGTTGGATATCAGGCTGCCATGATTGTGGAGAGTAGAGAGGGTAGAAAGGGATGGACTGAGACCTTTAAGACAGCTCGCTGCATGGATCTGCTGAAACTCTATTCACACTCAGTCTGTCCAACACCTTGCATGAGGCAGGCTGGCAGTCCTGGTTTGGAAACCAGGAAAAGATAAACCTGGTACTGCTCTGCAGCTCTGGGATGAGCAGAGACCAGCTCCAAAAGGAACTTCTTTCCACCTTCCATGCCAAAGCAAACAGCTTCAGAACCAAAACAAAAGCTTATTGTAATCAGTAGGCACTAGAGGAAATTTAATTTCAAGATAAGCAGACTGAGTAAAACAGATATTTAACTGGTTTGTCCACAACCAAGTTATCTACCTGAATGGAGACCCACACTCATTGGTTTGGAACGTTTCTCAGACAAACAGGACAGCTTGACATTGCTTTTATATAATGTAACAGGAGCTGAAGTGCTGCAGACAAGCATCTCACTTGGTTTCTTTTTAGAGTTCATTTACAGAAAGATGAAGATTAACAGGTGACTTAATAATTGACTGCTTTGAATTCCAACTGCCTGCATTTCCATCTAGAATGCTTATCACTTTGGAATTCATCTACAGAATGTACTACTGCCTTAAGCCTATTACATTTTATTAGCCACTTGCAAAATATCATTAAATCTTAATACAAAGAGTGGCAACTTTCATTCTCTTTAAGGGAAGCACAAAGTAAACTGAGTAAGTGAGAATGGAAATTAAATCCTGCTTTCCTCTACCAAATACTTTTCCATTTCCCAGTCAGATGAATTTTGTTTTTACTCTATTTTGGTAAGAAGCTGGAATCCGAAGTCATCTTGCGCTTACCTGAGGCAGCTAAATCAGAGCATAGTTGTCCTTCACTCTTTACTATGGAAAGAAGTGACAAAGCTTCTCATAGACACGCGACATATTCATTCCTTATTAATATTCTTTTATTATTAAGTTTACAACATTATGGGGATTGTCTGGAATCAGGTAAGGATATGCTTCCATGACATTTTGATTTTAAGGGCTGAATTTTCAGAGTAAAACAAAATGCATAGGTTTGGGTTAAAGTATAAAAGTTTCATGGGTTGTAGCTGCATCATCTGCACCACACACTTTATGCTGCAGTATTTAACCTGTTTCACTCCAAAGAGTGAAAGGAGCTGCTTTCTTAAACAGCCCTGTGTGCACAGAAAAGGGAACCAGCAAACCACCTGAAAACTCCAGGATGGAACAGGAAAAAGTTCTTATGCTTGCCATTTCAGTAAAAAGCTCTTTCCATTGCTTTTCTTGCAGTTTTACAGAAATCCTCCATTTTGGAAGTCAGAACTCTGTTTATCAATTTGAGAAGACTGAGCACCATCTCCTTCTTTCTGAGAGCATAGCCAACCAGAGCTCAGAAAGAAAGGAGGAATGCTGTGAATACAGAAGTAACAAATGTCCTTGTGGACTCAGCCCTTTAAAGGTACAAGCCAAGCACAAGCAGGTCAGCTTTCAAGACTAGGTCTACAAATTTGTGGTACGTTGCCTTTCAGCCTTTACCTACTAAACGGGCTTTAAGTAAAAATAAGATATGTAGCCCACAAAGTTGTAGTTGATGGAGTTAGAGGAAAACAGTTTTTATGGAAATAAAATTGATTCAATTTCTGTTTTATCTGAGGCTTTATTTCACCTTAAGAGAACAAATACCTCTCTACAAAGCCAAAGAGGCAAATTTTGTATATATAGGTAGTCAGGAATGTTTCAGCTGCACTTTGTGATTTTTTTTTTTTTTTTTTTTTCCAAAGAGGTTTTTTAAA
>VZZY01023732.1:0-27067 GCA_013400335.1 Eurystomus gularis | reverse complement strand
TGTTTTTTTTTTTTTTTTTTTTTTCCAGAGAAGCTGATTCAAAACAACTCTAAGGAGACAGAACAGCTGAATCAAAAACCAGCCTTTTTTGCTGCAAGAATAATGCCAATGTAGTGGAAATTCACATCAGGATAATCTTTCAGGTCCAAGGTGTTTGTTTTGGAAGATGAAATAAACCATGGCTTAGTAGTTAGGTCACTGCCTTTAATATGTTCATGTTCCTTTTCAAGTCCTACACATAGAATCAGGCAGAGGAAGGCATCATCTCTAGCACAGGACATAGCAAGACACCCAGCAGCAGCCCACACTGTTATACATAATGGAATAAGAAGTATAGCAGAACAGGAACTTGAATCCATTTCCCCAATATCTTCAGTGATGTTCCTTTTCTAGGTGTCATAGAATCATAGAATGCTTTGAGTTGGAAGGGACCTTTAAAGGTCACCTAGTCCAGCCCTGCCCTGCAGTGAGCAGGGACATCTTCAACTACATTAGGCTGCTCAGAGCCCCATCCAACCTGACCTTGAATGCTTCCAGGGATGGAGCTTCTACCACCTCTCTGGGCAACCTGTTGCAGTGTTTCACAACTCTCATTGTAAAACGGTTTGATGGGGAATCACTTGATCCCAACTTTCCAGCAGGAAAAAGTGTGGGGGAGGTTTTTCCTGGCATAGAAGCGGGACATGTTTTTAAATCTGAAAGACTTTTGTTAGTATTTGTAAATCCTTACTCAGTGACATATGGAGAAAAAGACAATATCCTTATAGAGAGGTCCTGCAGGTACGTACTAGAAATTAATGTTTCAAAGCAATTATACTTTGGCTATGAGTAAATTTTGCTTTATTTCAACAGTGTAATTTGTGCTCTAATGATCTAGCAAAGGCTACAGGACTACAGAAGCACCCATCAGTTAGGTTTTCTATTTGCTCAGTCAAAAGTGTTTTCTCAGGGATTTAGGACCGTTTTACTTTCATTCCACTATGAATAGTCCAGGAGATATATGTAGTATACACAGCAGATTACACTCAGGTCTGAAACAGCCTTTGAAATAAGTGCAAACAAAGAGAGAGTATATGCATGGCAAAGTACAGAAATACAGTCTTTAACTCAACTCTTTACATTCAAGCCATATGGCAAAAATCAAGTTTTTATTCAAAAGTAGAAAAAGGAGTTTGTTAAAGACAGTATAGCCAGGGTAACTGAAGACTGGCTTAAATATTACTTAAGACTATTGCAGAAACTATTCAATAAAATGTAAATTGAGATACTCTGAATACAGTAGTCTGGGATATGATTTGATATAATGTTTTTGAAAAGTTCTCAAAAACACAACTTTGTTGCCAAAGACTAGACATAATTAAACACAATTTATGCCCTCACATCACAGCATGTTCATTTCTAACATGAATCATTAGTCTCTGCAGTGAAGAACAATAAAATACTGGGCTACAGGAGCAAGAGCACAAGTCATAGGTGAAGGCAGGTGATCCTTCCATCTACTCAGCACTGGTGAGACTAGATCTGGAGCACTATGCTCACATTTGGGCTCTCCAGTAGAAGAATGACATTGACATAACTGGAGCAATTCCAGCACAGAGCCACCAAGACAGGCAGAGGGTTGGAGCACATGAAGTACCAGGAGAGATTAAAGAAGCAGGTCTGCTCAACTTTAAGATGACAAAGATAAGGGGAGGCTTTATTGCTATCTACAACTGCCTAACAGGATGCTGCAGAGAAGATGGAGCCTGGCTCTTCTCAAAGGTGCACAGTGATAAGTCAAGAGTGAAGAGATACAAGCTGGAATATGGGACTTTCTGATTTCCTGTGAATTAGGAAATCCTTCTCTTTTTTGTGAGGATGATCAAACACTGGAACAAGAACACGGACAGGTTGTGGAGATTGTTGCAGACATCCAAAACTTGACTTGCCTGTACCAGTCCCTGATAAACCAACCTGAATTACACCATGATTCAGTAAGGGGAAAGAATGCAAGGTTGTGCTTCTGTCTTCCCCTAACATATGTGTCTGTCAAACACGGAGCCTGATGCAATAGACACCAAAGCCAGAAACTTACTGCAAAGAAAACAGGATGTTGCACACAAAGTCATGTTCTCTTCATAAAAGAATACACTAGTAGAAACACTGGTCGACAGAGACACACATTATTTAACTGCTTTTTAAAAAATTATTTTCTTAATTCCTTGAATAAATATGTAAAAAGAGCCAAAGGATACCCTTAGGTAACTGAGCCTAGCAACATGAAAACTTATGCCCAGACAAATTTCTGGCAATTCTGTCTGTTGTCAGCACAGGAGAAAGGCCACGAAACCTAAGATGGCCAGGCTAGACATATTAGTGAAAGTAACAAAGTAAAAGATAAATTTAAAAAGGATAGAGAGTGAAGCATAAGCGGGAGGAGGATGTGATTATCATTAAAAAAGCCACTCCTACTGGCATGGAAAGGAAGGGTGGGGAGAGAAATACTTCTGGTTTTGTAAGTGAACTCAGTGTGTGCAAGAGCAACATTGCTTCCAAGAGCAGGAGGGAAGAGTCAAAGCTGCACATCATCACAGCATTGGGGTGCTTGTGCTGTGGAGCTGCTGCTGCCCTCAGGAACAAAGCAACAAGAGCTGCACTCTGCTGCACTCTAGCATACCTTTCTTGCTATGAGTCCTGTGATTTCCTTTCAAGTCACCAGCATAGTCCTGAGAGGTACAAAGGGTCATGACTCCTTCAGAATATAACTGAAAATATTTTAAGACACTCTTCACATATTGAGGAAATATATTGCCCTTTTATCACTGTGCTATACATATTTTTCTACTAGCAAGTCACATTGGAGTTTTTTTTTCATCCCTTTCTCACTATAGTCACCCAGATACTGAATTTTTCTCCATGCTGAGTGGAACAATGAGAATTTTTTTACCATTATTTCAAATGTTTTTCACAAGCTTGATTCAAAAAAGGATAATTCCCCACTATATTTTCGGTCTGATTATCAGATGATGATGGACAATAGATTGATAAGAGTCACTCAAGAAGATGCAAGCTCTTGTGTATAACAGCCACTGCAATTATCAGACACTACTAAACTATTATTGATCCTGTTCACATTGGGTGATAACTGAGCATTTTCCACTTATTTAAAGTGCTGTTAGCCAGAAACTCCCATCAATGAAAAGCAGTAGATGAATTTCTTCAAACATGGTTCAATAAATAATAGCACATATAGAAGGTCCATAGTTCCTTAATCTCAGTGAAACAACTAACTGTGAGGCATAAATATACCATTCATTTGTTGCTAAATGGTTGATTACAATAAAACAGGAATCTCCACAAGGTCATTTAATATGTAACCCAAGTATCACTGACAGAACAGTTGTAACCCTCCAGAAAAAAAGAAAAAAGAAAAAAAAAAGGCTGTTGCCTCATATAGCTTAAATAATATCAAGGAAAAAAAAATTAAAATTGTCCAGATCAAAAAAAGTGGACTTCTCCCTATAAGACCATGGGGCAGATCTCATTGTCTTAATCGCTACAGCAAGGTTTCTTATATATAATTGTATTATTTCAAAGCTATGTAAATCTGTGCTTAATATTAGACTGGTACATTTTGACAGAACTATAATCACAGCAAAAGTAGTCCTTATCAGTGAAATTCATATTACTTTCATTTTGTTCTCTTTAATACTGGGGACATACAGGATGTGATCTGATATTCAGTGTATTATATTTCTCAAGCAGGGCCAGTGGCAACATAGCAGTGGACTACATGTAAAACTGGCTATTAAGGATATTAACTAGTAATTGCTTAGACTAATCTCTCCAAATAATCAGCAATTAAAAAAATAAATAAAAGGGCTGACCATTGTGATTTAAGGTCAGATCAAAATTGACAAAAAAAGTCAATTGGAATAGTTTTAATTATTTATGGTGCTGTATTTTCCTTCAACAGAAATGTTTTATATTTTAGTGTGGACAAAACAGATAATTTACAGCAACAATGGCAGTTCTTTTATCAATTGAACAAGTAATGCACAGGATTTCAGGTCAAAAATAACCTTTCTTGATTCAAATAGACTGTTAACAAATCAGATTTCTTTTGATCCTCAGCCATCACACCAGCAAGCTCCATCAGCAATATATGTCGAGCCTAAATGAACAGATTTGGTGAGTCACTGAGGTACCTTCTCAGCTACTTCTAGAGACGAACCTTTCCAATGTATGCCAAAGGGAGGTAAGTAGCGTACAGATTACCCGTTTGCCAGACTACAGCTGATGATGATAGCTAGCATGAGACTGAGCTTTGCCTTGCTGGGGTCCAGCAACATGGAAATTAGCTTTGAAAGGGTGTCTACACGTCTTCAAAGTGTCCAGTTCCTCCTCCTCTTTATCTATGGAGCGGCAGGGCAAAGCTCCCAGCACTTTTAGCATCAGTGGGTGCTGTCTTGCTGAGAGGCAAGAAGATGGTTGGACTCCCTGACCCCAGCAGATACTCTTTTGACCCGTTGCAGATGCTGGGATAACATTCAGCATTGGGTTAAACCTCTACAATACATATTTCTAACAAGAATAACAGACAGAGAGCAGGAAACATCTGCTAATTACCAAGAATTTAAGCAAGCAAACAAACTAACTAACTAAAAATTAAAAAAAATCCCAAACAGAAAAAAACCTCCAAAACTAGTAGAATCAGAATTAAACAAAACCAAGTTCTTCTGAAAGTGTTGATAAAGTGTTGCAGCTGTTGTGAGGTGGACTAGAAGAATAAATAACTTCTTAATCTCTATTTGATGCAGTATACTGTTTAATTCATAAAAAAATAAAACACATCTAAGACTCATACATCTGTAGCACACAGCTACAGAAAGTACTGAGTTATAATATACGAACATCTTATGAAAAAACCCCAGACAACTCAGTGATTGCACACACCTCAACAGCACATACCAGTCTTTGGAAACTGTGGGGAAGGTCATGAAGAAATTGCAAACTGTTCTGAAAGGAGATCCCACCTTCAAAGATATACTCCCAACACAAATTTTCCTGGTCTTCAAGTAACCTCCTAATTTTCATATATTACAAATAGATTTAAGTTTCTATAGTCAAAAAAGTGCTGTATAGATCTAAACTATGTCTGGTCTCACTAATAAGCAGGAAGCTTGCCAACACTTCTGTGCAACATCTGAACAGAGAAACAAAACAATCAAAATCCTTGGATCCCAATACTCCTCAGCACGTGGAATACTTCATACAGAGCTCTCACAGAAACTGAGTAGCCAAAACTTAACAAATGCTACAACCTAGAGTGAGCTCACGCATCCACACAAATCAAATAAAGACTCAGGTATTCACTAATCACTCCATCTCTGGTCTCTAATCATGCTCTTCAGTGGAGACCTGCAAAAAAGTCTTCAAAAGGCAACCAAAAAATAATGTTCATAGTGTTCCTGGATACCAGAAATCATTAGTACCAGGAAGATACAGTTTTGGGTTTTAGATTTAAGGTATGCATCTCCTACTCCAGACCTAAAGATGGATTTGTATGCCCAAGAGCTTGCCTAGATTTTGCAGTTACACTGGTTGTTCCAACTAAGAGGTATTTTCTCTGTCTACAAGACTTCTGTTATCTGCTTCCTTAGACAGGTATAAGAACAGTAACAGAGAAAATAAGTGTACCTACCTGATTGCAACCCATTTTGTTGTTGGGTTTGTGCAAATACATTCTAAAAGACCACCCACAAAGATTAAATTCTAAAGATAAAAAGAAAATCACAGCTTTGCTTAGGGACAGAACTAGCGATAGCAACTGGTTCATTGATTCATTTGTTAAATAGTACTGCCTAAGACCATGAGAAATAATACTGCAGAAGTCCTTTGCAATGCAGAAATAGTATTTTTCCCCTGCTGACTCTCTCCAAATCCTACTATCCCTATGCTTCAAAAAGCCACTAGCTCTGCATTAGTGACACCCGAACATTCCCTTTTCCACTGTACCTGCTGGTAAATTTTGTTGAAATATTGCGTCTAACAGAAAAGCTAGTGCACTCCACATTCCACAAATACTTGTGGAATGAGTAAAGATCTGGGAAAAAAACAACTGACATGCTTCTGAATTATTCTGATGGAAGAATTAATCTGTTCATTCATGAAAACTCAAGCTCCCAAGTAAACTGTTCAAAAACCAGCAAAATATTGCCTGTAAACTGAAACAACCTGGATCTGAAAAATAGCCGCCTTCCTATCTGCTGTTAAAAGGCTTCAAGCAGAATGGCAATTTGTAAGTGTGTCACTAGCAGAGCCTGAGCTCTTCAGTGGCAGGAGGAGGACATCACTCCAAACTCAGAGACGTGTTAATAATACGTTTTAGAATAGCGTGACTAGTGGCTTGAAGACTAATGCAATAAATACACAGTTTGTTACAAAAGAAGACTATTTATACTGTCATTTTAAGAAATATAACAACTTCAGCATCAGTGAAAGTTCATTACAGCACTATATCTGCACATAGTAAAAAATCAGAGAATGGAATTACGAGCCTAAAAAGACTGAAGGGGCTTCTAGTTAAATCTAAGCATACGAAATAAATTGGAACTCCGACTCTTTCATTTTTGCATCAAATTTAAATTTGATGGTGGATGCAGAACCTCTGCTGCGTATCACAGGCACTATTCATTAACAGCTGGATATTACGTCATTCTTATATAAAACTGAAAACCACTTTTCAGACATAAACAAATGTTGCTATTCTCATTTTACATGTAAGAAGGATAAAAATCTGATTTTCAAAGTGATTTTCTCAAGATTAAACTGTTCAGACCAGTTAGGGAAGGAGTTTCAAGGACTTGTGCCTGATGTCCATTATTTTGAGCTCAGTGGTGTCACACTAACAGACCAAACCATACAGCAGTAAATCAGACTCTAGGACTCCAAATCTGTAAAATTCACCAACACAGCCTACAACAAGCACCCAATTGGCATAAACCAGATTTTTGTAATTTTTATAATGGTTTAAACTCTAGGTTCTCTCTCCACCACACACACCTTTTGGTTTTCAAACCTTCAAAATCCACTTGGGCATGTTTTTCAGACTTCTTGATCAACCATGATTATTTTTAATTTTTTTCATAACAAATATTATTTCTTATTCTGTATTCATCTTTCTGTCTTATTTTAGTAAAGGATAAGATCTTCTAATATTTACTTCATTTTCTGAAGTAAATTTTAGGTATGCCATCAGATGGCACAGGACCACCATAACGTTCCTGAGGACAGCAGTGCCTGAGCTAGTGCTCCCTGACAGCCCTTGCTGCACTGCAGAAGAACTTCAAGCTACTAGGAAGGTCCACCACTAAACAAGTAAACTAAAGGTCTGGCCCAGCTGCTTCCTGATGCCACGTGAAAGTAGAAAGATATCTGTACTTCTATTTCTTCAGTGCCTTCTGGGAGAAGAAGTAAAAAGGGATCTAATAACACAAGCTGAAATTATACTTGTGATCATGAACTCTGCTTATCAATTAAAAGGAAAGACTTAGTACCATTTGGTTTTGCTGGTTTTTTTCCTTCCTCCCCTAATCCTCATTCTTCTTCATATTGATGAAGAATAAGAAAAAGGAAATTAAGAAAAAAAAAAGGAAACTCCAAATTAATCTTAAAGATAAGAAGTGTTCTGATTGACTACCACAATGTATTAATCTAGTCCAGTTAGGTCTCCTTGCACAACCACTTAAGCAAAACTAGTACAGTAAACAAAAGGAAATGCTTCAAACACTGACTTCCCAGTTCACTCACTTCAGTTTATATTCCAAAGCCTTTTGGAGACCCACTTTGGTGGATAGTCTCTGAGGTGCACACTGAATAAAACTCCTTGAGGGGATCTCAGAATGGCAGCAACTATAAGATCCTGGAGGACTTTATTTGCTGAAGTTCACTGCAGATGCATCACACACATCTCACAGCAGAGCTGCAAGGGTAAAGAAGTGACAGAACCCTACCAAAAACATCCCATAAAAGTCATGAGCATACTAGGGGAAAGTTAAGCTTATAAACTGAACTGCAATAGCCTTACTATTAATTACAAACACTGTTTCTGATCATCTAGCAGCAGGGCAGGCAAGAGGAACTAGTGAACAAAGAGAGTCTCGACATTAGCTTCCTCTTAATACGGGCGCAGAAGGCATCCACGAGAAGCTACAGTTCAGTATCACAGAATTATGTGCCTCATTCATTAGTACCACATCATTGACTACCCCATGAAAGAAATGACAAATTAGCAATTTCACAGGACTAGCATAATACTATCATTTGTATCACAAAGTCAGCAAAATCTAACCTCCAATAATTCAGCTCACCATTCTAACCCAAAGCTGGCCATCAATACGGTTTTATGTGCCTTGTACTAATCACTAAAGTCAGATAATATGCAAGGTTAATGGCTGCAGACAGTCTGGGGAAATATCCAAGATCTGATAAGGAAACCCCACATTATTGCTGTTCTATGTGTGTATATCCCAATCAAGAATAGGCAAAGGAAGGAAATCAATGCTTAAGGCAGTTATAATACATCTCTTAGTGTAACATATAAATTGGCCCTTCATTGCCCATTCACATTTCAGTTAATAAATAGTCCAGACATAGGACACATGGATAGTGAAGAAGTGTAACCATTGTATGTTTGTCTCCCTTACTTTAGATTTATGCTGTCTTAGTACAACAGACTCTATCCAGTGTTTTTCAATTACTTCGCTAGCCTTTTAAAGAAAATAAGAAGTGATGCTTAATCCTGACTGGTAGTTTGTTATATAGTCCACCACCTGAAAGGAACTTGATGCATTTTTCCTCATTTAAACAAACAGATAATCAACCAGGATATTCTCATTCTAATTGTACCTCACCATTGCCTACAGTCACAAATACATATTTCATCAGCTTTGCTGATAATGAAAATTTCTTTTTTCCATGCTAGTTATAGCAAATCGGACGTTGATTTTCTTGTATGTTTAGCACTGAGCTATCCAAGGATACTCTATAGTAATTTGCAGAATAAGAAGTCTGAACTCAATATGCACATTTTTTAATGCAGCATTGCTCATAATACATAAATTCACATCATTTAAATCTGTACCTGTCCTGTCAAGCCCTACACTTTGAAACTTTTTACAGTAAGCCCTTTTCTCCCTCTAATGTAATTACATCACTTTACCCTCTGCAAACCAATACTAAAACCAGGCAGGCAGTGTATTTAATTTGTAACTGTACCACTAAATGCAAATGTAAAATTGGCAGCTTTGATGTTGCAGCATTAAATATAGCTTATCTCACCAGTGACAGTGAGAAACAGACACTCTCTTAGGACTGTGAGTTATGACAGTCTCTCCAATGAGTGAAAAATCATCCCTGTACAGCTGTCACTGATGAGATTTTCCTTTTCTTTTTCTTATGGATGTGCTTCAGCATAGTTAGAGCCACCACACTGGTGGCAAAGATGGAGATTGCTTCAATGCAATGAAGTGTGCCCTTTTGTTCTGCACAGTTTTCTTTGCTGTATTAAAAAGAAACAAAACCAAAACCAACCAACCAAACAAAAAAACCCCACAAACAAACAAAACCCCACACTGTTTTCTTGGGGGAAAAAAAAGATTGTGCTGGGCCCAGTAACTAGCTGATATTAAACTAATGTACTGGTTGAAGAAGGGATTGGAAAATGACAAGCACACAGAGCCAAGGATTAACAGATGTCCCCAACACTCACATCATGCAGAGCATGACCTCTTTTTGCAGATGTATATCGGTGTAACCTTTATTCACTATAGCATAAGAAATGCACAATGTTGTTCTTTAAGGATAGTGTCAAAGTACCAAGGAGCTTCAGTGTCAACTGAGCACGCTGCTGTTTTGGGCACTGCGTAAACAAACTCAGAAGAAAAGGTCTTTCCAGAAATTTTGTAGTCTGAAAAAAAGAGTTGCAATTTACACACTGTTGCTGAGAGGAGAACAGATCTGTAAGAAGTACTTCTAAACCCTGGGAAGTAGGGCTCTCCTCATTCTGTAATTGTGAAATAGAGACATCTCTGTCTTTCAAAATACTCGTGGAAGTTTCAGTCACAGCAATGTTAGACAAACACTGGGTGACACATACTGGTGAACAAGGAAGACACCTTACCTGTCATACATACATTAATTTACCTGCTTCTCTCTAACTACATGGCATCACATGCCTATAATCCTTTTTCAGTATTTGTGTGGGCAACAGATATTGCAGGAAGATTTCTGGCCAAAGGACATGAACAGGATGCCACAGGGCAGTCACTTCTTCCACAAGAGGAGTGCGAGACCCAGACTCAGTGGGCTGCACCCAGACTAAAAGGATAGGGGAACAGCAGCTAAGATCTGTGTGAGCAACCTTTGTGTTGCTTTATCTATTTGCAATGTATCTTTGAATGAGCTGATTATGAGTTTATGTAATAAAACATTTGGAAGGACCTCTAACCAGTCAATGCTCTCAGATCCACAGATCACTCTCTCCTTCACCTCTCACAAAAAAAGTTCCCTGGCAGATAGCACCTACACTTGGCCCCTCATGTTCACATCCCAGGGAAATGAAAGGGAGGGAGTGGTGACAAGTCATTGATCAAACCCCAGAAGTTGCAACCCATTTTGCAAGAGGGATACCGTTCTGTGATTGCCCATAACCCATTTGGGAATAATAGTGTGAGAACAGCTCAGCTTCCTCCTGCTTGTACTTTGTAGCAAATGTATTCCAGTAATACCAATTGCTTGATGGCCACACATACAGTGAAGTCTTCCTTAGTCGCAACTTTTATGTCCCCTCTCTCATGACTGCTCTTTCTCTGCTTTTACCAGACATCGACCTCCAAGCCTTCCCTTTGTTCTGAGCACTTCTGAGTGAAGCCCACTGCTGCCTTCAGCTTCTCTCTTACCTTGACCATGTTCTTGTTAGGAAGCCTGTAGGCCTCTCTACTGTATCCACTATTTTCCGTTTGGTATCAAGAAGGGGACATCTGTCTGCTCTACCAGGCCATTACCCTAAAGTAATTATTTGAAAAAACTTACATACTTTTTGTGATCCTTACAGTTAGGCTTAATGAATGCCCCCAAAGCAACCCCAATGATCTTCTTCAAATTCTCCCTCAAAATATGCATCCAAACATAGACAGACTACCAGTGGCCTATGGTTACAGATGTACATGAGGACCAAAACACTGTCCTTTCTTTTATGCACTCTCCATGCGTGTGTTACCTCTTGTGTTTTATCTATGAGGAAAATATTGGGGAATCAAATCTTTATCTGTTAGAGGTTTTTCTATGAACTTGTATAATGTGTCATTTCAAAGCTGATAACCTAGCCCAGAGGGCTGGAAATTTCCTTTTTAAAATACCTCATTACCTGGGGAAAAGCTCATTGATTTATACCATTCTAAGAGTCTTTAAAAGAGAATTCTAACAATTATTTGTCTCCTTTTTTTCCTAGCTAACAAATCAGGACAGATCAAAAATTTTTATTGAATTTCACCAAGTGAGGACTCACACCAGGATTAAATCTAACCATTGCCAAATTTTGTCAATGTGGGCTTTCTCTGGAAACTACCCATATCCTGTCCTCTCTTGCATCTTCATGGTCTGGCACAGTCAAAGCCCTCTCTTTCAGGAGCAGAAGTTCTGTGACAACATGCAGTAGTTCTGTGGTAAAAAAAAAGCTACCCTGAGAATCGCTCAGTTATTAAAGCAAGCAAGTTGAAATTGAATCCTAGACCTGCCATCATACTGAAAAAGCAGCCAGATTTCAAGGGGCAGAGAATAATAATGCAGTTATTCTCTAANGAATGCCCCCAAAGCAACCCCAATGATCTTCTTCAAATTCTCCCTCAAAATATGCATCCAAACATAGACAGACTACCAGTGGCCTATGGTTACAGATGTACATGAGGACCAAAACACTGTCCTTTCTTTTATGCACTCGCCATGCGTGTGTTACCTCTTGTGTTTTATCTATGAGGAAAATATTGGGGAATCAAATCTTTATCTGTTAGAGGTTTTTCTATGAACTTGTATAATGTGTCATTTCAAAGCTGATAACCTAGCCCAGAGGGCTGGAAATTTCCTTTTTAAAATACCTCATTACCTGGGGAAAAGCTCATTGATTTATACCATTCTAAGAGTCTTTAAAAGAGAATTCGAACAATTATTTGTCTCCTTTTTTTCCTAGCTAACAAATCAGGACAGATCAAAAATTTTTATTGAATTTCACCAAGTGAGGACTCACACCAGGATTAAATCTAACCATTGCCAAATTTTGTCAATGTGGGCTTTCTCTGGAAACTACCCATATCCTGTCCTCTCTTGCATCTTCATGGTCTGGCACAGTCAAAGCCCTCTCTTTCAGGAGCAGAAGTTCTGTGACAACATGCAGTAGTTCTGTGGTAAAAAAAAAGCTACCCTGAGAATCGCTCAGTTATTAAAGCAAGCAAGTTGAAATTGAATCCTAGACCTGCCATCATACTGAAAAAGCAGCCAGATTTCAAGGGGCAGAGAATAATAATGCAGTTATTCTCTAAAATACAAGAGAGAATCGACCATCAATTTGAATTTTCCTTCTCTCACTCAGCATGAGAATGCTGCAGTCTTAGATTAACACTATCTGAAGAGAAGCAAGTATGCAGAGCATTAGCAGTAAGGCCAGGAGACCTCAAACAGGATGAATTTGCTTTAAACCCTTTTGCCGTCATTATGCAAAGATCTGCAGGGGGAGTGGGAGATGTCAAGGGACGAGGCAGCTGGGGCAGCAACTGGAAGAAATCCGAGCCAAAGAAGTGAGGCCCAGGTTACAAAATATTTTACCATGGTTTTGAGCTCCCATTGAATATTTATTCACACACAAGATAGAGCTTTTATGTAATTCTCAGCCATATCTTAGTCCCATGTGACAGTGGAGAGGGATTTCCTGTTGACCACAACACAACTTTCAACATCAGGAAGACACAAAAATGGGGTGTGATTTACCGTAGAGTGACCCAAAACAGAATGCAGAAAGACCATGTGTGCAGGAATCCCAAAAGACTAGATTATTTATTTGAATATTAATAAGAGGATCAGCTCTCTAGTGTCGATACCTTTCAGTGCTATTTGTTTTGGTAGGGACAATTAAGGACTAAAGCAAGCTCTATTTTCTTATGTAAAACAGTGATACCTTTCACAGTTCAGCAGGATTCGAATTTTTCTGCAAGTGAGCAAGCCCTTATTGTGAAAGTACTGACACCTTTTTTTAGGACAAATGAATAATAGCTCCCTTCAAAATCCTGAAAACAAATGTTTGCATTGTTTCTCTCAAAGCAAAAAGAAAAGGATGCAAAGGATGAAAGAACAATTAAAAGATAAGGACAGAAAATTGTCCAGCATGTTCATTGCAACAGCTAATTGGAGCTGTTTTACAGTGGCCATTTCAGTTCTGCTACTTACAGTCCCTTTTTTTTAACTCATATTACTGCAACAACTCTTCATCTCAGACATACTGTATTAGGTCATTATGTAGTTATGTTCTATCTTTTTTCATTCATACTTAGAGCTCATAAATCAGACTTTCACGAAGCGTGCATTTTCAGCAAGAATCTGATTTGATCTCTAAAACTTTCACTTTATCCCCCTACCCTTTTTTTTTCTAATTTATGATGGTTGCATTGGCTTTTAGCACCCTTTTTGTCCATTTGTTTTTCTAGGCAAGTGGTTAGATTGCAAGAACAATCTTTGAAACGCTACTTGAATAAAGCATTTCGGAAGATGTCTTCCTGAATCCGCAGAGAGCCTGAAACACTGGTTCTGAGATGTAGGTTACCCCATTCACTTCAAGTGACTCTGTGACTAATGACAGAGCTGTACCTGTCACTGTTGTTAACTACACCACCACAAGGCATAAAAAAAGAAGCCTTGTCAGAACTGGTGCAAATTCATTGATTTATACCTTTCTAAGAGTCTTTAAAAGAGAATTCGAACAATTATTTGTCTCCTTTTTTTCCTAGCTAACAAATCAGGACAGATCAAAAATTTTTATTGAATTTCACCGAGTGAGGACTCATACCGGGATCAAAGCTAACCATTGCCAAATTTTATCAGTGTAGGACACAAAAGGCTAACCAAGGAAAGACAGGTGTAAATTTCAAAGGAATAAGCTTTTGTAGACCACAATATTGAGAATTATGGTGAATGGCCTCAGAGAACAACATCTCATATTAGAATATGACACAAATAAGTTATATTGGGAGGGGCAGTAAATCTGGGACTGGGAAGGGAAATCTTCTACTATTAGAGTTCATAGCAAAACTCCTACTGATGTCAACAGAATCAGTGTTTTATGGCATTGTCTTCTACAATGGTGGTCAAAGTAGTTGCACATGGAATAAGCTGGAAAGAATACATCTCCATTTAAAAAGGAGCTTGTACGTGGCAATTCACATATGCTTTTTCTCATTTTTCTGTCATATCTGTTTTGTGTTAATTAGATTAAAAATGTTAATGATGTCAGTACAATGCAAATGGTATCTAGAAATGATATGCTGCTTAGACATATGGTAACAACTTTCAAATTAAAGAAGGTATTGAGCTTCTTTCCTGTCTTCTTTAATTTGTTATGTTGTCAGAGCTGTTCTGGACAGGAAAGAGAAATGAAATTATACTAAATGAAAATATTTTTTTCTTTTCATTCTTTACTTTTCTTATTTTCATCCTACAATCTTCTTCAAACATTAGATAACATTTCATCTATTTGCTTGCCTGCCACCAGCTTTATGTAGAGGGCTAATTGAGCAAACAGGTTCACCTTGGATTGGTCAGTAGACTGACTTGAGTCAAACAAGTACTGGTCAGAGTCCTATAGCAAAAGCCCTATATTCACAATGTTTACCATATGCTCTAAGGAACTTTTCTGTGTTATTATCCTTGTTGATGAGGATAATAACCCTGAAGTTATTGAGAGTAACTTTGGATGTCTTCAAGTTTCAGCTTTGAATACAAGGATTAGGATGAGGATTGTGCTCTGAATGGACATCCCGGAAATGCAGTATAAACAAAAAAAATGTGATGTATAAACGTGTGAAGCTTTCCAGCTTTCAGATGACTCATTGTATTAAGGAAAATCCAGTCCATTTATTATACAATTCTAATCACTAAAGCACTGCTGACCATGCTCTGAAACAGTGAAGTAAACTTCCTACTAAGCAGTGGGAGACTCGGGCTAGGTGGGTCTTTGGCAGAAGCTCCTAAAGTTTACCAGTAATGTTGGTGGCTGGATAATGGTTAACCTAATAACCTTTTTTTTGGAAGCCTATCAACAGTACCTCCCCTACTCCATATTTTCTATGGAAGCAGTGGGGACCAAACATAGCTGATTGTGAACTTGAAAAAAAATGTGTAAAAAGGTTTTGATTGTAAATGTCAAGACTGAAATTTACAGCTGCCTGCTCCTGGAACTGAGTGCTTTGACACACAGGAGTAGCTGAATGAACATACAACTTCAGCTACAGCAGCAGCCAACTGTATCTTCCCTATTCAAGGCAGCATCATCTTTCCTGAACCTTCTGCCAAAAAGTATAGGGCTTTTTCCTGTAAGGGAGTATTTTGTCTGAAGTTACCTGGTGCATGGGGTTTGTGGTTCAGCCTGATAACTGACTTGAGTCAGAGCCTACGTACTCCTGGAGAATTATTCTTGGTACCTTATGTGTGGTCTGTCCACCCCAAATTGCACTCCTAAAAAAGGAACTCAATTAGTAGTAAGCTTACCTATCACTTATCAGCTGACCACGTAAATAGCCTGCAAAATAGTAAAAAGGCAGGTGGTAATCCAATGGGATAATAGCTCAGGGAAAAAATATGCTATTAGCCCTGCTGGGCTCCACACGGCAAACAGCCCTTTCCACTCATAAAACCATGAATAGATCCGCTGCACAGCAAGAACATAGCCACGTTCAGCAGCATGTGTCAAGGCAGGGAGGGAGTGAACCTGCTCTTGCAAGACAAAAGGCTACACTCTGTGAGATAAACAACACTAAGGCAGCATGATAAAAGAATATTTAAAAAAAAAACACAATAAAGAAATGCAGAGGGGAAGAAAATGTTCAAACAACCTGAGTGGAATTTCACTGGAAAATAAAATAAAATATTCCTCATGCCAAAAGGTTGACCTCGCTACCTTGGAGTCACACTTTGCATTCTTCCTCCTGCTGTTTCAAGGCCCTAAGGAAACCAATTTAGAAAATGAGGGACATAAATGTAATCTTTGCCAGTTCACCCCATGTTGGTACTGGAAGCTGGGAAGCAAGGTGTGGGTAACCACTGCTGAGATTTACCCACTCCTAGCTCTGGGAAAGTGCCAAGGAAGAGGATGGAGGTTCTGAACGACTAAACCACATCAGTTCTTTTGCTACATTGAGCCCTTTTCAACTATGAAACAACAGGCTAAGTGTTTAGAAACAAAACTGTACTGTTGCAAGCCAGCATGAGATTCCCGATGCCTAGCCCCAGCTTTCCCATTCACCTGTACATTCAGGTGTACAGACCCAGCACCATTTATCATGAATATTTGGGGCTGGAGCCAAAGGAACAATTGTCTGAATCAAAAACTTTCTCCTTTCACCTTTGTCTGCCTTGCCTGCATCATCTGTAAAACGGAGATAACACAACTTACTCACTGACTTCTCCACAGCCACATTAATAGCTGTGTGGCAGTTTGGGATCCTCAGGTAGCCTGGCGCAGACATCACAGCAAGGATGATTAGAAAGCAATGGGCTGCCTGTGCTGCTTGGCACCTGGAGAAATGGTGTAGGCAGACCAAAGCTGCAGGCAGCAGGTCACCAACACAATGATTAAATCAACAGTCGATTTCCAGTAAACCAGAGTATTCACTAGCATTAAAGTCCCAATGTTATGCAAGAAAATGTTTGATGTGTTTCATGGAACGGTAAGGTATAGTACAGGTCATTTTCCTGACCCATCTGTTTTACTTATCTATGTCTTACATTTACAATTTTTCAAAGCTCACATATGTACTTACTGTAGCAAATAAAAAACACGTGAATTTTACTTTCTTGGCTGTGAGAATGATCTGTATTTAAATCTACTAATTCCTAGTGTTACTGAAAAATATGCACCTAGTTTATCTGCTTATGCACAGCTTGAAGCAGCTCAGCAACAAAGCAACAAAAGATTACTTTAAACACCTGAAATAGGATTTTCTGGGGTGCTGAGTGCCCAAACATCCAAGTGTCCAATAGGAGCTGCAGAAGTTCAAAGCTATAGAAAATCTACCTCCTTATTTTTCTATCTGATATAAACTGACTTAATGAAAGAAGGAGGAGGGAATAGTTACTAGTTCACAGTTTCAGGACAGATAGTGCTCTCGGAGGCTGAACAAAAGCTGGAAAACAGTGGCTGTTGGAAGAAGAAGCAAGAGCAGACACCAGGAGCAAACCTGGAAGAAAACCCCCCCAGCTCTACGTTTTCTCCTTCAGGCCCAGGGGCACATCTCTCTCTGTACATACATGCATCAGCCTGTCACTGAATCAGCATGCCGGCTGTACCACCAAAGAAGCATCGTATACAGCTGAGAAAGAGCCAGAGCTTTAGCAATGTAGCAGGAGTTCAGAAAATCAGCAAAGCCTTTTGATGTTTAGAAGAAATCCTGAAACAAACCCACCTGCTAGTCTATATATTCACTACCTGGAATAGGTTCTCTGTTACTGGAGAAAGGCAGAAGGACACTGCTTCTAGGAGTGCTGCTTCCACTCTTCTTTGAGTTTACCTGTAGCCCTCTTTTGACTCGTTTCAAGACCACTGGGCAACTGCACTGGTCTTTTTTTTCAAATTAAATATTGATGTAGACTTATGTCTCATGAAGAGAACTATGCTAACAGATCAATCAAAAAGAAAGAACAAAGTATAGAGAAAGCACATTCTGTGAATATCAAACTTGAATGAAAAACTAAGAATTTTAAGTAAAACAGGGATGAATTTACCATCCTACCCATGCATATTTCCGCCTCTGTTCTTTGCCTTTTTTTTAAAACATGAACATCTTTAATTAAATATAGACTTACATTAGACACATCAGTACAAGGTTTCCAAAGACAATCCTGAAAAAAAAAAAAACCAGCCTGAAGTATTTTTAAAAACTATTAATTAAGAAACAATGGCCAAGAAAGAATTGCATAAGCTGACTGAATTTTTCACATAAAGTACTCAATCGAATATGCTCAGACAGGTCCTCAGGGTGGTGCTAGCCAGATGCAAACTACTCTGGCCCTGCCTTTGCTTGGCCAGACCTTTCATTAAATTTCCTAACATGGTATTCTTGCTTCTTCAGATGTAGTGGGCAAGCTTACAGACCGTAGGTCCACCTATTTCTTGAAGCATCCTTTCCCACATCAGTCACATTTTTTACTCTGCCCTTTTCTCCTCTCTCCTTCTGGAAAATTTCCAGGCAAGAGAATTCTCACAAGCCAGACTATCAAGGTGTTATATAAAAAAATGCCATTATCTTCTTTTCATAGCTTTCAGCCATCAGGTTCAGCTAAATTCATGTTTGTTGCAGATAATCTGTAAAACTATGACACTGAGGGATATACTTCTGTCCAACCACTTCACAATTATGTCTTCTGTGTTTTGTGCCCCAAAATACCATTACTCTTATTCCAGAAAAGAATGCCAGTAGAATATTATCTTCTCACTAATGGTTAGCTCAGTGTTCCTGACAGAAGTATTAACTTGTACTGGCACTCCTGAAATGCTGACATACAGAGTGCATATTCACCATATCTAAGTGTTTACAGTCATTTAAGGCCAAGGTATATGGTGAGGAAGACAATTTTTCCAGCTGCCTATATTTCAGCTTCTCTTCTACCAGTTAGCCATATATTGTCATGTGTGCAAAGTAAACCCATTAACAAAAGGAGAGAGCAAACAAAATGCCCTGTCATTCACTCCAGGAGCAAACATTTGTTAAAGAACTGATCCAAAAGGTAATCTACTTTTATCGTTGTCATTTTCAAGACAATAAAAGAAGTTAAAACAGGTGCAGCCATGTCAACATCCTTTCAAAATGGCATGACAGCGTGCACATGTTCATCAATCAGTGCGGTGGCTGTCGCACCAAACAAATGGACTGTGGCCCTTCCTTAGTAATAGCAGTGACCTCTGAAAGGTTTGAGCTCTGCTTTTTAGTGACTCACGTATTCAGCTCCGAGGGCACATTACACTTTTTGAAACAGGACCTGTCACAGCCTGGTTGCCTAGTTGGGGACATCCCCAAAAGTAGCTTTTAGGACTGGGAATGACTCTTCCTCTTTACAATAGTAATCTCACTGGAAGGTATGAGGTAGTTGAGGGAACGGACATTCACCCTACAATACTGCAGGGCAAATGGCAGCTCATATCAGTGTGACATCAGGTGGATATGCCCACTGCTCAACGCACAATCAAACAGTGCTTTCAGCACCTAAATACCCAGGATGAGTCTCCCAGACCTAGTTCACCAATTCCACCAGTGCCTAACCAAGACTCCCTGTCTCGGACAAAAGCAGCTTCTTCAGGTCTTTCCCCCCCAGCCAATTCAAAGTCTCTTGTTTAGTTGTAAATTGATGTCACCACACCCCAAATAGTGCCATGCATTCACCAGTAGCTAACTGCTAACCTTTGAGAGCACCTTATCTTTCCCTGTAACAGCCAGCCATCCCCACTGCCAGCCTGAGTCCTGACAGTGAAGGGTGCAAGCAAGGTGGAGATAGGGCAGTCCCCAGCCCCATGGTGAAGGCAGCACCATGTCAGGTTGTGCAATGAGGGCACACACAAGCACAGCAGCCATTTTGCATAAAATGAGCCATACCTGTGGTATCTGAGAAAATATTTTTGACCGTATTGTAAGACTAGCTTATAAAGTCAGAACGGAATTACTAAAGCTTCATGGAAAAGCAGCACTAAAGCTCTGAGAAGCCAGCAAGATATAACATAAGGAAGAATAAGAGGCAATGTAGTAATTAATTTACATATAAAAAACAATGTACATATTGAAAATCCAGGAAACTGAGGTGATATCTGTTTCCCTCAACATAGAAACAGGCAGAAATTGAGACTTTGCCATAGGTAACGCCACTGTAGACAGGTAGGGAAAAAAACATCCTTTCAAGTTAAACTAACACTTACTGGTTTTAGAAGAGATAAGACAGCAGAATGTACCAAGTCCCACAAAGACAAAAAGGGAAAGTTAGGGGAATGTTCTCATCTGTTTCGTTCTGCGGGTAGGTTGGGCTGTTGGATCAAATCAAATCAAGTGAGTCTGTTACATTGGCTCCGCTATTAACCTAACTGCTCCGTAATTACAGTTTGCTGTGTAAGTGCTTTTCACAACAAACACATTTTATTTTGTCAAAACAGGCTTGGATCAACGGCACTTCCAGCCAGAGACCAGAACTCCTTCTCGACACTACGCAGGCTGCGCAGTGTCTGCGTACATCACTGGCAACGGGAACCAGGCGTCCTCTGTACAGCAGCCCCAGCCCAAGTGGTGAGAGCTGAGAATGAGCCATGAGTATCACACAGGCAGTGAGCATCGAGTCTCACAGCTCTGAGGGATCTAAAAGCCATTCCGGCAAGACCACTGGACTGTGAAGGTGCATTTCTTTTACCAGTCCTTCTTAGGGTTTATCTATACTGCTGTGCCCCAAAAGGCCCGAGCTCTAAAAGTGGACTAGGGATGTATAGGCCTTACCAGTGACATCCATGGGAGTTAGTACAGAGCAGCAGATTCACTGTAAACTCATGCTCTTGCATACCACATACAGTCTTTCCCATGTAAAAAAGTATTTAAAATATCTCCCGTGTTATTTCATCAAGGTGTTTACTGCAGATACAACACTGACAGCAGGAAATCAGTGCACTAAAACGTGACAGGTTAGTCTTTATACTTGTGCAAAGCAAAAATGACAGACATCCAGACCTGGTATACTGTGTGAGTTCATTTACTTACATGTCTAAGTATCTACACAAGATACTATCTGTAGGTATATGACTTGGAAGCCCTCTTGAAACACTTCCAACCTTTCACATGTTAAAAACTGCCATGTATGGAAGCAAGAATCCCAGAATAGTAGGGGCTGGAAGGGACCTCTGGAGATCATCTAGTCTGAAGGCCTTGGAAGCAAAGAAGGAAGGCCTTGGAAGCAAAGAAGGCTTTGTATATTTTATAAAATTAGTTTTTGTGATTACTTTGCCTTCACAATATCACCTCCTAATATTAATGTCTATCAAGCAATGAAAAAAACCTGAGAAGTGAGGAATCAGGGATAGTATAATTAAACACTGCAGTCAGCATCATTTAGGAGGGACTCCCAGCTACACGTATGAAACCAGAGTTCAAGGGTCAGCCTTTACTCTATAATGGAGCAATTTTACACTAAGGAATGTAAAGCCCTCCATAGGTGATTGAAGGCTTCTGAACTCCTCAAAATGTTTTTCCATACTGAGAAATACAGCCTTAAAAGTAATTCTGTTTATTGTTAGAGGCAATTGGTTTCATTTTTTAAGAAGGTATGTAAGGTACATCCTGAGAAAATAAATTACTTGGGAATCTGGCATAAATCACAAAAAAGTCAAAAGCCAAAAAGGATGTAAAATTTTTGCTATTACCTAGTTTGTACCCTGGAGCCTTAGTGTTGTGAGTTTTGTAAGACTCCATACGAAGAGAATTAAAGGCATTTGCAACATTTTGTTACGGAAATTTTCATACATATGTAGGTATATAAATGAAATTTTCACGGATATGTATCTATATAAATGAAAGAAAAGGTAGGTGCAAGATCCTGTGAAGTCATAAGGCAAGTCATAAGGACCAAGTCAACCATCTGTTTCAGTTTACTAAATAAAAACGTACACTTACTATGCTCCAAAACCTGATATTTATAAGTAAAGAACTGCATACACAAAATCCTCTTTGCTTATGCAGTTTCGTGGGTTTTTGGCTGAGTTTCTGGGGAGGTTGTTTTGTTTTGAGAGGAGTGGGGTATTGTTGCTGTTGAGGTTTTTGTTTCTTTTTTTACCTCCAGAGGCTTGATTACATATTCAAATTTAGGCATCATAGTTGTAATCAGTATTTCATAATACCCCCAACTTTGTGGGTAGCTTGGCTGGCCATTTTTCCAGTCCCTATTATCTTTATCTGTTTAATGGTCCAGATGTCAGAACAATAGAACATGTTAAATATTGACACTGGGGAAACATCAAGAAAATTAATATTGCTTTTGTTTATTTTTATATACTAGTAAATGCTTATTTTTGTGAGTGTTACCCTAAATACTCTGCAGTGTTATGGAACCTTTTTCCTAAAATTAACTACTATTCACAGGTTAAACCAAATTCAGATATCACAGGAATGAACCATTTTACCTTTTAACAACTTGATTATCTTATTAATCCCATTGCTTACGGCCATTCTCACATCAGCTGCATTGTGTGGCAGATATTTGCTCAGCTGAACAGCGTGTATTGCTTCTGTTTGCAGTGATCCTACCTCCACTAGACCATTTTTATTTACAGATACTTATATCATCACTTGCCTGGCTTTATCCTCATCGCTAACATCTACAGAAATCATGATACAGCATGTCTAACAATAACAGCTGCTGCAGATCGAGACACAGCCCAGTAACTTTGCAAGCAACTTGTCAGTGTCCTATAAAGTGTATTTCACTGAATACTTTAAGGGGAAACCTGCATTTTCACTGTCTCATGCTGCTATTTAAAATCTGAAAATATATTTGAGACTGTGCTCTCTCATTGTAGGATGTGATGGATGGAGAATAGAAATATTCTAAACAGAATTTAGGTTATTTCAAGGCTTTGAAAGAGCTGGTGCAATTAATTCTGGTTTTAACACACAGCGCAGAAGACGTAAGACCATTTTTTGCCTTAGTACATCCATCCTGTTCCTACAGGACAAGCCACCCAACTTTTAGTATGAGTTTCTCACAGGAGCATTATTAGATTTTATAAATAGCAGCAAATTTATAAATTTATAGATTTTATAAACGGCAGCCCAATCGCATCCTGGGCTGCATCAAAAGAATCGTGGTCAGCAGATCAAGAGAGGTGATTCTGCCCCTCTACTCTGCCCCGGTGAGACCTCACCTGGAGTTCTGCATCCAGCTCTGGAGCCCCCAGCACAAGAAGGATGTGGACCTGTTGGAACGTGTCCAGAGGAGAGCCATGAAAATGATTAGAGGGCTGGAACACCTCTCCTATGAAGACAGGCTGAGAGAGCTGGGGTTGTTCAGCCTGGAGAAGAGAAGGGTCCGGGGGGACCTTATAGCGACCTTCCAATACCTGAAATGGGCCTATAAGAAGGCAGGGGAAGATCTGTTCTCAAAGACTCGTAACGACAGAACAAGGGGTAATGGTTTTAAGCTAGAAAAGGGTAGATTTAGGTTAGAAATTAGGAAAAAGTTCTTTAATATGAGGGTGGTGGATCATTGGAACAGGTTGCCTAGAGAGGTGGTGGAGGCCCCATCCCTGGAGACATTCAAGGTCAGGCTTGGTGGGGCTCTGAGCTACCTGGCCTAGCTGGAGATGTCCCTGCTTATTGTAGGGGGGTTGGACTAGATGGCCTTTAGAGGTCCCTTCCCACCTAATACATTCTATGAGTCTATGATTCTATGATATGTTTATTTAATGCTTTTAGATCTCCAGAAGACAGAAAAGACAGATGGACAATGCACTGTTGTTTGTTTTCCACTGATTATTTATTACATTAAAGTATTTACAGAGAATGACTACGTGATACCCTATTATGAAGGTGGCTGATGACAGATTTTCTCTGTGACCTCTTCAGAAAGATAGATAAACATAGAAGTAGCTCTCGGCTCATTATGTTATGTCAATTTTTCATAGGAAGGTATCTTTTACAGTGGCGTCATTGAATAGGAGACCTTTTGGGACAAACACATCCATCCTTTTTGGGACTAAAGTCTCCTTAACCACAGAATAAATCCTTTTTGACCCAGCAGGACTAAACGACTCTGCTGGACAGTTGTGTTTCTTGCAGAGCATGGGCACTTTCTGCTCCAGAGGTACTGCTGGAAGCTTGAGGCTATCATGGAGAGAGGGGTAGGTGCTTTGGACACCACCATTGTTTCAAGTCTGTATTGTGTTAAGCACATTTGCCATCGGGACTATAAAGCAACATTTGACTTTCAGTCTGAGGCCTCCTTATTGACTTGAACTTGCTTTGCTAACCTGGGCTGAAACCTAAGAAATCCAGCTGAGCTACACAGCAAATCTGGGCTGAGTTATCCACTCTGGGTTAAGAAATGAGCTGTGGTGGAACACGTTCCCTTCAACAGTATGCTGTGCTAAGGATTTTCCTGCTACATAAGGAAATACGTCACTGCCAAAGGCAGCAAGCCAAGGAGCACCAAATGTGCCCTAACCCACAACAAAATGTGGACATTTCAAGATCTCTTCAAAGCAAATCTTGCAAGGAACCCCATACTCTCAGGCTGATGCATGAGGCCCAGAAGTCTGAGAATATTGAAGGGCTGATGGTGGGAGTCTCATCATTTCCCTGCTGCCCCCTGAGAGTGGGCTCAGTTGAGCCTAAGTGGCTTCCAGCACCACAGAGGAGCGTCCAGAAATCTTACAATCCTTGTCTACGGGAGATCTGAGTAAGGTGGTTTCTCCCTACAGAAACCATTTTTAATGTTATCTCTGCAATGCTCAGCACTGAACGTGTAAGCTCTGCATCTCAACCACCTAATGCCCTAAGCATCACCCCCGTTACCCAGGTCGGAAGGCATCACTGAACAGGTTCCTGGATGTGCAACAGAAAGAAGACAAAAGGAGTAGCTATCAGACCAGTTTCTAGCTCAATAACGGGTTTTGGCACACTTTGCAAGGACTGCAAACCACCAAACACTGCTGTTTGACAGTGCACGCTGCACAATTTAATTATATCTTATTTCAAACAAAGACAAGTAAACATCCACTGTACACCAAAGCACAGTGAAACCAAAGGCACAATAGCTGCAGGAGTGTATAACACTCCATTAAGGAGAAAAACAAAAACCATGTTAAAATAATGTTCAAATAGCCTACTTAAGCATTCATCAGAAAAAACCCAACATAGGGCTGTTTATACAGTCAGCAGGCTGCCTGTACAGCACTGTCCAGAAATGCACCAGCTCCAGTTGAAGCGCCATAGGTCTCCCCAGCCACCTCTGCTCCCAGGACACATGGGTGCTGAAGGAGCACCTTCAGATGTCCTTCAGCACAGGCGATGCTGTGTGTCCAGGTACACCGAGATCTTCGTACACGTCAAGGCCAGTGTGGACCTGCTGTCAGCAGGCTGTGATGGAGGCAGCTGCAGAAGGGGCAGCACCTGGTTCTGCTGCATTCAGGTACAGTGAAAGGTTACAGCTGAGCACCCTATAATACAATCAGCCACAGTCTTTCCACATGACAACATGATGTCATCAAGCCCCAAGTGACTTTTCTTTCCTTTGCTTCTTTTATTTTTTTCTTGAGTTAACTTTTTATATCAAGGAAATACTGTCAAGAAGAAAAACAACCAACCAAACAAACAAAAAAAACCAAAAAATCCCCCAGTGAACACTTGTTTTTGAGGGGAAAGGAGGAGCGAGTTCAACTGGCATGTGGTTTGGGATGACGGCTTATACCAGCTGAACATTAGAACTATAAGAAATTCATCCACTGCCTTTTTTCCTGCTTTCTACGTGACTGAAAGGGACATCATTCCAGCTGGAATTATTTAAACACAAGTCATATCCTAATGCATCAAGAATGAATCATTTACCTAATTATATATATTTGTCCTTGTTCACATCCAGTTTTGCATATTAAGAAGACACATAGCAAACATAATTTAATTTTTCTCTCATTTACACTTTTAAATATTAGCTCTTGATAGAAATTCATAGAATAAAAGCATATTATAGCAACTGAAAATGTTGAGCCTTGTGCTGCTCTTTGCTACTACACAATTTAAAAGAATATACTGCTTCTGATTTGCATTCTATGTCTCACTGCTTCAACTTGATTTTTCTTAAGTGAAAAAGTTGACACAAAAAACACTGGGGCAAGAGTAATTGGAATTAAACACAAAACATTAACACAAAAGCAGCTGTCTCCGTTAAAGTAAATTGGCCTGTTCTAACACTAGCTCTGGCCTAATTTAGATCAGAACAATAAAAAAATTAGGCAGGTAAAGGCAAGTTTCCTATCTAGAATTCCAGACCAACCCCAAGAAGGAAAATTAAAAAGTCAAGAACTGGTGATAAAAGCAGAATGAAGGCCTCAGGTGAGATGAAAGGCTGGCTGAGAAATAAGCACTAGAAAAAGAAATAGAAAGCCATAAATTGGAAGTTGAGGATACTGAATTTGATTCCAGAAGAAGAAATAGGCAATAAAAGGAGTACAGGAGATGAACAACATTGATCTAGCCACAGGACTTGAGGTCTTTAATGTCTATGACCTTCTCCTTTCAGAACAAAAGCTGAGAAAGCAAAAGAACATTCCTTTAAAAATGCATTTTGATGCTCAGGGCCAAGCAGAAGGGCAGCGGAGAATGGAGCAGTTTGACAAAGGACTGGGGCCTAGAGGCTCCCGAGGTACAAAGTGCCCTGGGTCCAAGGCCTTCGGGGCTCTCTGCTCCCTCAAGCTTTGCCGCCGTGTCACACATTCAGTTGCACAGCCCCCGGCTGACCACAGAGCGATCAGGCTCGTCCTGACCAAAATCACCCGTTTTACTCAAAACCCCCAATCCCTGTAGCCTTACAGGCAAATCCTGGACCCGCACGAACGAAACACGCCGGGGACAGCGGCCGCCGGCTCCCCCCGCCCTGTTTCCCGCTTCCGCCTCCACGCAGCCGGCAGCGAGCCAGCCCGGGACGCGTTTTCCCCTCGGAAGCAGGGCTTCGAGAGGCACGAAAGCTTCCCCAGCCCCTTCCCGCTCGGGGACGAGCTGCAGAGCGGGGCGGAACCCGCGGCCTGCCCGGCCCC
>VZZY01023731.1:366935-482210 GCA_013400335.1 Eurystomus gularis | reverse complement strand
CCCTGGGATGGGGGGGCATCGCTGCCAGAGCCCGGGGCAGGAGGTGATGCTGAAGGCGATGCCCTGAGCCCCGGGCACCTTTCCGAGGGGCCGTTTCCTGGGGGTCATGCTGGGGGGGGGGTTCATGTTTCCAACACCCCATCCCCGGCCGGGCGAGGGGCTCCGGCTGGAAGCCCCGGCTCCGGCTGTTCCGAGCGGTGCCTTTGCCTGGGGCAGCAGCAGCGAGGGGTGGGAGCTGGGCAGGGCGCCTGAAACCCCCTCGAGCTGCGAGCTCCTGCCAGCCCCCTCCCCATCCATGTGCACTCAGAAATACCCAAGCGAACCGAACCCGGCCCCTCGCCACCGCCCCGAGGCAATCCAGCAGCAGCCGGGACCGTGGGGTGGGATCTGGAGATAGAGTCATAGAATCATTATGGTTAGAAAGCACGTCCAGGATTATCAAGCCCAACCTTCAGCCTGACACCTCCCTGACCACCAGACCATGGCCTCAAGTGCTACAGCCACTCGGTTTTTAAACCCCTCCAGGGATGGTGACTCCACCACCTCCCTGGGCAGCCTGTTCCAGTGCCCAACCACTCTCTCAGGAAAGAATTTCTTCCTAATATCTAATCGAAACCTCTCCTGGTGCAACTTGAGGCCATTTTCTCTCGTTCTATCATTAGTAATTTGGGAGACAAGACCAACACCAGCCTCGCTACAACCTCCTTTGAGGTAGTTGTAGAGGGCAATGAGGTCTCCTCTCAGTCTCCTCTTCTCCAGACTAAACAGCCCCAGGTCCCTCAGTCGCTCTCCGTAAGGCATGTTCTCCAGACCCCTCACCAGCCTCGTTGCCCTTCTCTGGACTTGCTCCAGCCCCTCAACGTCCTTCTTGTGGTGCCCAAACCTGGACACAGTGCTCACGGTGTGGTCTCCGAGGGGTGCGATCCAGGCTGTGCCCCTGCCTGCCCCATCCCTGTACCCCCCCAGCCACCCCCATCCCTGCATCCCCATCCCGGGGGAGAAGCCGGGATGTGGGTCCAGCAGGAGGCAGGAGCTGGGGCTCAGGCCCCCCGGGGACAGAAGATGGGTGCTGGTATCATGTGGTGCCATCCTAGCACTGGGCGGTGGCACAGGGGCACCCACCCGCCCATCGCTACGGGAGAAGAACAAGGGGGGGTGCCCCCATCGCCCGCCCCGACGCTGTTTTCCCGCCGATGGTGGGACAGGGACAAACCTTGGCCCCATTTCTGTCCCAGGCCCCCAGACCGGACCTGGGAGGCCCAGCCCCGGGCTGCTTGTGTCCCCACCCCACCGACCGAGCGTCCCCAGCGCAGGGCTGGCCATGGGGTGGACAGTCCCACACCCTCGGGTGGCAGCCAAGGCGAGGCAGAGGTGCTTGAGGAGCTCCAGGATTTGTTTTCTGATGGCCACACGCTAGAGAAGGAAATCACATCCCCCCAGCCCCAGCCCGCCTGTATTTGCAGAGCGAACGTTGAACACCTTGGCCTGGTGTCTTCTGAACGTGTTCTGAGCATCTTCTGAGCATCTTCCCCACACGGGTGCTCAGCCCGGGCCAGCTCCGGGGCATGAAACACAACCCGAGAGCTTCACTTGGGGTCCCTGCAGCCACAGGAATCCTTCCAGGCCAGGCTCTTTAAGTGTCTTTTAATTGCTTTATAATAGTCAACATTATTGTTGAGTTTCCAAGCGAGATCTGTAAATATTGACATGGAAACTAACCTGGGAGTGAGGAAACAGGCCCATGGCGCAGAGCGAGGGCGTGGGATTGCTCCCCAGGAAAGGGAGGTCGCTGCCGCTGGCAGAGACTGCTCCAATTATGGGCCCATCTTCGAATTCCTCCTTGTCACCGGCACGTGCCTTTCAGGAGAGCGCGCAGCCCCGGCCCCGGCGGCAGGAGCTGTTTGCCAAGACTCCGTTATCTCAGCTTCCAGAGCACTCCGGAACGTCAGGGGGTTGGGAATAAACACGGTGTAACTGCAGCAGCCCTCAAAGGTCCTGCCAAGCCCCAGGGCAGCTGCCAGGGGGTCGGCGTTCGCAGGAATCGTTCCCCAGCTGCAGGTCCCACTTGGCGCCGGGCACTGGGAGCCAGTCTACGGCTCGTGGTCCTCCTGGTTGCACACACGTGCAGGGCTCCGTGCCAGCTCCCTGCTGAAGGAAGAGGTGGTTTCACTGTCTTTTGGCCCAGCTCTCCTTCCCTCTGCAGCCACTCACCTGTCTCCAGCCCAGATTTTCACCATCATCAATTAAACTTCATGTCAGGTGAAAAAAGGGGGGTCTCCCACGGCCCTGGAGCAGGGGGGGAATCAGAGACTTCCTTAAAGAAAGCCCCATTCCCTCATACTGATCCCTCATCTGATCTAAATGGGGAACATCTGATCTAAATGGGGAATATCTGATCTTGAGGAGGAACATTTGGGCTCGACGGTCCAGGGCACAGCACAGCAGCTGCATTTCCATCCGTCCGTCCGTCCATCCATCCATCCATCCATCCATCCATGCATCCATCCATCCAGATCTGCTGCCCTCTCAGCCACGCACTCCCCAGGCAGGACCGGTGGGGATTATTTCACCCGGATTTTTCCAGGTTTCGTAGTTTTTCACATCCTCCAACAGCTGATGAGCCCTTAAGCACCCTCCTGGTTTGCAGGGATTTTTACAAGTCATCGTCTTGGGTTAGAGCTGATGATCTTAAAGGTCTCTTCCAGCCCAGATGATCCTTCCATCCAAAAAGCACGCCTGGCTTTTTGCCGAAAACAGCCTGGACAGGAGGCGATTCAGCAGCGAGCTGCTGGGAAATTAAAGCTGGACTCACAGGAGGTAGTCACAAAAACCCCCAATTCCTGTTCACGCCCAAATCGCCCACGACCCAGGTTTCTTCTGCAAGCGCGGTGTGATCAGGCCCTCCTCTGAATCCTCCCTGGGAAAAGAGAGGGTTAAGATTTGGTTGCTCCAGCCGGGTGGCACCGGTCTGTCCACCCGAGAAGAGCCAAAAGCCACCGGAGAGGAGCCGGGTGCTTCAGCAAACACCCCTGACCCAGGGTGACCTTTGCTAGATATTTATCTTGCAGCGGCCTCAGGCCATGATGCCCGTTGTCTGCCTGCTGAATAAATAAGCTGAATAAACAAGCGGCTCCACGGTCCCTCTTCCCCCGAGCCCGCGCACCAGCCTGGCACCCTTCCAGTGCCACACGCAGCCCCCAGCACCCCTCCTTCTGCAGCTCCGGGGGGTTCCAAGGAGGGGGAAAAAGCCACCTCTGCTCCCAGAAAGCTCAAACCCTCGGGCTCACGTACGGGCATCGGTCATTCCGGGTGGGGGTCACCCCGACCCAGCGCTGGTGCACCACGGTCACGGCAGAGCAGGGCGGAGGGGTTGTCCCCACCCCAAAATCACGGCTCTGGTTGGGTTTGGCGTGTGCACCCCAAAAAAATGAGTGTTTCTTGGCTCGACCTCACGCGAGGCACAGGACGCTTTCCCGGCACATCTCCTCTCGCTCACGTTGCGCCCGTTGCCCACCACGGGCAGGAGGACCCTGCCGGAGGTCCCGCGGCGACGCGTCCCCCTTTTTACCGAGTTAATGATTAAAATCGGCCTGGTTCGGGAGGCTCCCAAGCTGTGGCAGGCAGGCCAAGGATGCTCGCCCTCCGCCCCGCCGCTGGGATTGACCATTCACCCGGCACAACGGGTCCTACCTCCGTATAAAAGCCGGGACGGGCTTCCCAGCCCCGCTTTTGGGCAGGGGGAGGGAAACCAGCCCCAAGATGAGGGCAGCTCTCGCCTTGCTGCTGCTTTTGGCCGCCGCGCATGCCATGCACCGAGGTGAGGCCGTTTGGCGTGCGCCTGGAGCTCTGCTTGTGCCCGGGGACAGGAGGGAAGGGTGACGAGGCTGGGGGCTGCGAGCTGGTTTCGGTGCCCAAATCACCGGGCAGGAATCGGGGAGCGGGAAGGGAAGGCGTGGGGTGATGCTTTGGGATGACGACGCTGCGGTACCTGGGAGGCACCTCTGGGGTGATGCTGGAGGAGCCGGGAGCGGGGAGAGGCTGGGATGGGGTTGGGAGCAGAGGGAGGAGGAGAGGAGAGGAGAGCGTCGCAGGGCCTGGCTTCTGCAAGGGAAAATAAGATTTTTGGACCCCTTCACAAGCACCATTTCACCGTAACGCGCAGCCTTGGGGTGGGAGCGATGCTCCGTGCTGCCCCTCGCTGCCTTCACAGCTCTGCAGGGAGCCAAAAAGCCCCTTGAAACCTACTTCTCCTTTGGAAAAAGAGAAGAAACGTGGTGAGCTGGCACTCGCAGCAGGACCGAGAGCCACCAGTGCCCTTCCCCACGGCTTCCCGGGGCTGCCGGGCTTGCAGAGCCCCCCCACCCTGTCCTAACCCCCGAAGCGAGGTGACCTTGGGTCCCCCCCCTGCTGCTGGGGAGCTGACCTCGCTCTGCGCTGCAGCACCAGTAAATATCGCTATCAGTGTTTACCCTGCTGGTACCAAAGTCTAACCCACACAGATCCTAGCAAAAATAGATGGCATTTTTCCAGGGGTGAGAGGGATGCCGCCACTGCTGGCTGCTCCTGACCTCCATGGTCCTGCCTCCAGAGCTCCGGGGTCTCCAAACCCTGCCGGAGAAACCAGCCCCACACGTTTCAAACGGCCATTCCCCGTCATTTTCCCTGGACAAAGCGAAAAGCCACCCAAAGAGAAGGGCATGGCGGGGGGAAAGCAAAGCCGGCACTGGCCCAGCAGATCGCCGGGTCCCGGCTCCCCGGCCCCACCCTGGCTGCACCCGAGCGAGCCGAGGCACAAACCCTGCTCAAAAATCCTCCTTTTTCTGCCCTCACAGGTAAAGCCTACGTCCGGGACAAGGTCTGCCAGGAGTTCAAGACGCTGGGGAAGGAGAACTTCCGCTCCCTGTAGGTACCTCCTGCCGGATTTGCCCTCTCAGGACACCCAGCACCTAAGACAAGACCCAAAATAAATTCAGGAAAAATCACCTTAGAGCGGGGAAGATTTATTCACTCCCTGCAAACGAGGACCTTGACTGCTCTTGACAGGAGAAAAGTTTGCCTTGCTGTTGAACTCCTCCAAAGTTCATCGCTGAACGCCTTTAAATAATTAGGAATTTTAACAGAGCTGGCACACGAGCCCCCGGAAAGGGCAGCCCCCAGCCTGAGACCCGCTCCGGGCCTTTCCCGGCTCTTTTCCAAGGAATACTCTATTCTTTCTTGCAGCCGCTCCTCTCTGGCTGACGGGGCAAAGCCCCGTTTTGGGCAGAATGATGCCGTGACACGAGTTTTATTTTCTCAGCGAGACGAACGTGCCGCCGGCTCACCCTCTCCTTGCTCCCTGCCCCCAGGACCATTATCGCCAACAGCAGGAAATACTCCAACGCCAGCTTCGAGGAGATCAGCCACCTCGTCCGGGAAATCGTCTCCTTGGCTGAAACCTGCTGCGCCGAGGGTGCCGACCCCTCCTGCTACGATGCCGGGGTGAGGCCGACCGAAAGCGGGCGATGGACCCCCCAAAGCTGGGGTTGGGGAGGATCGGGTGGGGTGGGATGATGGAGCAGGATGGGATGAGATGAGATGAAGCAGGATGGGATGGGATGACCCCCCCAGCATGTAACCTCCGTTCCCTCCCGCAGTCCTCAGCTCTGTCGGACAAATCCTGCGGCGAGGACTCTCCCTTCCCGTTCCACCCCGGCACGGCCGGCTGCTGCACCCACCAGGGGCTGGAGCAGAAGCTGTGCCTGGCCGCCCTGCGGCACCCGCCCCAGCAGCTGCCCCGCTACCTCCAGCCCTCCAACGAAGAGCTCTGCCAGGCCTTCAAGAAGGACCCCAAGGACTTCGCGGACAGGTGAGGCGGGCTGGGGACTGCGCTCGGTCTCGCCGGTAACGCCCGGTAGAGCCCAGGTATGTGCTGGCTGAGGTGCCCACCAAGCAAACCTCTCCCGGTCTCGCCCCTCTGCCATCGCTGCTGCCATTCTTGGTGGCCATGGGGCTACCGGGACATCATCAAAGGTTGGGGCTTCCTGGCCTCGCACGGGCCCCAGGAGCAGGGTTTGACTAATGGGATGAGGAGTGTCAACACCTGGGCAGGTGGCTGGAAAAGGGCCACCAGCCCTCTCGATGGCTTGGTGGGATAAACCGACAACGTGGGGAGGAACCTGGAGAGGTTTCCCATCCCCAGGCAGCCCTAGTGCCCCCAGATCCCTGCATCTCCCGCACCCGACGCGGGGGTCCCGGCTCTCCCCAGCGCTCCTCTGCCGCAGGTTTCTGTACGAGTACGCCAGCAGCTACGGCCAGGCTCCCCTGCCCGTGCTCCTGGGCTCCACCAGGACCTTCCTCTCCATGGTCTCGACCTGCTGCATCTCCCCCAAGCCCACTGCCTGCTTCTTGAAGGAGGTGAGGCCCCTCGGCCTGCCGATGGCCCGAGGAGAGGTGGCTGGGGAAGGCTTGCGTTCCCCTCGGAGGACACCCCCGTCCCCTTTTTGTGGCAGAAACTGGAAAGGAAAACCCTCTCCCTCCTCACCCTGATGTCCAACCGGGCTTGCTCCCGCTTCGCGGCGTACGGGAAGGACAAAGTCACCTCCAGGTAAAGCCGGAAAGGGCCTTTTCCCTCCGCGGACGCGGGTCTGGCTGGCAGCGCGTTCCTACCCCAAGCTGCAGGCCCTGCTGGCAGGGAGCATCCACCAAGAGAAATGTTAATTAAAGACGGAAAACTCAGCGTGTGTAGCACCCCGCGGAAACGCCCCGCGCAGAGCGGAGGCGCGGGGCGAGCCCCGTGGCTCCCCATCACCCCCTCCCTCCTGAACCCTGGCTCGGAGCCGCTCCCGGGGCGGGGGAGCTAAGCTCCCTGACCCCCCCGTACACCTCGTCCCTGCCCAGCTACCTCACCTCACTGGCTCAGAAGATGCCCGGCGTGTCCTTCGAGGACCTTTTCCCCCTGGCAGAAGATGCTGCCGAGGTGCTCGCCCAGTGCTGCGACTCGGTGGCCGAGGACTGCATGCAGAATAAGGTAACGCAGCCTGGAGCCCACCCCAAAACCCCCTCCCGCGTCCCAGCGGGGGCTTGGAGAGCGAACCCCACCACGCTGAGAGGTTCCTCAGCCTCGCCGGCGCCCCGAGCCCCCCCCGCTCCCCTCTTGGCAGCTCTCGGAGCACGCGGCCAAAGCCTGCGGCGCGCTCGCCAGCCACGACGAGAGGTTTGCCGACTGCTGCAAGGGGAAGAACCTCCTGCAAAACTATTTCTGCATCTCGGCTTTGCCACCGGCGCCGGCCGCCAAGCTGCCCGAGGTGGCGAAGCCGACCAACGAGCAGCTCTGCGGCGAGGAGGGGGTTCGCCACGCCAAGAGGTGAGCCGCACCCACGGTGCCCAAGCTCCTGACCCTTGACTTCGAGAGTCCTTCAAAGGGCTCAAAGGACTTTGAGAGTCCTTCAAAATTCCCCCTCTTCAAGGGGAGAGTCCTTCTCCCCTTGACTTTGTGGTATGGTTTGGTTATTATCAGGATAACCGAGGGAGCATCCGTTCTCTCCGTCAGCCCGGGGATGTTGAACGCAGCCCCCACCCCAGGCTGAGCAATGCCAGTAATAAAAACTCATCCGGCGACTCGTTTTTTCCCCACTCCAGGTACGTGTTTGAGCTGGCGCGGAGACACCCCAGTGTCCCTGAAGCCTTCTTCGGCAAGCTCTACGACGCTTCTGGAAAAGTCAGGGAGGAATGCTGTTCTGCCACGGAGCCCTCCGCCTGCCTGGACAGCAAGGTGAGCGGCGGGGATGGCTCGGTCGGTGCACCCCGCTCTCCCCCCGTGCCCCCCGAGAGCCCTGCAGAGGCTCTTCCCAGCCTGGTGACCTCCATCCTCTGCCTCCCAGCGCCAGCGGGTGGGAGAACAGCTGCCCCCTTTCCTGGAAAAGGCCGCCCAGCTCTGCATGCAGCACGCCCAGTTAAATTTCCTCGACTTCAAGAAGAGGTAAGACTTTGCTGCCCTGTCCCCCAAAGTAGATCAGCGAGTGCACTTAAAATTTGGCCAAAGTTTTGAGGATGATACGGGGAAGCACATAACACACCCCTTGCAGGGCATCCTGCCCTGCTCCAGCTCCCCCCCCGGCCCTGAAAACACCGTACGGGTATTTAACACCCCTGGACCCCCCCATAAAATCCCCATTAAATGCTGCAGGCTGCGGGAGAGCTTGACGCAGACGATGCCGGAGGCCGGTGCCGAGCTGCTGGGGAGGCTGGTGGAGCAGCAAGCCGACTTCGCCTCCACCTGCTGCCCCCCCAACTCGCCCCCTCTCTACTGCTCCTCCAAGGTAAAGCCATGGCCCCCCCCCGAACCCTGCCCTGCGCCCGGGGCTGCCCCTCAGCTCGTCCCCCTCTTTTGCAGGTGAGCTCGGCGCTGGGGGAGCTCTGCGATGGAGAGTTCTGCCTGCCGGCTTAGTCACCTGGAGGTGAGCAGCTCGGGGGGGGGGTCCGGCACCCCGGCATCGGGGACCACCTCTCCGGTCCTGCGCGGATGGAAATTGGGACTTACGGGGTCGCAGCCACGCTGAGCTCGGTGGGCACGCAGGGAAGCGGGACGGCGAAAGGCAGGATGACGACCAGCGCTGGAGGATGAAGGAATGGCCTTGGAAGATGCTGCTGTTCCTTGCGCCGGGAGAGGGAGGTGGCACCGAGCCCGTCGCCCGCCGGCAGCCCCACCGACGCGTTCCTGCGGCCGCAATAAAGATTTCACAAAGCACCCTCGCCGCTGCTGGAAAGGCTTTTCCGTACCCCCGCGGTGGCGGGGAGGGCTGGGAGGGGGCACGGCTCTGCAGGGAGGGGCAGGAGAAGGTCCCAGCTCTAGTCCTGGGAAGAAACGGTCTAAAAAATTAAGCAAAAGCACCAAAACCGCCCCCTGAGACAGCTCTCGATGGGGATCCGGATATCCAGCTAGCTGGAGACACAAGGCCACCACCTGAGCTGGGGCCTCTGGGCTCCTTCACAGCCCCACCTTCCCTGCTCCATATCCCAAGCCCTTCCCGGATGAGGTTCCCCAGCTGAGCTGAGCCCCACCAAGCCCCGGCCGAGTTCTGGGGGTGCCGCGAGCGGAGGCAAGAGGATGGCAAACGTGGCCGGGAAAGCGATGGGGAGATCCCCCAAGCCCAAACCCAGCAGTTTTTGCAGGAGAACAAGACCTAAGTATACCAGAAGAAGCAGGTAAGAACACCCGGGCGCTCAGAGCTGCGCAGAGACAGAGCAGCGAATTAACCCGGCGATAAACCAGGGCTGAGCTGAAGCGACGCTCCAAGGGCAGCAACACAGGGATGCGAAAGGAGCAGCGTCCCGACCCCTGGGGCAGAGGGACCTGTCCAAAAAGGGGAAACCCCGCAAGAGGCAGAGGATTGATGGGCAGAATCTAATTTAGAGCTAAATGAGGCCCCAGGGAGGACTTTCCACCCTCCCAGCATCGCTTCTGCACCCGTCCTGTTCCGGAGGCGCGTGGCAGGGACGAATCATTACAGCGACATTCTGGGTTTCCAAGAACAATTAAGAGAAACACCAAGCGAGCCAAGAACATCTCCTCTGCCGCACGCCCCGTTCTAGGAAATGTGCTGGCAGATAGCAGGAAAAAAAAAAAGGAAAATAAAGCAGCGGGGCTTGTTACGGTTGCAGCTTTCTGGGTGAGAAGCCGCCCAACCCATTTCCAAAGTGGTGAAGTTCCTGTTTTAAGACAAAAACATCCCCGGTGCTCAGAGGAACCCTCCCTGCCCGGTCTGTCGGCGCATCACCCAAACGTCGAGGTGCCCAGCAGATCTCCAGGGCGGGGTTTTCTCGAGTACACACAGAAAGAGCAAAAAAATGGGCTCTTACCTCCTTTTAACTGTGGTTTTCTTCTGTCCTGCATCCAGCTCTTTCCAAGAAGGAGCAGCGAGCGTTCTCCTCTTGCCTTGACACCCCAAAGCTCTGCAGAGGTGGGTCCTGCCCAGCTTGCAGGAAAAACCCAGCAATTTATAACGGGCAGGAGCAGCTCGCAGGTGATGCTGCCGCAGCTGCAGGGAGTGAGCCCTTGACTGCCCCACGGGATGATCCTGGCGAGGAAGATAATCCTGCTGCTGAAGGAGCTGCCCCCAGACACCACCACTTTCCACGCTCACAAAAGGGACGAGCTGCTGGCGGATACCTGGGGGGGATTTGCTCGATGGGAGCGGGGGCAGGAGACAACCCAGCAGCCCCATCTCCCACCCCTGCCCAGGACCAAGCCCCGGCACCACCACCGTGCCCACAACCCTGTTCCTGGACCTGTTCTTCTACGGTCTTGTCCAATCCCAGGTTCGACTCAGGGTCCCGCAGCGCTGAGCCCCTCGAGGGCCTTCTCTGCATCCTAAAAGCCGTTTATCGTTCCTTAAGGGACCCTTCCTACATTTTTCACACGTATTTTTGGGGCCTTTCCCAAGCAGCATCTCCCTTGGGAGAGCTGCCGAGCATCTTCTCCTGGAAACGGGGGTGACAACCGCGGTGACACGGGGATCTCGGAGTCACTCGGACAGGACTCGACCCTACGACGAGGAAAAACAAACTCTCTGGTAAATGCATAAAGTTACTTTATTTTCAGTGTACATTTAATTTTGAAAAATAGAAATGCTAAAATATCTCATCATCTTCATCTTTTGATTCCAGAAAAGTCACAATAGAAAGCTTCATAAAACTGTAAAATACTATCATGTTATAAGGAATTTCAGGTTTTATATTACTGGAAAAAAAAAAATCATTTTATTATATTGAAATGTTTTCTTCTTTTTTTTTTTTTTTCCTTTTGTTCCACCATCTTGATCCACTTCATTGTACGCGAAGTTCTTCTTCTTTCCTCCAAAGCAAATACAGACTGACGAGAAATAAAAACAATAATAAAAGTATCTGAAAGTGCGTGTTGATTCAAAAAAAAAAAAACCCACAACCCCAAAACCCAAGAAAAATACAAAGAAGTATCGGCCACGATGACCAGTAAGTGTCACCCGGGGCTGGGACAAAGCTGGTTGCACTGGGTGGCTGGGACGGGGTCCCACCACGAGGTGGGACCGGGCGTTGTTCTGCTCTGGGGAGGTCCCCCCGGCTCTGTACCGCAGCTCCCTCGGGTTAGAATACAAAATAAAGATCTAGATCAGCAGTCGATACATTTCAAGTACATTGAACATGGTGTGGAAGACCTCATGCTTGCGGAGAGGCGTCCGCAGCGGACGCGGAGCTGCGGGTGGGGTGTGGGCGCGGTGCCCGCCCCACCAAGCCTCGCTTGATCTTTCCTCCAGCAGTTCCTGAGGTTCCTACCAAGCCAAAGGTCACAACCAGCTCCCACGTACTCCGCCGGTGACGCTCAGCTCCGCACCAGGGACTTGGGCTCATCAGGGGATGGAACCCGTTGGTCGAAGCCAGGCGTCGCGCGTCCCGGGTTGTCCGTCCTCCGGGCGGAGGAAGGGATCGGCTTCGAGGGTAGAGGAACGGCGCCTGTTCTGGCCGTTCCCGGCGTCCCCCGGCCTCTCCGAAGTGAAACGTTCCCAGGACGCCCATCTGAGAGTCAACGTGTTTCACGGAAGACCTCCTGGAGAAGGAGCGGGGGAAGGTGGGGAGGTGGGTGCACGTGCGCGCGCCGCGTCGGTGCCTCTGCAGTTCCGTCCGCTTGCTGCAGCGGATCAAGCTCAAACTCTCCCAGCTCCCAGCTCCCATCCTTTGCTCAGAGGGAAAGCAAGGTGGCCAGCTGCTTCTACAGCACAGCTGGGCAAGAAAAGAACAGCCCTACTCATGGAATCACGGGCTACCAGGGTTGGAAGGGACCTCGGGGCTCAGCTGGGCCAACCTCTCGGTGCCAACATGGCTACGACGGGTGCGCAGATGCTAAAATTTGGCATCGAGGGTCTCAGCACCACCAGGAAATTCCGTTTGCTGAACCGACGCAGGCTTTGGTTCCACAACGATGGCAGCGAGTGCCCGTCCTCCGCGGTGGGACCTTCCTGCGCTGGGGAATCAGCCCGTACAGTCGGGCTGATGGTTCTTACTTCGATGAAGCTTTTGAGCGCGTTACACGCGGTCCTCACGTTCCACCGACCAAACGTCCCGGTGGAGCCCCGGTTCCCAAAGGCCTGTTGACATCTTCAGCCGTCCTTCTCCTCCACCGCACCACCACTGTGCCCGGGGTCTCCTCACGTGCACGCAGCCCCGTGTTTCCAAAGGAATCATTCGAAGGATAGCACGGAGAAGATCGTCAACGTGGATCTCGGCGTTCCGCTCCGTGCTCTACCTTTAAGACTCTTCCGAGATCATGGCAGACTGAAGTCACATCCCGCCTCCTCCATAGCGAAGTGAAGTGACTTAGCAAAAAAGGAAAATAATAAAATAACAGAAGCCTCAGTCAAAGAGATACTTCAGAGTAGAAGGTGTTCATCCAACCGGTCCAGCCCCGTGCCACGTCCTGGAGATCGCGGTGTTTTGTTCTTTTTTTTCTTTTGTAAAAATCACATTACCTATGGTACAATACATTTTTCTTTACAGAAAGCCTGGCATCTAGAAATAAGAGGTAGAACTACTCATAACTATAAGTTTCCTGCTGCAGGAAAAAAATTCGGTTTTTTTTTCTTTACAGTAATTAAAAAAAGGTTAAAAAAATTGACAAAAAAAAAGAAAGAAAAGAAAAAGAAGTCGTAGGTTAGGCCCCCATAATTTAAACAAAATAATCTAGGAAAATAACCCTCTTCAATGTACCTGACGGATTAAGTCCATTAAAGTGTTTCTTTTTTTTTAAAAAAAAAAAAAAATTGCATAGGAAAGGGACGTTTCCAAACACATGCGACAACGATGGCAACGGCTGGTGCGTGCTGGGAGGGGATCTGGGTGGGGGGACGTCGCGGTGACCCGCGCCAGCGGAGAGCGTTCGGGTATTTGGCTAGTGACAAAGTAAAATCCCGGGAAAGATTCAACGGACAGACGAGTTACAAAGTAGTTTCTGTTCCCTTGCTCCTCCAGAAATAACCGTTGTCTTCGGGCTCAAGTTCTATCCTAATTTGAGGCACGACTTTCACTGGAGTTCGTGGAGGGCTGCGAAGGGAACGGAGAGAGCGGGTAAGCGTGGGGAGCGCCTCCGGGCCGCTCCGCTGCTGCGCTCGGGACTCCCGCCAGCGCTGCCTCCCCGCCACCAAAGCCCCAGAAAACGGCGCGAGCAACGACTTGGAAGAGGGAACCGGCCCCCTGCAAAGAGAAGGGAGCGGGGAACGGGTGGGGAACGGGGGAACTGCGGATCCGGGGACTGACGGGGACGCCCGGCCGGCAGAGTCACGTCTAGAAACGGAACAAAGGGCACCAAGCAAATACCCTTGGCAGGCAGGGCTGGTGTAAGTCTTCGGACAAGGCCTGACGTGGCTTTTTTTATCTCAATCTAATGAGCTCAGGTCAGGAGGCAAACCCACCAATGTCATCGACTGAGGAGCTCCGCGTACCCAGCACTCGGGCTTTACACCAAGCTGCAGCAACGCTCCTCCACTGCCCTGGAAATCACCTGGTTGTAGCCCTTGAGATGACCCTCACATGCTCTCCGACACCTGGAGGTGTGGACGCTTCTTTGACCTTTCAGAAGACTATTGCTGCCTTGGCTTAGGGCCGACTCCTGGCGCTGGGAGGTCCAGGTGGCCCCAAGCTGCGGCTGAACTCTGAGAAATTGTTCCTTAACTATTCCTTGCTTCAATTCCAGGTCAGTATTTACTATCTCTCCCCCCACCGACACAGGAACGTGGATTTACTCAAAGCTTTTATTGCTTTTTATTATGCCTCAAATGCTTTTTAAGCATTTCCTCTGCAGGGCCAGAAAGTCTGCCCCATTGGCCTTCTCTACCCCAAGAAGTAGCTGAGATGCTTCTGAGGAACGGTTACTGAGTGCCTTTTTTGGGGTGCTTACCTTGGCATGGTGCATGACCGAAGGAAAGGAATTGTATCAGCACGACGTGTGGCGTTCAAGGAATGTTGGTGACTTTTCTCCTGTTGGGGAGGGAAGAAAAGTCCAGTTTGTCTGGAGCACTGCAGCTCCTCCAGCCCAGGCTCAGCTTCTCCAGCACACCCCCATCTACTCGGCAAAGCTTTGTCACCGCTGCCTGCCTGCCCGCCAGATGCATTTCACAGCTTGGAAACCAAAATACTCCCGTTTCTCTCTCTCCTCCACGAGAAAAAACCCTCGAGGTGCCAAGGCTCGTTTCCCAGGACCTTCACCACCTTCCGGGCCGGACACTTACCTTCCATCTACACCTTCTGAGGGAGAAAACAGGGGGCTTGCTGCCTGAAACGGCTTTTCTCTCCTGACCCAGTGCGGAGACACGCACTCGTCAAGTAGGCTCAAAGGGCTTTCCAACCAAGTTCTGCGGCCGAATTAACTTTTCCTTAACTATTTCAGCCTCAAAGACGTCGAAAACAGTGCAACCAGCGGTACCATCCCACAGGAAGGCATCTAGGGTGCTGTTTGTTGCGAGCACATCGGGGCCGCCGCAGAGGAAACTGAGGAGGGTCTCTCTGCTCGCCCGAGGCTGATTTTACTCCTTTTCCTCGCCAGCAAAGCCTGGAGGGTATTTAAACCATCAGGGAAACGTCCCTTTCCCTCCGGCTTGGTTTTAAAACGCCAATCTCTAAGTGGTGCTTCTGATTGCCTGAGGTTTCTCAGTGCCACCAACAGCCAAGGGACTTGGCTACCAACTCTTAAATGATCTGAAGGTCCACGGACCTGGGTCCTAACTCCCAGCAATCTCCAGCCTTGCAGCAGAACTGACTTAACGATGACGATTTGGGTTGCTCCCCAAACCAGGCTACCTCTCTAGCTCTCTATCTCTCTCTCTCTCTATCTCCAGGAGGCACCCAGCGCTCGTTGCATTTTAAAAAGCCAGCGCAAAGGCGGAGAAGCTGGGGACAGTCGTTATTCCCGGTTCCTCACTTAAAAGGCTGTAACACGACGAGTGAAAAGGACTGAAAATGAAGATCACCATCATCATCATCAGGTACGGATATCAACGTAAGAAAGGAAGCGCTGATTTTGGCAGCTGCTTGGCACCTAAGGAAACAAACGGGAACGGGACAGCGGTGCCGGCGAGACATGCTGCAAATCCAGAACACGAGGCTCAGAGGGAGAAAATAATAATAATAAAAAAAATCAATCGAACCATCAGCAGGGTTAACACAAGACGGGAAAGGTCAGAGAAGAGAGGAGGAGAGAGCGAGGAGAGGTCGGTCGGTAGCTGGACAAAAGCGCTTAAGCTGGAGGCACCAGGAGGAACACCATCGACTTGGTAATGAGCAAAGGCAAAAAAAGCTCACGAACCCCAACCAGAGGCCTGGAAATTCAAAGAGAGAACAAGAAAAAGGACTTCTCAAGTTATAGGAAAGTTTGGTGGTTTTTTTTTTTCAAATTTAAGAAAAAAAATCACTCTACAGAGATCTCTATTTTCGTACTGCAAGTCAGAGTCAAGCAGGCATGCAAGAGGTTGGTTCTACTCACTGTCGGCAGGTTTGCTATCGCTTAGGAAAGGTTCCTGCTCCATGATGTCCATTGGGATTTTAATACTTGGGACTTTTTCTGAGTAGGGGCAGTCAGACTGTGAAAGAAACGTGTAGAAGGTCTTAGAATTCATTGCTCTCTCTCTCCCATCGCCCCCCGCACATTACAGTCGTCCGTTACCGAGTTTCTGCAGGGATGTGGAAAGACAAGAGCTGAAACCAAACAGGCATCGGCCGGCTTCGCTGCCTGCTGGCTTCCAGCTGGCACCCCACCTCCCCTCTCCCTCCAAGCACTGGAGATGACACGGATCAAAAGAACCATCTGGCTGTACTTGTCACCTCCCCTTTCCCCACCCCACCAGCTCCTCTGCCACCAGCTTACAGAGACCTTCCGAGTCGGGAGCTGGCTGGAGGACACGGCGATGGAAAACGCGTCCGTAGGCAAGAAGAGCAGGACGCTGCCTTCCGTGGAAGCTCGTCACAATGACACCTCTATTTACGGTAAAACAGCTCATCACATCCAGCCCTCTTGTGAGAATTCGCCGCTCTCGGGTCAAGGAGAGGCGCGAGCGCAGGATTTACACCTCGCCGGCTTCAATAAGCCGCCCGCTTACGCTTCGTAGAAGGTCATGGGAATTATTTTGCTTTTTTAAAAAATAAAAGGGACTTCTCCTAACCAAGGAAAGGCTGATGCTGCACAGCCTGGCCAAGGAGGCAAGGGGGTATCTGACAAAAACGCCGAGACATCTTTGGTCCGGGAGAGAACTAGGCACAGCACCGGGCATAACGCTGGGGTGGAGGGGGGAGGCCTTCACGTCGGGGCAAGAAAAGACCACAGAGGGCAGAGAATTGCTCTCCTTGGGTTATTGTGATATTTACAAGTTATTTTTTAACCGAACCGACATCCGTACTCCAATAGCAAAGCGTTTCCTCTGGGGTATTTTCACCAAGCGTGGCCCAAGCAGAGACGATTCTGCAGAAGGGCACCGAGAAGCCCCCTCCACATCCCCAGCCCTTTGGGGCCCCGCTCGAACGTGTCCCACGCTGGGGACATATTTCTGGAAGGGAAAGGGTGAAAAGAATCGCAGCGGTAACGCCGAGGTCGGGAAGCTGGGAAAAGCAAGAGCTGCAAAAAAACCGAGTGGAGTTAAGAACCGACATTCTCCATCAGTGCTCTCGAAGGGGAGCTTGCTGGCTGAAGCCCAAGCCCCTCTCCCCAGCTGGGGTTTGGCTTCACGAAAAGCCGCGTCCTCACCTACGAGACCCCTCGTCTGGCCTCGAGAGACAGCAAATCTTTACGCAGAGAGAGGCTTTCTCTCACCGGCATCTCCCGAGTTCGCTGCCCCTAAGGGAGATCTCAGAGGTGTTACCCAGCCCTCACGTGAAGGACTCCAAGGACCAAAAAGCACCACGTAACCAGCGTGTTTAGTGCTTGGACAGAAGTTTACAGGGTTTGAGCTGATGCTAGACCTGGGTAGGAGAACGTTTAAAGGCACGAGGACCGTACTTTCTCTTATTATAGATACAACAAAAAACAGAGCGGTCTAAGGCACGAGGCTCTGGTCTAGCCGGGTCACCACGCTTGGCGATGACCTCGGCAGCGACGTTCCGCTGCCTTAGGGCCTCCAAAGAGGACACTGCCGAAGGGCGTGCGCGCTTTGGAAATGGTTAGGTCACGAGTATGATCACCAGGAAGTAAGTCCCCCCTGAGACACCACAAGTCACGTCTTTTTTGGGGGGCTTTTAAAAGGAGTAATTAAGAAAATAGCAACAAAGGAAACCAGAATAGATGCAGGAGTAGCAGGGCTGCTGGTGAAAACCACTCCCCTCCTAAAATGTAGAAGACAATGATTGGGGGGGGGGGGGAAGGCGAAGGGGGGAAAGATGGGCAAGGCAGGGCGATGAAAGGCGACCTAGCAAAGGGCACGACGCCTCAGCAGGTACCCAGTGGTCTCGTAGAACGTGTGACCGCGCCCTTGGCAAGGCAAGTCCCACCTACCACCAGCTGCTGACGTCTGGAAAAGGGAAGGTGGTGTAGAAAAGAAGCTTTGTTTGAGGCCAATTCGCTGCGGACCGAGCTGGTCGGCTTCAAAAGAGGCTGGGGAGGGCCGTGGACCATCCCCGGGGGCGAGCTCGCTAGGAACGAGCGGTTTGACAAGAGCAGAAAGTTCCTTACATCGTCATTGTCGCTGTCCACACTGCCCTTCTTCTTTTTCTTCTTCTTCTCGTCCTCTTTCTTTTTCTTGTCCTTCTCTGGAATGACGTCGTCAAGAAAGCTCAAGTCATGCTGGGAGAAGAGGTAGTCCATGGCTTTTCTGACCGCTACAAGCGCCAGGATCTGCGAAGGCAGAGAGGGACCTCTCAGTCAGGCCTTACCTTCGGTCAGGAACGCTCTCTGTGTTCCTCTGGCCGCTGCTTCTTTACCCGCCACGCCTCAGTTCTGCCTCTGAGAGAACACAGAGAAGGAGGTGAGCACCAGGGATGAACCTATCAACTCGGAAGCCTCATCCACGACTGCTTCACGTCGCAATAAAGAGGAGCAACGTAGAGAAAAAAGTATGGAATCCCTGAAAATTCCTGTGGAGACACAGGTCACCCTTGACACCCCCTGACCGGCACCAGCAAAACAGTCAAGAGGCAAGACAAGAACAGCTTCACTCGTGTCTGGAGGCAGCCCACGCACGCACGGTCATGGGGGCAGCCCGGGTCGCTGCCTTTCCTTTCTTCTCATCACTTCCCCCCAGCTCTGGAGAAACCAGACAAGGGCCAAGCTTGAGTCTGCAGAATAAAGTTTGCTGGAACCAGGCCGCGGGAGAGCGGAGGAGAAGCGTCTTCTGTGCCCTCCACTGCTGACTTTTAACACCTCTATACAGGAGCATGTGTCCCAGCAAGAACATATGGGGGTTTTTTGTTACTTGCATCATCTTTCCTCTTGTTCTCGCTTCATTTCCCGCCTTCCCTCCTCCTGTCCCTTAACGAAGCGCTGCCGTTGGTGACCGCACCCATGGCCGACGCGTCCCTGAGCCTGAAGCTGGGTGACACCAGGCCCGCAGCTCTTGCGGGAGTTTCCTAAAGCTGTCCGGCCCAGGGTCAGGTTGACGCCTGAGGCGCAGAGCTGCGCGTGGTGAACATCTGACCTCTCGCCATCCACGACAAGCTCTAACGCCACCCTGACACGCATTATTAGAGCAAGGACACACATCCTACAAACGTACGTCCTCCAGCGGGAAACGCGTGACGCAACATCAGCATCTTTTTACTGCCGCTGAAGGAAAAGGACATTTTTGTTTCGCTCTTGGCGTAGCTAATCGCCCCCCTCCGTCTGGCACACCTCACGGGCAGCTCTAACCTCGGCAGCCAGGAACAGTCAAAACCAACGACACCTTCCTGGGGAAAAAAATCCACTTTCCAGGCCCCTTTTCCTCCCGAGGACTGATGTGAAGGCAGCCACGGCAACGCTGACCCCGGGCACTCCGACACCGGTGCCACGAGGCAGAGGTTGGATTTGCCTGTTTCAGGCTGGGAAAGGAAGGATGCGAAGGAGACGGTCCCCTACCATGACAGGGAAGATGATGGCTGCCACGGTGGACTTGAGGATCCAGAGGAGGGCCAGGCACACCACCTGCAGGAAGGTGAACAGATGGACCCTGCGCAGCGGGACGTGCCGCAGGTAGATGAAGTCTGGCTGGTGCTTCAGAGGCATCAAGAGCAGCTTCAGGCGGTCCATGAACTGGAAATGAAAACAAAGGGACGTTCAAATGAAAACCTGAATGAACAAAACCCAGAGATTCGAAGGCACGCCGTGAAGCGTGGCCTTGAATCAACTCGCTTCCCTAGAAGAAACCCGGTAGAAAACCCAGCACAGCTCCTCCATCCTGACCCGTGCTCATCGCAGGGTTTGCATGTTAACTCGGTTGCCTCAAGCGAAGGCCCACACCACATTTGGCAAATAAACAGAGGCACGGGAGAGAAGCATCTCTCCAAGCAAGGCCTTGAGGTGCCTTTATTTTGCGGAGCAGGACTCCACATGCTCCGCTGATCAGCGTATAAACCACGGAGTGAAGGTGTTGGTGGAAATTCCTCCACTAGATTCAAAAGAATGGGCCTGATCTGCGGCAGACACAATTTTCTCTTCAAGGGATCGCTTCCTCACCCCCGAACCACGCTGAATGCCCAGGCTACGGTCCGCATCAAACCCTGGGTCACTTCTGCCACCCTCTCCTGCCCCGAGGAAGGACACTGAGGATTTAAAAGCAAAGTTTGTTGTCCCCAGATAAACTGGGAGCGGAGGTCAGCCGAGGTGAGGGCAGACATCCCACCACCGGAGAGCAGAAAGGCACCTGACGGAAGCGTGGGGAAGAGGGACAGCTTTTCTGGCAGCATCCCTCACCCCGTGCTGGCCTGGACGGACTTGGCCTTCAACCAAACCCAGGATTTCTCATGGAGTGAAAAACATCCTTGACGGGGGGAAAACAAGCTGCCCAGTGCCCCGGCCACCTGGGCCGGGGAGCAGGGGAAATCCCTGCCGGGAGAAGCAACCCCAGGGCCAACAGGACAATCCCCTCGTTGTCCGCGCCCACGGCGGGGACCGGGCTGCTCTCCTGGCAGTGAATGAACGCCAGGGCCCGTGTAAAGAACACCCGAGGAAGTTCTCATGGTGCTCACAGGACAGGCTCTTCCCGTTAGAGCACGGCCCGGCGCGAAAAAGAAAGGCCACGATTAAGAGGGTGCCAGAAAGCAACAAAACCAGCTTCCTACGGCCAACGACAGCCGCTGCGCCGGGAGAAAGGCTCCTTACGTCATGTTTCCTCAAGGACAAAGAAAGGGGCTTGGCTTCCCCTCCTCGGCAAAGAGCGACAGCCCCGCTCGTTAACGCCGCGCAATCAGCCCTGCCGCCGTACTTGGTCTCCCCTTGTTTTCCTCCTCGCTGTGACAGACGCCCTGGACCACCTCGGGAGCGAGCCCGGGGCCTCGGCAAGCCTCCGCTGCCCCCAGCATCGCCCAGCTGAGGTGGGGAAGGTGGACCCCAGGCCTTCCCAAAGCACCCCCCATCGCTGATGGGGTCCAGACTCAGCTGCTCTCCTGCTGAGCAGGTCACCCCCCTTTGGCTGTCGTCTCAGGACAGCCAACGAGGCTTGTAAGCAGGTGCTACCTTCTCTGGGGTTTCTTGGGAAGGGAGATGGTGAAGGAGAAGGGAAAGGCGGGAAGGGTTGCGAAGGAATCCCGGCGCTGGTTAATGCCCGCTGTCTTCCGGTGGGACACGGAAGGGACTCACCTGCACGCCATTGAGGGAAGCGACACCCATGTAGAGGAAGACACCGTAGAGCACAGGCATGGGAATGAACTGCGGGGGCAAGAGCAGGAGAAACTCAGTGAACAACCTCCCCAGACACAATCGCAGAATCACAGAAACATTTCGGTTGGAAGAGACTTCTAAGATCACCGAGTCTGACCGTTCCCCCAGCACTGCCCGGGCACCACTAAACCCTGTCCCTCAGCACCACATCTCCACGGCTTGGAAACACCTCCAGGGATGGAGACTCCACCACTGCCCTGGGCAGCCTGGGCCAGGCCCTGAGGAAGACATTTTTCCTAAAGTCCAACCTAAACTCCCCCTGGCCCAGCTTGAGACCGTTTCCTCCTGTCCTGTTGCTTGTTCCTTGGGAGAAGAGCCCAACCCCACCTGGCTTCAACCTCCCTTCAGGGAGTTGTCGAGAGCCAGAAGGTCTCCTCCCAGGTTGAGGAGCCCTGAATTCTCCCACTTCGCTGAGACTTGGACATCACTCCAAGAAGCAAAGGGAATAAAGCCAGCCAGTGACAGTCGATCAGCAAATGAAAGAAGAGATGGGTTAAATGTGTTCCAGGAAGCCTCAAACTTCTTTTCAACTCTTGGTTTCTGGTGGGACTAGAAGCAGAAGGTAGAGAAGAGGAAAAGGCAGCATGATCCTGTGGTCTGTCTGGCTCAGTAAGCCGGGGAAGTCCATCCAGAAAGCCTCCCGAGTCCCAGCTCCGTGATGACAGCCACGCCCACCAAATCTCTGACGGCTCCATCTTTCCCTCACATTAATTCATAAGTATTCACAAATACAGGACCTCGAGTTACTTTCTTTCTTCACTGCCAGGAACAGTCCTTCCAAACATCGGCTTCAGCTGCGTGCTGGTCCTGCCGTCGGGGACACCTTCCTTCGGAAGCGAGGAAGGCGCACAGTAAGAGCACACAGGCTCCTCAGAACCAGCATCCGTCCCTCCGACCTGGAGCACAAAGCTCTTCTCCACGTCAAAAGCCGCTACAGGGCCGCCAAGATGGGGGGCAATTCTCCTTGGCGCTGCGCGCAGCCAGCGTGGTGGGATGGGAACGGGGACGCTGGGGCACGGACCACACGCAGGAGCTGAATGACGGCCTTTGTGTGATTTGTTTGGACCCGAAGAGGACGGGAAGAGCCGGGTGGCTGAAGGAAAGCCTTCGTGCAGTGACGGGTGGTTGCCACTGAACGGCAGCCGCAGCACGGCCGAGGCTCCTGCGCGACCTGCTGCTGCAGGAACGTCTGTCTTCCAACCCGCGCGTGGGGCTCGGCAAAGAGGCAAATAGCACGGCAGTTTTTCAGTGCTTCATCGTGTTCCCCCCCATGTCGTTCACCACTTAAGCCCGCGGAGAACTTGAAGACAAGCATTTCGCCTGGGGCACACGAGCACCAAAGCCACATATGGGCCATCAAAGCTTCCCTGCCTTCATTTCCCCCTTCCCTCCCCTGAGTTTAGCTTTCTAGTTCATTGCCATTGCTCTTTCCCTCCCCTTCTATTTCCTTCTGTTTTTCAAAAACAGAAAGAACGTCCAAATATTATTTCCACGATCATTACCCCTGTGAACCAGCCCCGGGTGAAACTTCAGCGCCTTCTCCCGCAGCGGCGATTTCATTTTGGAAGACGTGTTCTGGCGAACTCTCCGCTAACTGTGGGGTTGCTGGCTCAGGCACCCCGAGCAAACCCGCTGCCGGCCAACAGAATTACAGATATATTTATAGGAAAGCGCCCGTCGTTCTCCTAGCAGGGCTGCGGATGTTTCTGTGGAGATTTCCTGTAACCCAGCAGAAACATCAGCGACCTTCAAAACCAGCACCGAAACCCAGAAGCAGCAGAGATGGGATTATTCCGCAGATCGCCTGCTTGGGCGCGTTGGGGATCGCTGGCGTTCAGTTGGCCGCTGGCACGAGAAGACTTAGCAATGTGTTTAGCAAAGCAGCTCTCTCGAGCAGGAGACCCTGCTAAAGGTCCTGAAACGCTGCCAGGTCCTTCTCGCTGGCACGCGGGTGAGGAGCATGCCCGTTTGTCCTCAGGCGTCCTCCCGCGAGGACCTTCCCCGCGGGCAAATAAGGGATGAATGAAGCAATAACGGGGGAAATAACAGACCCCGGTGGCACAGAGGAAGAGGGATCTTGCAGGGAAAGGTCACGTCAACTAACAAACAGGGCACGGAAATGCCTCTTTGAGCAGAGGAGGGAACTGTTACCGAGACACCAACGTTCACTAGTTGTGAAAACAACCTCAGGAATCGAGAATGGGAACACGCTGACGTTGTGAAGCTGCTTCCTCCACGGGCAGCATCGTCGCTCTCTGCCTGCCTCGTCCCCTTCAGGCTCCCATCTAACCGTGCCTCACAGCTCCTGCAGCTTCCAGCCTTCTCACCGCCAGCCTCCTCCTCACCCACAACTCATCTGCCTCCTCCAGAAACGCTTCCCCAGACGCTCGTCCGCTCCATCACAGAGTGGAGATGCACGGGACTGTTCTGACACCGTGTGCGATGGACTTGGGCAGCTTGGCATCTCCTGCTGTACCACACGCCTGCACTCGGTGCCACCTAAACCTCCATCCCCGGAGAAGGCAGTATCCTCCACAACTCATGGACAAGCAGGTTTCCCAGTTTGGTTCTACGTGACCATCTAAGGACGCCTTTCTCTGCAGCCAACCAATTTGAGGTCCTGGAAAATCGCTGCCTACCTAGATTAAATGGTACCTCGGCAGCACGTCTGGCTAGACTGACGAGCAAAAAAAAATCAGGAGATCAAGCAACCACATCTAACTGCACGGCTTCCTCCAGAAAGACTTTTTCCCTACCCATGGACTGACACCATCAGCTGCAGGTTCTGCTCACTGCCACCGGTTCTGGGCGTTCTCTCTTACATCACCAATTCTCACTAACCTCCCTCTCCACACTTTGACGACGAGTTTTTTTTTAGCAGCCCAAAAACAGCCCGAGAGCTGCTGCAGCCCCACTCTGGCTGTGAGAGCAGAAGGAAGCGAGAAGGTGGCGATGACCTTACCTTGAGGATGGGAGCCATAAAGACAGACACACCGGTCAGAATGAAAACGATGACTCCAGTGACCCTCTGCTCCCTGGAACAGAATCACTGGGTGAGCAGGACGGCTGCAGCTCCTGCCCTGGTTTTACCCCCTCTCCAACCCAACACAAAGCCCCAACACTCCTTTCTGCAGCCACGGTTTCAAAGGCGGGCGGCGATGACAAGCCACCAGCATCCGGCAGGTATCCTGGATCCCGACCAAGCTCTCCTACACCTCTTTCTTCCCCAGCCCCGCGTCAGTTGTGGGACGGTGTTTGTGGATCAACAGAGTTCTGCTACTGAGTATAAAGGGCCGTGTTTACACGTTAAACATTAGAAAGCGTTAACGAGCCATCCCAATTCACGGCACGGTGGCTTTTACGGCGTGCAAACAGGTAATACATCATTAGCTCTCCGCTCTTAGACTAGCGGCACAGCTTGAGTCCTGGCAGTCGTACTCCAGCGGCTGGATAAACCCTGGTGGGCTGCTGACCGCGTGCCTTCCATCTATCTCCTTCCTCAAACCCTGGAAAACTGCGTCTGATTTGGCCAAACAAACTTGTGAGGAGCTACGATGAAGCAAGACCATTTATGGTACCAACGGGCCTCTGCAGGCAAACGAGGCGGTTCAGGCCGTTCGGGTTTGACGTACCTCACTCCCAAGAACTTGGGCTGTTCTCCAGGGGCTGAAGTTTCTGTCTCCATCTTCAAGCTGTCGATATGAGCAATGGAGATCACGGTAGCAGCAACGTACCAGGGCAGGCCCATGAAGGAGCACACGATCATCAGAATGGCCACCCAGAACAAATCCAGATGGTAGCCAGCACCTTTCTGTGAGGGGAGATAGACAACCTTTAGCTTCATTATTCTCCAGGTGTTAGGTTAACGATTGGACCCGATGACCTTAAAGGTCTTTTGCAGTCTAGACAATCCCGTGATTCTGTGACTTCGCAACCGGTCTGAGCCTGCTGCTGGAGGCACCTTCCTCAACACCCAACACCAGGCTCTCCTGGGGAAAGCAACACAAACAGCCGGTGGGCTCAAACCCTGAAAGGACAAAGTTGCCCTCATTCTTCTTTCCTTTTCAGAGACCTCTGATCTTGTCTTTTTTGAACCCTTTCACAAACTAACACAGGAAACCCACCGGTCGCAAGTGCCAAGAGAAGACGTGAAGAAACAAAAGAGCCACCAAAGAAAGGGATCTTCAGACAAACACTAGAGAAATGTCTGAGGTTTGCTATTTTAAAGAAGGTTCACCGTTTTTTCATCCCGTTCAATTTGATTTTTTTGGAAAGAACAAATGATCCGGACCTACTTGGGGACCCAGGAGGGAAAGCAACCTCAGCTACTCTTGAACAGTCCTCATTGTGTCCCTCCCACGTGTGCTGCTTGCCTTGGCCGGCCGGCAGCGCTGGGATGGGCCCACGGAAAAAAACCCCTGGCCTTCTTCTGGCCTACAGCAGATTTTGAGCACGGAGGCGGTTTTCGGTGCAGAGCAGCAGGATCGGACCCGAGAACCCCCAGTTCAACAAAGTGTGTGCTCACGAGCGCAGCAAAGGAAGCAGGACGTAACCCTCAGGGGTTAGACCACTCGAAACGCGGCCCGATAGCAGGAAGGGAGACTCTTCTTTGACAGGAATGTAATATTTTTCGACAGAGCTGCCCGTGCAGGGAAAGCAAAAACCCCAAAGGCATGACAAGCTGCACAGCGCCGGGCTGGAAAGTTTATTTAAAAAACATTACTGCGTCCTAGGCCGCTACACGGCAGCGGACAGAAAGCTCTTCTTTAAATCACATCCAACCGTGGCTATGCCCTTGGTATGTCCCAAATCTCTTCAGCTTATTGCTTTCATCTGGCAGCCCTGCGCAGCCAACATAGCTGTCATTTTTGGGCCAGCTCTGGCCATGCCCACCGCAGGTGGGGTCCTGAGATGGCCCCGATGCCCCAGACCCTTCTCTGGAGCACTTGACCGTATCCTCTTATGGTCCATGACCATATGCAGGATCACAATCACCAAACGACCTTCCCTCCTTAAAAGCAGCAGCAGATGACAGGGAACAGCCCGGTGTCTTTGAGGAAGGAAGGTGGTAAGAGGAAAATCAGATGTTAAGAGTTATTTGATGCTAGAGGAGAGGTTTGAGGTAGGTGGACTTGAGTCTGGGACTAGTTTCTCCTTTCCTTTCTAGTTCTGCAAACGGCCGGATCTTGCAGAACGACCAAGGCAAACGACACCTCTGGGGTCTGGGCTAGTAGACTCTGAAACGAACTTCATCCAGCCCTTCACTAATCAAAACCGGGCAGTGCCTAGCGAGCGAGGCGTCGCGGCCTGGCCCTGCACAGGCTGCTCGCTTGAGCTCCTCGTGCAACGCTCGAGACGTCCAACCGAATCAGTGGTTTTCCCGGCAAGAAACTCTGCGCCAGCCAACGAAATAAGTATTGCTGCTGAACACCAGCAACGACGTTCCTGAGGTGGCACGGACGTTCAACCCTGCCGCAGGTCCTCCTCCTTCTCTCGCGCAGAAGCAACACCTGGCAGATCTCCGCGCTCGCGCAAGACACAAGGCACACCCACCTTGAGCTTGTGCTCCTTCCTGTTGACGATGACGGCCGTGATCTGCTGGTCCATGAAGATGAGGATAGTCACCAGCAGTGCAGGGATGGCTGCTGCCAGGTACACCCACCACGGGTTCCCTCCAAAAGGTGGGATAAACCAACCCCTCTCGGGACTGGTTGGCTTTTAAGGGCAAGGAAAAGGAAGCTTGCGTTAGAGCCACGATATTGGAACGATGACGTCCTAACAACACTCGTCCTTCCAGCAATGGGGCTACAGGGAGACACTGGACGTTTGCAACACTTTCATCCTTCCCGTTAACAAGGCCAGGCTGGATGGTTCCTTGGGCAACCTGGTCTAGTGGGAGGTGTCCCTGCCTACGGAAGGGGGTTGGAATGAGATGAGCTTTGAGGTCCCTTCCAACCCAAACCATTCTAGGATTCTATGATTAACAGCGACAAAAGGTTCAAAGTACGGAGGCAGGATGTAGGAGATAAATCAGCCAACCAGACAGATGCTAATGAGAAAGATATCATCTGGGCAAAGCGCTCCTGTTTGGAGGACAAGCCCTTTTACACGGGGCGGGTGGGTGGAGAAGGGAACCTCTTGCAAAGGCCACCGAAGCCGACAACAACGTACCTTGAATTCACTTGGCACAATTAGTTTCGGCGTGTCCACACCTACCAGGGCATCTATTCCACAGAAAATCAAAATGGACAAGATAATGGCAAAGTCACTGATGAGCTTCCGGGCCTGAAACAGAGGTTGACATCGGGACAGCTGTTAGGGCTACAAAACACCATTTCACAAATAAACCTAAAAAAACAGTGACTTTTTGGAGATGCATAAAATCCTGCCTGCTTCTGATCTCTGCTTTTTTAGGGTCCACATTTTCACGTTTTTCTATGCAGGGCCAGAGACACGAGCCGAGCTTCTCACGTCACCACAGAGCTCCTGAGGTATGTAGCCTCCACCGACAAAAAAATGCCGAGTTATCCCCAGCCTCTTTGAACACGTTGGTTACATGAACGTGGGTTCCAAAAAACGGGAAAGGGAATAAGTGATATTTTACACCGGATAGCAGAAACAGCCACAAACCTCCCTTAGAAGATGGCAGGACCAGATTTAGCTTCTCGGCTAAATCCTCCAAGTGCCCTAAGAGCCCAACTCTCCCGAAGTCATTGCAATGGGACAGCTGGTCAGATCCCAAAGCTTAACCGGGCAGGACCCGCTGGGCTTGTCTGCAACTGCGTGATCTCCCCAGAGCTGTTGTTCCTTCCAGGTTTCTTGGGTTCTCATGGTTACAGAGAAACCGAGCTGCATTCCAGCCCGGATGGAATTTGTTTCCTTTATTAAAAATAATAGAGGTTCAATTGTAAGACGGCAGAAGGGTAAACATCCAGGCAGGACAAATCCCCGCGTGCCACAATGCCAGCAACGGGGAGGGGGGACAGGTCTCAAGGAGACCTTGGGTACACACGGAAGCCACCAGCTCGCACGCCTGTCGTGGGAGCTTCAGCTGGGGAGGGAGGACAAGTAGAGGCACCCGAGAGGTGTCCCTAAGGTGGCAGAAAGTCCCAGCAAAATCTTGTTTAAATCAATGCAGAGGCTTTCCAGGTCGTCCTTATTTTGCGTCTGATCCTCAAACCAACGCGACCCACAAAGCTTCTCTCCCTCAATGTCTGCGTGTGACGAAGCCCAGAGGAAGGTTGATCTTTGTGCTCTGGACGAGCAAAGACCCAGGCTGCTGGGCTGAAAGGAGATACTTACAGTGGTCGGAAAATAGCGACTGGTCTTGAATTTCTTCAGGGCCATGGAGCAGGTGTAAGTGCCGAAAAAGAGGATGAAAGACATGAGGGTGATGTCAGGGACATAGTCGCAGTTGTTGCCCACAAGTTGTCCTCCGTATTTCAGGCACTCCTTCGTGGTCAGAGATGACCAGTCAATGGTGGTGTTGTACTGCAGGAAAGAAGAGAACGTTTCCATGAAGCACAAGGTGTTCACGCTAGGGCAGGGATGGGGCCGGAGAGTTGGGAAAAACACCGGGAGGAAAAGGGAGGCAGGTACAGAGGCTACAAGCACCGTCCTGGGAATCATGGCATTAGAGAGAAAGAATATTTTTAAATAACTCAAAACGAACCAAGCCGTAGAGAGGCAAGAAAAATAGCAAAGTTCTGGAGAACAAACACATGGCGTCTGCCTCCAGACCGGGTGCTTACCGGGCTGCGCGCAATAAACCGCAGCTTCCTCAGAATCCCGGGAGCTGATGCGGATGGTGGTGGGGGGGAAACACCAGCAATCCCCACCCCCCCAGCTCTGGGCTCTCGTTTCTACAATGCATCCCCTGCTGTCCCTCTCCACGGGGATTTCTGCAGACCTGCCCTGACTGCTAACTTCAGGGTGGCAACAGGAGGTGGCTTTCAAAGCAGGAAAACAGGCCAAAAACCAACTACTGGGGGCCTGTTTTGTGTTTTGTGGTTTGACACCTACAGAAACAAGCACCGGGGAGTGTTCAGTGGGTAAGATGATCACTTGGGGAGTCAGAGAGGAGAAAGCAGAGGGCATCCCTCCTCTTTGGGAGACTGCCCAAAGTGGTCTGGCCTTGTCCTCCAAGCATTACTGTCTGTGCTGGGCCCCATCCAGCTCCATTTCTTTCTCCTCATCGTCCAAAGCTCACCACCAGAGCGAAAGGCGGAGAAGCCAGGGTGAGCTACAGAAAATCCGAAGGCAGGGATGGAAACCGGAGCTCCCAAAGGAAGGGCTGGTCACAGCACTCCTGCCATTACAGCCCTGCACACACAGATCCGACTGATCCCCCGGGAGAACCATCTGCATCCTGCCAACGCACGCAGAGCAGCCTGCAAGAGAGCGGCCGCTATTAGCCAGGAATTGATACCGCCAAATTGTGCGCAGAGCGTTTCGGATGCAGGACGAGGAGAAATCCTCGGGGGACCAGGTGGAGCAGTGTCCCGTCTTCACGGGCAATGAGGGATCATCAGTGTGAGGGATTTCTTCACGCGGCCAATTCCTCACCTGCCTAGGAGGACCCGGCAGAAACGCACAAAACAGGCTTCAAAGACCCTGCAAAGGGCACTCACCAGCTCAGCGGGGGGATACAACAGCTCATCGGCTGACGGCACCGTTGTCCTGTTCAATAACGAGCTATTCACTGCAAGAGAGGGCAGAAAAAGGAATGCCGTGAGCGAGGTGCTCGGGAGGAAGGCCAATTTCACCCCTCAAGCTGTTCCTTAACTCCACCGAACTGTTTGCAAGCTCTTTGAGCTACTGAAGGGCCTCAAAAGTGTTGTTTCAGAGTGACTCGAAAGCATCCATCGCTTACAAATCGGACAGAGAAGGCCAAGTGAAACAGAACTCAAACCTGCCGGGGGCTTTCTGGAGTTCATTGTGAAAATACAACATGGAAGAGCAGACAGACAATACAATGCTTCACAGGTGGGTGGTTTTTTTTCTAATGATTTCTGGATTATAATAAATACCCGCAGAACGCTCCTAATTACGAATTTAAAACGAACGCACAACCCCAAAGACGTCTAGAAAAGGCAGAACGCGTTTCAGAATCCACCACAAACACATTCGTTTTGAGTTAAATGAAAAGAGTCATAGGAATCACCGGGGACTGGGAAGTCCTGATGCAGAAAGGAGAGCTGGTGAACTTCCAGGGAGGAAACGTGAGCACAAAAAGTAAGTGCTGTCCTGCTGCTACCTGCTTACAAAGCCTGCTGCTCAAGACCTTCCAGTCCTGAGCTTTGCCTCGAAGGAGCTAGCAAACCATCCGGAAACACAACGATGATGTTCTGCCCCTTCTCTGCTAACTTTTATACTAGGGCTTTAAAAAAATGCAGAACGTGGCGAGTTAGGCCCCTCAGGTGCCATGCGGATGGAAGCCGAAGCTGACCAGCACCCGGGCGCTCGCAGAGAACCTACATTTGATAAACCACAGAAGCCCAGGGCTTGGGGAGATCCGGTTCCTGACGCCTTTTGCACAGAGGCACCTGCCACCAACCAGAAGCTTTTCCTGCTTGACAGGAACGTCGAGATAATCCAAAGTTTACTTTGAGCCCAAACCAAGTTTCTTACTCACTCCTCGTTGTTTGAAGGATCTTAGGAGTGGCCCCAGCTTCCCGAATGGTACGAGCCAGCGTGTACTTGGGTTTTGCAACCGTTTGTTCCTGGTGGTGTTGCCAGATCTGTATGTACACTGGCGATACCTGCCTTGCGGCCCACGCTCTAGTGATAGGCTGAGCTCTTGGACATCCTTCCTTCCGCCCTAGGGAGGAACCCTTTGTGCTTTTCCACTCACAGAGGAGTGGCAAAACCACCCACGTTTGGGTGACGCCCTGAACACATCCAGCTCCCGCACTTGACAAAAGGGCGCAGCGAGGACCAGGAGTGACCGGAGCACCGTGGCCACCACTTCTGCCCGCTCTCAGACTTCTCAGAGGAACGCCGTTGAGAATGAACAACCCCGGGGATGCAAGGAGACGAGGGTACGGAGACACCTTCTCCACTGGTAAGGATGCTCACAGGAGGAGTGCCAGGAAGGTTCCCAGTTGGCACGTAGGGTGAAACTCACCCCTCGGCCCAGATAGGGTATCTGAAGACAACTGATAACGAAGGATTAACCTGCCCGTTTGTTATCTGGACTGCAGCGGAATAGAAGAGAGGAAGGCAAATGCAATCTCCAATCTGCTCACGAAACAGTCTCTTACCTGGATCTACTGGTTCACAGGCACAAGAGTAGTGTGTGATATAGTCCACCTTGAACGCGGAGTTGATGGGGTAATGATCTGCCAGCTTGATCATCTTCTTGAAAGCATCGTAAATGAAGATGAAGCTAATCAGGGAGGAAAAACCTTCTTCGGTGAAGCGGGTGAAGTACTTGACCAGGAAGCTGGCATCGGTGGCGACCAGAATGAGACACTGGAAGGCTGACCAAAGGCCGATCCAGAGACGGAACTCCAGGTAGTCAAAACCGTTGTCTCTGCAAGAAGACAGGGGTGGCAGGAAGGGAAAAGAGCGGGGTTAGACAAATCCAGGCAGGATCTTGATTCCCAGGAGCAGCCCCTGGGACCTGTGCTCATTGAGACCCGACCAGAGGGTTCCCAAGAGCCGAGCTCTCCGTTTTCAGCCAGCCAACTCCACGAACATACGCGGTGCAGTTTAATAGACACCCCTCCTAGACACACACACGCAGAGTTAAACTCCACATGAAGCGGTAGATGGGAAGTCTTTCTAATTTTGCCCCCAGGGTGTTGTGAATACGAACAATCGCAAAGGCATGATTGAAAGATCACAGCGCTGCCTTCCCATTTCCTTGTGAGAAAGGCTCCCCCGAAAAATCCGGCCATTCCGCTCCAGCAGGTTGCTAGGACAATGGCTTTTTCAACCACCACCTCCTCCGCGGGTTAAAAATAACCACCTTCTCCCTCCCCAAACCATACAAAGTGTTTTTTCCAGCTTTTTTTTTTCCCTTCCACGTGCTGCACCTGGGCTTTAACCTGCCAGCCTGATGCGAACAGCTATAGCGGAGAACCATCAAGGTTGGAAAAGCCCTCTAGGATCACCCAGTCCAGCCGTCAACCCAGCACTGCCACGACCACTAGACCACGTCCTGAAGACCAGGTCTATTCCTGATTTTATCCATTTATTCCAGTCGGAGAAAGAAAAGCAAGGTGCCCCCCTCTTGCTCCTGCCCATCTCCAGGCAGGAGGGGCTGCCTCAATCTGAAGGTGCAGGTTGTCTCTCCATGGCGTCCTCGACTCCAGGAGGAACTTCTCCCAGGCCTGGCATGAATCTGGCTCCAACAGCAGTCACGTAAATACGCTGTCTGCCTTAGCACAAGTCCTGCACCTCCAAAGACCTCTCCAACACGGAGGGTACTCACAGGACAGACGGGATTATCGGCTCTCAATCACGTCCAAGTATCTTCCCACAGAGATCAAATATAACGAGGCCGGAGCTACAATTAAACACCCAAACCTGCACCGTGACTCCTACCTGCAGCCGTGCCCGGCTTAATAATTCAATAGACCTTTGCTAAAAATAACCACCGGCAGCCCAAGAGCTGTTCTGCATCACAGGCGACTGCGCTTGAAAGAAAGCCTCGTGATGCCCCAGCTCCAAACGCTCTCGGGTTTGTGCACTGACACAACCCCCTGATGGGGAAAGGGAGGGTCTGAGGGATGCGGGGCTTCTTCTGTACCACCAAAAATGATCTCCTTGCAAAGGTGGGCCAAGAGCAGGTGAGAACACCCAGCAAAACGGGCCCCCTTGAGCTGGGGGTGTCAGCTGTCACTGCACCGACGTTAACGTGGTGGGGACGGGGCAGAACCTCTTGACACCAGTTAAAAGTTAAAAAGCCCCAGAGCATTTAGTGCAGCAAAGTTCCACGCGGAATTCTGGGGCCAGGCAGAGATCCAGAGCTGTTTCCACCATCGCAACTGGTGCAACCATCTCGCCGAGGACAGACTTGGCCAACAATTTCCAGGAGGCCCCAAGGAGATCGGCGCCCACCGAGCGGGCAGCGCCCCAGGACACTCTGTGCAAACCCCTGAGGGGACTGCGCGAGGAACACGGGGATGTTGCATTTCGTGCCCTCCATCCCCTCCTTCCCCACCGCTAGTGTCTCACTAGTGCTGAGACGTTCCTCCCCTCCTCCCTCCTCCTCCACCCCGCTACTCACTTGCTGAAATTGAAGAGAAGCCGCTCGAAGACAAGGACGGGTCCCGTGCTGCTCAGGATTGTGAGCGGCTGGCCGGCAAAAAGGCAAAATATGGCTCCGGTGACGGCCGTGCCCAGAAAGCTCTCCAGCACGCCCTACGGTAGACACAGGAGAGGAGTGAGTTCTCCCGAGTCACCTTTCCTATCAGCTTGCTGCAAGAAAATGAGTAGTTATATCAGTCGGCATGTCCCAGACCAAGGGAAGACCACCTTCTGCCCTCGCCTGCAGCTCCACACAAAGATGCATTTGTTCCAGCGACTCAGAGAGAACCAGGAACTCTCCTTGTTTGATTTCCATGGCCCACTAGTTCAATAACAGTCTATTTTATATCGGACAAGGGGAGGAGAGGGTTTTCAAAGAGCACTTTGAAGACGTGAGAGCTCCTTGAAGTGAGACACAAGCCAAACCAGGCTGCTTCATCCAGCAGTCATGTACTGAGACCCAAGTTCATCAGACGTCACCGGCAAGTGATAGATTCCCTATTCAACAGGCTCTACAATTACCTTTGGCACGTGTGGCAGAAGAGCTTGGCTACAAGGGCACGCTCCACGTGTTCCTGCAAGGCCACGTCCAGCTAGAGCTGGACAATGTCTACTTTTATAACGCAGACTGTAGCTGAAGCACAGATGGCAATAAAACGCGATTATTGACGGAGCGTGCATCCTTCTACAGAAACAGCAGCACTTGCTGGACTTTACCTCGTTTGCTCTTACGGCAACTCATTTGCTTACACTTGACCGAGTTTCCAAGGCACTACAAGTGTCACCTTCTACTGACTAAGACGTGCAGCCGTCAGCATCACCCTCTCCAGGAACAACAACCGGGGGCAGATTTTGTTTTATGTGCAGTGGGGAAGAGCTTGGAAGCACCGCTCTCTGCAGGACAGATGGTTTGAGCAACCCTTGACAGGAACCTGGACCCAGGTCCCGCTGAGCAGCTCCCTGGAGGAACAACTTGAGCTGGGCACCCTGGGATGCTTCACTCTGGCTCTGATGATGCAGGGGCAAGTGGGCGTGAAGAACACGCCATTTTGCTCTTCTGTTGAAAACCTGATGTCAAAAGCCCTTCCAGGCTCCTGCAGCTGAGAGACCTAAAGCCTTCAAACAAGGATGGGGAATAAAGGTTTGTCGAGTCTTACTCTAGCCTGTCACTTATCACAGGGAAGCGCAGAGCTCCGGAGAGGTGCCCCTCTCTTCTGCATCTGGTTTAATTAAGCCTGTGCAAATTAATAGTTCAGTCGTTGTCACCACGAGCTTAATTACCCTTGGGAGGTTCAACGTGGCCGCGCTGGTCTATCTAAATACAGCCTCCTATGTTTCTTCCTCTTCCAAAAGCCCAAGGGACACGAAAGCGCACTGCTGGAGTCGAACCACGCAGCAGTGCTAACACAGAACCTCCTTCCTTCAGACTCCACCTAACGTGGAGCCATCCTTTGAAGCCCCTACTTTTGTCTTCACCGCCCACCCAGCTGGTTCTCAGGAGCTGATCTTCCGCTACTACAAACTCTCTTTCCCCAGAACATTCTTCTCCTGTGTCACATCTCCTGATTTCCTCATTTTCCTATTTATCTCAGGATTTTCCTTTCGCCAGAGAGGCAGAAGTCCAGGGATTGCAGGAGTCACGCAGAGGACACAGTCCTGTGCTCTGATGACATGGAAAGTCTGAGTCAGACTTCGCAAACTTAATTGGACTGAGATGGTCCAACCGAGATGCAAACGCAGAGAGCAGCTCAGAGGAACTTCTCCACACAGAAGGTGCCAGGACCTTTCCCGTCACCTGGCCATCTTTCAAACACCATTTAAGGTAACCGCTTGTACAACTTCTCTGCTCCGCTGCAGAGAACACAAGCCAGCTCTCAGTGGAAACATGGGACACCTCCTCGCTCAAGCTTCGTCAGTGGCCAAACACCCCTCCGAGTGCAGACAGCGAAAGGCAGAGGACACACCTGCTGCTTCTGAAAGCTCTTGCTCACCTGCATGTTCTCCGTAGCATCACCAAGCAGCCCTCCAAAAGTGATAGCGTTGGTCACTGTGGCCAGGTAGATGAAAAGAATGGCTGACAGGGCTTGAATATTTAAAGCATCGAGGAAGTCGCTGGCAAAGAACGGTGCTTTCCTCTTGATGTCTTTGATTAAGCCACCGCAGAACCTGGCGAGACAAGCAAGGGAAGGCTCATGCAAAATGCTGTACAGTGAAAGTCACCAAGAGAAGTCCTCACTGCCGGAAATGAAGTATTATCTGAAAGGAGTGAGATCATCACACGACATGATAGGTCTTATCACACCAGTGACGGTCTGGGGATACCACTGAGAGAACGTTGTAAAGAAAGATAATATCTGGAAGGCGTGATGCAGCTGCAAAGAGACAAGTTCCAGGAACACAAGCCCCACTTCTGCTGCGACAGACCGCAGCAGTTTGCGGTTCAGGAAGCTTGTCTGTTGGGTTTTTTCCCAATGATGTTGGTTGATGTCATGAGATAGATTAACTCAACTCTAGCCTAAATCCCTGCCTAAATTTCCCCACGTGACAGACACAACGGTTGGGTGAGCCAAACGATCTGCTAGATGGAAAAATGCCTCAAACCAGGAAAAGAAGGAAGAAGGCAAGTAAGTGAAATCATCTTGGAGAGCAGGAGGAATGTTAATAGCAAGGGGAACGTCTGGAAAAGTCTCTGCCTTTGGCTACAGCGCTTCCAGCAATCCCAGTGGAAACCGCAGCCGTACCTGCCACGTTCTCATCCTGTCCAGCTCCACAGACTCAACGGCCAACACTCCCTGCGCCTGCTTTCATTTTTGAGCGCCTCAGTTAAGACGTTTTTCCATGTGCTGAGGCTGGACGCTCAGAACCCTTCAGAAGGTCCCAGGCCGGGTGCTAAAACCCCCCAGGACACGTTTTGGGGTCACAGCTCAACCTACACCGACAGCGTGCTGGGCTGGAAAGGGGAAGGGCTGAATCAGTTCTGCACGGGAGACGTTGTCCCCTCGCTCGGCGCGTCATCACGCCGTTCCTCACCTGCCAGTTCGCTGCAGCTCTTCACAGTCGCCGTGGCCCCCGCCGCCGTGGCCTCCATCGTGAGGCGTGTCCCCATTCATCTGCAGATTTTCTCCGCCGGAGTACATGTTTTTCCTAGACAGGAAGGCAAGGCAAACGGAGGCTCACTGCATCGCCCGACGGCTCCACAGAACATCATCCACACACGGCTCCTCCGCACGAGCGTTACACGGCCTGTCCCGAGGTGGGACCAGATGAGCCCTGAGGTCCCTTCCAACCTGGCCTTCTATGAACCTGCGGTGTCCCCAAAGCACCCGCTCTGCCCACCACCTTCTCAGAACTGATGCGCGCCGTCCTCCACCCCAGAGCTAAGCCGGCTTGTCTCCTGCCGCTACCTTTTATCTGAAGAAGGAAGAGACTTGGGAGGCTCTATCCTAATGGCCGGATCCCACTCCCCGGGGGGGAGCACGATGACTTCATCCAGAAACTCGTCGATGCCAGCGATCAGGTCCTGCCGGTCCTTGGCTTTGTAGGCAATGTCGTGGAATACCTGCGAGGACAAGAGAGACTCCGTGCAGGAAAGGTTTGCGTTTTCCCTAGCCCAGACCACTGTGTTTTATTTTACAAAAACAACTTATTTGTTCTCAAAAACCTCCCAAAAAGTGTCAGTACAAGGGTGCGCGAACCTCAGAAAAGCCCTTTCCTTTAGCTGGTCGTTTAAGGATATTTATTCCACACTTTTTAGCAAAACACACATTTCTAACCTTTAAAAAAACATTAATAAAGCAAACATCCATTTCTCTTATCCCCAAAAAAAGAGTTTTCTGATACACGAGGAGTTTCAATTATACTCTTTTACAAAGCCACAAAAAAGCGTCGATCCTCTTTTCCTACCCACTTCCGTCTATCCAAAACCCAGGCTCGTTTGCGACCCTGTGACCCAGGAACGATGACAATCTTTACTTGAATAACAACAGAAGGGAGTACAAACTAGTCTCCCTGAAAGGTCGAGTCTTACTGACGAAGAGCAAATGAGAGAAGAGAGGAAAAAGAGCCTTAATGCTGAATTCCATCGAAATTTTTTGGGACTACTTGAGGGTGGACCAGCACACGTGACGGATCTCCAGCTGGAGGGTAGGAAGGAGGACTTTGGGCTATGGAAACCAGCCCGTTGCTCCGAGCAAGGGGACGACAGCAAACAGAGGAGCTGCGAGCGGGTGAGCGGTAATTAAAGGAGTCATATGAAGGCAGAACAACGTCGGGGAAAGCGAGAAAGGACCATCATGTGAATCAGCCCCGGACACGCAGAGCCCGGGGGACGCCGGAGGAAAGAAGCCGTAAATGAATATTGAAAGCCCCGTCATCTCGTGGAGGGCTACGCTAGCGAGTAATTGCTAGCTCCTCATGGATAATACATAAGCGCCAAGGGAGACCTGGGAGAAGCTATCTCACGCAGGAGATGCCGAGACACCTACCTCATCCGACATCAGCGTGGCGATGGCTCGGCCGATCTCGTGGTAGGACTTTGCTTTGCCCTTGGGTCCCAGGAGAATGAAGAGAAACCTGACGCAGCAAACAGAACGTTCCCATTTAGGAGAGCAAAGCGGATCGCTTATGAATTAAACAGTATCTAGACAGAAATCCAACTTGTAACAGTTGAACCTTCAGGATGAGGTGAGGGAAGGATGCTCTTCCAACGCCTGGAAGAGAACTATGGATGGGTGAAGTCACTGCTAATGAGTTTGAAAAACACCATGTTATGAAACCTCTGGAGAAAGGAAATTACTGCTCTTGGTTTTCCTGCCCTTGCTTTCGTCAGCGCCAATGTGCTATGAATCAGGACCTGCCTACGTGACAGTATGTTCTAAGGAGATTCCTCAGTGGAAAAGGCCGTAGGTGGAAAAGGGATGCTTCTGCCAATAAAACTGCCCCAGCCGTTGTGCGGGAATACCGGGAACGCTGCCGAAAGGTGGCTGGGTTTTCCAACCTCTTAGCCGACACCCGTTGGAAAAAGGTCTAAGTGCGGCCTCGAGGTTGGCTCTTCAAAGGTACCCAGATCCTCCTGGCCTGGAATGAAAAATTAAAAAGAAAAAAAGATGCCACCATCCAAACAATACCTGACTTTGGGGAGACCCAAGCTGTATCTTAAGACACTCCCAGTTCCTAAACTAAGTTCCACAGGTGAGGCCAGGGTATTAATGCTGAAATGGTAAAAGCCACGACCTCCTGTGGAAATACTCTTACTTAAATTTGGTTTCACGCTGTAGGTAGGTGCCAAGCTGGCAGCTACTACTCACACGGCATCTGCGGCTTTGGCTGTAGGAACGCAAGCTTCCTGTACATCTCCAGAAAGATCTGGTTCATGGTTACGGCACGAAAATACATCTGTCTTCACGCTCGCCTCTCCAACCAGCGTGTTAAGAAAGCCCCGTTACTTCCGTCGGCCAACGCACACAAGGGCCAACACTCGGTGGGCTGCAGGATCTCCACGGAGACCATCACGCTGGGCAGACGGTGCCGTTTCGAGCGTTCAGCCCGAGCTGGACTCCCACTAGTGACCTTGAGATAAAAGTCTCTCTCTCTCTCACACACATCAACTCATCCTTGCAATTAGCAACAAGAGAAGTCGCATGGCAGGAGACCAACTTCTCCATTTCACCTAATTTAGACAGGGAAGGACTGGGGCAATTTTCAGCAAGCTCCTTATCAGCGTGCGTTTCAAACCGAAACACTAAGAGCTGCTCAAAACAGCTTTCAAGCTTCCCGAATTAAGCTTTTTTTCCAATTACAGCCCTACCCTTTCATCAGCAACGGAAAATAAACACACTATAAACCTTTGGTAAGTTGTCTCATCTGAAACTGTGCGCATCACTTCCAGCGCGAAGTTGGGTTGCCTTCAACTTCCAGTCACGGATTTCGATTGCCTCTCAAAAACCCCCAATTATTAAATTCCTTTCAATACCCTCCTCTATCAGTCCGTAGCCGTCTGTCAGGCTAAGCCACCGAGGCTTTTCTTCTCTCTTCCGCCACTTCCACGGCTCTTCTGTGAACCTCCTCTGTCATATCAGTACCTTCCTCGGGGAAATCATCCAAGCACCGGCAGTTTTGTCAGGCAAACGGCAGATGGAAGTGCAAACTGGAGGAAAGAACCCGTGGCTACGCAGGAACTTTATGGGACCTGCTCTCCTGAGAAAATGCAGTTAGGAGCATGGAGACAGGGGACAGGACATCATCACTAAGCATTATTTTAGCTTCCTAAAGCTAAATATCAAGCGGTACTAAGTCAAATGTCTTAGAAGATACGGTATGGCCAAATAGGTACTATTTAAAAGAAAACTAGAGTCCTACCAAAAAAAGGCATCAAGTTAGCAGGGCAAGATCCGTAAGTCCACACTAATTGGCATTACTAACACTTCCTAAAGGAGTTCTGCATGAGGTTTTTCACTTAAGGTTCACGTGGAGGTGACTAATAAGCCATACACGCCCAGGTCGCGTCCTCTGCTCTCCTCCTACCTCTGGGAACTTTCCCTGCGTTTCACAAGTTGTCAGAAAACAACATTAAAGACAAGCTGTTCCTCGGCCGACTCTTCTAAAACTCTGGGATTCTAATTACCCAAAGATATTAATTTTGAAAAAAACAAGGTGCATCACTTCAGAAGCTGCTGCTCGGCATTCTCCTGGCTTTCCAGGGGAACGAGACATCTTCATAACCATCTTCCGAAATCATTAGACCAGCTGGCTCTCTTCCAGTGCGTAACCTGGAGCTCCTGCATGTACTAAAATCTTGGAAACAAGCCCTTTGCGACACTTTCCAAACTCTTTGTCCTGATTCCGCTCAGAATTGCCTTCAGCCCCTAGAACAAGACTTTTCATCAAAAAACCCAACGCTGAGTTATCCGATGTCCGTTTCTGGTACTTCTCGTTGCTGAGGATGCTTCAACACAGAGAACGGGAGGCTTCACCTCACAAAATTCCATGTTTCTCCCAAATGCTCTGGGCCGCAGCTTCCAGACGGGGTTATTCTGTTTCACCTAAAGCACTGTTCCTCCCGTTGTTCTTCTACACCTGACCCTTCTTAAGGGGATGATGACCACCGACTACGGACGACTCACCTTTTAATCATACGGACTATGCCACCAAACCCAACAAGAATAAATTCAGGCTCACAGATGAGTAATTCCAATTGGAAAGGGACAAACGTGCCCCAGGCAAGGCACTGTGAACCCTCCTAGGCACCTAGAAGATCCAAGCGTAGCACCACAGCAGCACCATGCACAAGCCCAGCACCCCGGGCTTTATGGACCTAACGACCTGCCACGAGTGAAACCATGGTCTTTTTGCAAGCTGGCCATCAGTGCAGGAGACACGGGTTGTCCCATGTCCTGACCCTGAAATCAGAGAGAGCCTATCTCTCAAATCTGGAGGGAGCAAGAGCAGCAGCTCCATACAGACCAAAGGAAACTCAGTAAGGTCCTGGAGAAAATGATGTTGTTTTTGAGAGGGGTGGGGGGAAGCAGTCCTTCTGCTGATGGACACCATGTGAGATGCCTGCAAGGCATCCAGTATTCCCAACAGAGATACAAGTTGATGGATGCGAGGGCTGAAAGGACACCCTCCTGATGTACTTTTCCAGGAGATTCCGTGGCCTGGACGGCTGATGAAAGGAGCAGAACTTGTGACTGCAGGAACGAAAGGAGACAGTGAAGCGTTTGGCCCACCTTCTATTTCACACAGGTGAGGTTTTGGGCCATGCACCAAGGTTGCAGGCTTCTCACGAGGTGTCCAACGCACCAAGGTGGACAGACAGAGGCAGCCCTTTGCTGCCAGAGCTCTGAATTCCCAGCGCGAGTCCTTCTGCCGGGAAGGCTGCTCCAGGACACAGCCCTGAAAGCCACCGCGCTGGAGAAGAAAAGACGCCTTTGCAGTTAAAAGCTTCGGTGAGGAGGCGAGGGAGGAGAACCCGACTCCTGGTTCTGCCACGTGCTTCCTGAGTGACCTCTGGGCAAGTTACTTCATTTCATTGGAGGCTTGGAGACACAGGCAATTTCCCAGCACTACCTATTAGACCGTGCAAGTCTGTACAGCTTATCTCCGGCAAAAATCTCTCCCTTGCTCATCCTTCACCTTTTTCTTTCCCACCAGCGTCACCGTAATGCAGCAGGACCTGAACGCACGACTGCGCATTTCTTTTATGAAAACAAAAAGGCTGTCTCTGCTGCACGGTCCGGAGAAGAAGCCATACCCAAGCAGCTAAGTGCTTGCCAACACGAGGAGCTCGTAGCTCTGTGGCCTGGAATTCAACGCGCCATCACCAAAATCCTTCAAGGTTCTGTCCATCTGAGCAGTGAAAAGAAAACTCACCCCGGTGAGGGGCTGGGATCTCTCTACGCCAGTTTCAGATCCCGCATTTTTACTGCCGGGGCTCTATGAAAGCAGCTCGCTGAGAAACATCTTCTGGGGACTTCACGAGATCTTGCCGGTGTCTTTCAAGTACAGGAAATACTTCAAATAGCAAGGAAGCGTGAAGGAAAAAATAGCTAGGAAATGTACGTATCCAAGGAAGAGCAATTTCTACAGGGGAAATCCCCTTTCTCAAAGTGTCCAAAATTCTGTAACTTATGAGAAAAATCCAAAAGCCAAAGAATGTGCAGAGGAAGGAGGAAAAAACGCCCCCAAATCAGCAGAAATAAGCAACCCATTTAACTGGAAGTCTCCCTATCGAATACCGTCCACCTTCTTCTTTCTAGGCCAACGTGAGCAAACTGAAGCGGGGCAGGGGTTGCAGCTCTCGTGAGCCTTTCCCCCAGCTCCTCGGGAGGGCTTTCCGCAACAGGAACCCTGGCCGTGCGAGATGGCCGAGGAGACGCCCCATCAGAGCTCGGCTGGGCCCTGCTGGGATTTCCCTGATTGAATTTCGCAGGATGCAGCCATCGCAAATGGCCCTTCGTCACCCGCGGACGCCGTCTAATGAGCCTCCCTGCTTTGATTAGGGCGAGCATGTGGTCGGGAGGACAGCAAATGGATAATACTATTTCCTGGAAAAAAAAAAAAACCCCGCTGGCATGGAAGGACGTATTGTCCTGATTAGTGCTGTTGAGTAATGAGGCCGTTCAGCAACCCGAGATCTAACTTCCTGGCTCCCACCACCAAAACAAACAATGCCTCGTTTGACATCTGCTGCAAAGCGCTGGGAGATGGGTTTCAACGGGCAGAGTGAGTGGCACCAGCCTCGGAAGCTGAAACCCTCAAGTATTCCAACTCTCGCCCCTCGCCGGGGGGGCTGAGTTCTCTTACCGGGTGGGTACGGGGACCTCCGTCAGCGCGCCCAGCATCACCGCCTGCTGCAGCCGGACGAAGGCAATGAAAGGGCCCTCCAGGAAGTCTACCTCCCCAACCAGCACGTTGGAGGCCTCGGCATCGCGGGGCAATTTCTTCATGAATTTATTCTTCAGCTGCGTCAGGAAAAGAAAATGAAGTCTCGTTAGGTGTGCAAACAGGAACGTGCAATAGAACTTACCCCGTTTCCACCCACACGTCCTCCTTGGTCAGAACAGATCTTTGGCCAATACGTATCACCCCCACTGGGACACAAACGCTCAGAAGAGGAGCCCCAGGAGAACAACGTTGATACTGGTGCTCGGAGCCAAGGCGATGCCGAGAAGACCATGCCTCTTGGAGCTGCTGTTCCTGTTTAGACCTGAGATGGTATTATTTTGGGGACGATGAGTACATGGGGGCAGGGTGTCACGAAGCGGCCCTGCACCACCTCGCTGCCTGGCCATCCTCACGACGGGCAAGGGCAGGGACTTGTTACAAGGGCAACTGCAACTCCACGACCTGCGGTCGCTGCTTTGGCTTGAGGCAAACTAACCCCGAAGGATGGACGCCAGGAGCTGGGCACCTGCGTTTTGATGTCTACGTGTCTCTTCAAGTTCCAAGGGCAAGACTAAGCCTAGTGCAGGCTTCTGGGAGCACGTTTCCTAGCCTGTGGCTTCTCTCTTAATCTAATATTTGCTCGTGGTTGTCCAAAGCCCTTGCTCCCCTTGCCTGTGCAGGCCAGCACATGAGGAGTCACCAGGCAGAAGTAGCAGGTGGTCTCAGGAACTGTCTAGGTGAGAGACGGGCTCATTCCTGCTTCCCACCATCGTCATCTGAGCCCTCAACCCTCCCCCAGGTTGCTGCCATCAGAGCAGGACCCGACCGAAGAGGGACAGAGGAACATGTGCCATCATTAGAGACCTTCTGCCCGGGAGAAACCCCCTTCTCAGTCCTACAGAACGATCCTGGATGGCTACGGCATCCCTCACCTCTCAGAGACCTGACGGAAGAGAAGTGAAGTGAGAAGGGGCAGCCGCGAAGAACAGAGAAATCAGAGACGGTTTCTGGGGAAAGGAAAGGGACCAGACTTGGATGGAGAAGGGCTTCTAGAAAGGCAGCAAAGCATCTGTTGTGTCAGTGAACAGCAGGGCTCAAAACTGCAGGAAAGCGAGCTCAGAAGATGACCTATAAAACTGTTTTGAATTCATTTCCAGCAACCCTCCCCAAGACATCCAAGTGGTACCCGAGATCCAGCTCTGTGTCATCACCCCCAAACCAGAGGGCCAGAAGAAATCTACTGACCAGCACTATTCTCAGCAGCGTCATCCATCTTCTCCCAAACCTCAGCTATAGCTTCACGCTAATAGTTCCCTACAGCCAAGAGGTTCTTGTTCCCATCTCTGCACCTACGTACCGTAATTGTCCCACAACGGACGTGAGCAGGCTCACGGGGCTCTGCAACATGCACCATCCAGCTGACAAAAACTAAGCCCAGCTCTGGAGAAGGGTCATCACCTGCTTCTGGGTTGATAATGGGGGAACACTGGAGCAGCAGCCGAGCTGTGAAAAACAAGCGCGAGCGTCCTGGGATCCTGGACGGCTTTGTCCTCAACTTCAGCAGCAACGGGATGAATTTGAAGTGGAAGGCTTTTGAAAAATCCTGCCCGTAGCTGGTTCCCAACATCATCCCCCCCGGTCCCGGTCTCAGCCTGGGTGAGCTTTGGAGATACTCTGTGTTTGTCTGGCTAAGGGTGAATGGCGAGGGAGGATGTTCTGCCAGAAACACTGACGGGGGGGAATGCTCACCCGGGCTACGAATCTTTGCCAGGCGACTCGAGGAAGGAGAAAAATGGAATAAAGTCTGATGAAAAGGCAGGAATCATTGACGGGACAGGAAGAAAACTGCTGGAACTGTCCTGCTCCCACATGCTTCGGTCAGGATTACCACCGGAGAAAATACGAAATCAGCCTTGAGGAGCTCTGTGGAGGAAGCCTGGAGAAGCGCTGCCAGTTCTTCCCTTGTTCTGGAAGCAACTGGAGATCAAGGATACCAGGAAGGTCTCCCACCTCAGCCAGGTGACGGGAGAGGCGCCGGCAGCACTTACCATCCTTTCTGAACCGTTCCCCAGGAAAGCTCCAGAAGGATGCGAGCCCTCAGCAGGTAGAGAGGCAACCTGAACATCCCCGCTTCCCCAAACGCATTTTAGCGCTCTGTTAGCAGCAGCTTTGGGAAACCAAAGCGATTCCCAAGCGCACGCGGCTTTGATGGCGTCCGTGTGTTTGCAGCCCAGATCCTGCCTCGCTGCAGAGCCCGGGAGGCAGCTCCCGACACATTCCAGCTTGGAAGGCAGGTGTGGAAAAAAAGGGCGAGAGACCAGCTCGAAGGTCTGGGAAGCGGGAAGGAGCAACCGCAGTCTCCAGGGCCAAGAGAACGCTCCTGGACCTCCTGGCAAGGTATTAAAGAACAACCGAAGGGACCAAGTCGGACTGATTTTCCTAAATTGGTCGGTGTCAACTATTTCGTAATGCATGGAAAGCCTCCTCCTTTCTTTCGGGAGCACGTAGCCCAGCCACGAGCAGGGCTGCCCAGCACCCAAGGCGAGAAGGAGCGCTCGGCTGAAGAGACGCGCGGCTCCTGCCCGTGACCGTGCCCCATGACGTGGGTACAGCAGATAACTAATCATCTGTTCTTACAGTATGAATAACACAAAGTCAGAATGGAAGGGCCGTGCCTTGACTTCACCTGAGGACGCCAGAAAAAGACACTAACTGTGCTAAAAACCGATCTCTGCCTCGTGAAAAAAGGCCAAAGGGAACGAAATCCCAGCTAACCAAACTTCCCAGAAACTCCTCCTTTCCTTCAGAAAGGTGCCAGCGATCCGGACTGGAAGACACTCATTTTCACTTCGGCTCCCTGGACTGAAAGTAGGCCACGCAGGCCGAGAGCCCTAAACGTTGGGGCTGTCTGCTTGTGGCCGTTCCAACAGGAAAAGCAGCGAATCGCTCCCACCACGAGTCCCCGGACTTCATTCCAAACAGCGGGATCGCATGGGCTCCCGCCCCGGCCACCGCTCCCCCGGGAAAGGCAGGGGGGCTTCTCTCTCTCAACAAGGCCAACTTCTTTCTTAACTTGAGAGCTGGCTTTGGCACGGATTCCCCGTTGGCATGGAAACGCCGGTCTGAATAAACAGTGCACGCACCACCACAAACGAGGAGGGTTTTGTGCCCCGCGATGACTGACCATATTCATCCCGAGCCAGTTTCTGGCCCATATATAAACCAGAGATAAGGCCGGGTCACTAAACTCCCCTTCTATCAACTGATCTTCCTTTTCCACAGGCCACTGCATCAGCTCGCTTCCAGCAGGTCCCTGAGAAAACAGGTTTTCTTTACGCTTACCTCTCCATTGTACATCTCGAGTGCTAAGGAAGTCCTGGTGACTCAGTCATCTGGAGCTGCCAAGGACATTTTAACAGAGCACGACCAAAGGAGGGCCGGGAGCGGGAACAGCAGCGGGAACCTCCCCAGCTTCCTATGGCCTGATAAAGGATGTACTTGACTCGTAAGAGAACGGAAAGATGGAACTGCCCAACGCTTTGCTTCCGTGTCCCTGTCCGGGCCGTCTCGGACGCAAGGCTACCGGCAGGCTGGCAGGAGCTCGGACAAGGGCCAGACACACCAGCAAGCAGCCAACAGACAGGAATAGATGAGAAAAGCTCATCTGCATTGAATATATAGAAGATGCAGAACTTGGCTGAGATGCATCTAAAATAGAAGAAGAGTTAAACACAAGGTTGTCTCTTTTGACAGCTCACGAAACCTTCGCTAGGTCCTTCAGTTTGGGGTTATTCAAGACGGTGTTAGAGAAGAACGTGAGCAAACAGCTTGACCTTCAAGAGCTGGGGGAATTCTGGAATTCCCGGTCTTTCAGACACCACTGATGTATCTGGCAATAGAGCGCGGAGAGAGCGGGAGAGAGCAGGAAGCCTAGATGCTGATTTATCCATTGGAAAACAGGCTGGACCAAAAACGCCGCTGCTTCTGCTTGTGTACATAGCTCCAAACAAGCAGTACCTTAACCGCAGCCAGCACCTCGGAAAACAAGCCAAATGAAGGCAAATCGCTTCTCGGCTCCTAAAGAAGGATCTTCCTGGCCACGCGGAGCTGCCTGGGTGCTCGGCGAGGCAGGAGAGATGAATCGGAGCCTTTCGTGTAGCTACGGGGCAAGCCTCCACGCAGGCTGGAGGTGGCAAGGGAAGACCTCCTTTGGAGCTCCCCTTTTGGTCTTCCCGTTGCTACAGCTCCTGCAAGCCTGCACGTTATCGAGCGGGGCAGTGGCAACAGGAACAAAAACTTCCTTCCCGGCAAACCTCGGCACCTTGTAGACATCATTCAAGACCCCGTAGGGGTGTTTTATCCCATCGTGCTGCCAAAAATCAACAATCCAAACCAACAGCCAACCGCTGTCCCGCTCGCTGCCCTCTCCACAGAGCGGCACTCGTGACAACCAGCCTCCCGCCCACAGCTGCTTGACGCCGTGAAATACACTGTATTTCCCCCGTGAGATCCAAATCGATGTTATTGATGCAACTTGTGTGATGAGTAAGCCGCAGTTAAAGATTTTCTGCAGACGCTGCACTTGGGTAATTGGCCCTTCCTCGTGTCTCAGTTTTACAATCATCTGCTTCCCAGAAATTCAAGGGGAGAAGGAGCAACGTGACGTTCTTCACTGAGCAGACACCCCAGCCTTACAAGTGACCCGGGACTTGATCACTCTTGGATTTCCGCATCGCTGTATGACTTCACGCAGTCCTGTTCTGACGGCAGAATTATTTCATCCAGGCTCACATATAAGGAAGGGAACGCGACAAAGCTGAGGAACGTGTTCTAACTCCACCGCTTCCCACCAGCGATCCGCCCTTAGCTACAGCCGCCAAGCTAGCTGCTTATCGCATGTCCAGACACACTTTATGTCAGCGGGGAAAGAGAGAATAAAGGAACAGATGCTTAAGTTAGGGCAGGATTCCTTTGGGATCTGTCGATGGCTCTTTGCCCTGGCACAACAGGCAAGCACTTTTTCGGCTGGTCCTTGGGAAGGAGCCTGAGCGTCCTCTGTCCTTCCCCAAATCCAGCCCTTTTCCAAGAGGGATCCCAAGTTTATGCTCTTTGTGAAAGAGCTTAAAGGTTACCAAGTAAGAAGATTAACTCTAGAAAGTGTATTAAGGAGGCAAAGGGTATGAGAAAAACAACAAAACGCCAAGATCAAAGTAAATCCAAAGTCAGCATAAAACCATCCCTTCCCCAAGGGCAGAGGAACCAACCTCACAACGTGGAACACAGGTAAATCTGAGTTATCCAGGGTTTTAATAAAGCCCTATCTCGTGTTGCTGCCGCTGGCTGCACTCACTCGTGTCCGTGTGTCTTGGGAGCACCGCACATACTGACCCTCATCCTCAGCGCCGTCGGTCTTCTAACTCATCTCTGCGATCGGCAGAATGCCGCTGAGCTGAGCGGGACATCTAACCAGGGTCAGCATCTGCAGATTGCCAATCCACATGCCACTCTTCTGCAGAGACCCTTCTCCCCCCCAGAGTGTCCTCCTCTGACCTTCTCCGAGCTTCTTTTGCTGCCTCTAGCCTCAAAAGCTAGCCTTGGGAACCACCGGTTGTTGCAAACGTGGAACTGAATGGAAAAATTCAGTGAGGCAACTGCTGTATGCCAAGAGACCTGCTCCTGCTTTGCCTTCACAGAGAATGATCCCAACGGAAGAATTACGAGGCTCACACAATGGGAGACACCAGCTTTCAACTCGCACCTTCGGACATCAAGGGGAAAGGAGCAGGGAAGCCACAGGTGGATGCCCAGGACCCGCCTCCTTTTCCAAAAGGATCTGCTGCTAAGCAGCGATGGAGGATCTCGGGATGGAGAAAGCTGAATATCACCGGGGTGGGAGGCTGGCAGCCGGGTAAGAACTGTCCTAACAGGAGGGGTTATGCCCTCTCATTTGCATTCAGAATCACCACAGGACTAGAGAAGGCTGAAAGACCCGGGAGGGGGGGAAAGAGCCTCCGAAAGAAACAGCCAGGCTTTGAGACTAACCCACTTTGTGAAGCGAGACAAAGGTGTTTTGAGCTTTGCACAGAGACCTTATTCAGCCAGCAGTTTCCTAAGAGCTGAAATCAATTCGCTCTTGCCCCTCAGACTCTTCGGCTCTCCGAGCGGATGAGAACACAAAGAGAGCCCAGATGATGTACCGCAAACACTGCGGTCTAAGGGAGCGGTCAAATTCACGGGGACTTGGCACTGAAGGCTGATTTTAGCACTCCTCTCCACTCCGGAGCTGCTTTTCCACGGTCACCTGTCAGCACCAGCATCTGCCATTCCACCAGCTCCTCATCTACCCCGTGGCCCTGGTGAACACAAGTGCTGCAGGACCCCGCTCCTTGCTTCAACCCCCGAAGAGCCTCCTCTCAGCAGGAAGAGGAGCCCAAATACATCGATAGCTGGATACTTCCCTTCTTTTCTTATGGGTATCAGCAAGGCGCCACGTACGTGGTGTCACCTGCTTCAGGCCTTGCAAGAGTTTACCCTGTTTTTCAAGGGCTGGTGCTTAAAAAGTGGAGGATCCAGCCACAGGGCTCGGAAATACCCTACTCACCTTGTTCGCCCTCTTCTTCTGCTTCAGCTTCATGGCACAGAGCCTCTTGCCCCCACATCCAGCTCCTAACCATAGACATCACCAAGCGAAGCCTGGATCCGAAGCTTACCTGATCTTTCTCAGGCTTGTCAGAGATGTCGTTCAGGCTGGTGGAAGTCAGGTTTCTGTGAGTCATGGCTGGGCTGCCTGCAAGAACAATGTCGACACCAATTAGAGTTGCTGTTCCGATCCTGCCAGAAGAACACAGAGGCTCAGGCTACAGCAACACCCTTCCTTCCACAAGAGAGGTTGACGTGGGGCATTTAAGACCCTGACAGGCTGCTTTCCGTGACTTTCCGTGGCACATGGGATATTAAGACGCTAACGCTTCATCATCTCTGACCCGCAGCATCCCCGTGACTCTTAGGGACTGCCCATAATTCCTGCCTGCGGGAGAAAATGTCAAGCAGCAAGGGGCTGCTGTCCTGGTTTTGACTGGGATAGACACCAATGCTGCTGGGTCGCCGAGGACCCAGGCACAAAGCTAGCCTTCAACAGGGCGGGGACCTTTGTGGTCACTCAAACCCGCAAACGTTTGTTTGCTCTGTTCATTAGACTTCCAAGGTTGAACGTTTCCTAGGAGATAATCACCCTTCTTTCTAGAGAAAGTGCCTGAAGACTTTATCACCTCTTGCGGTACCACACCAAACTCACAGCAGCTCTTCTCAAGGCATCCCAGATTTACTCCAGACCTGAGCAGCACAACCACTATGAGGCTGAACAAGGCCACGTGCGTGGAGCCTGCAAATGAGGGACGTCGGACAAAAACCCTGTACCAGAAGAGGCATGAACCTTGCTCTTCACGGTTCTCACAAACCTCTGCACGATGCAGGCAGAAGGCTCTCAAGAAAACTCCTTTGGTCGCAGTTAGAGTGCTTTGGATGAGGACCGTCCCCCTCCTGCCCATAAATCCCTCGCTGGAAACTCAGCACTGCTCTGACAACTTCTCTAGAGCAACTGCCTGTGAGACAGAGCTCCTCCCAGGAAGAAGGACCTGAGCCCGAGAAGAAAGCCAGCCTGCACCTGCACTCGTTTCTGCGAGTGATCCCCACGTGAGCCGTAGCTCCAGCTTCTTGGCACTACACACAGACCTTATCCGCTCCCTTTTTCCCTCATCAGACTGGCCTTGCATTAAGAGACCTGAGCGCCAAAACTGGACACTGTCCTCCTTGTTCTTTGGAGGTAGAAAGCATCTCACAGTCCCCATTTAAATGGGGCTCTCAGAGGCTAGGCTGATCCGTATCTCCATCTCCCTGCAAGAAATTGTACACTTCATGCTGACAGCCAAAACCTCCCGAGCGTATCCTATGACTGTGCTCCCCTGACGTCTGGTGTCCGTGCAGATCATCTTCTGAAGATGCCTTACAGGGTCCTCAAGTTCAGACTAGTCCCACCCAGCCCTGACTCCGATGATCCCTACAACACAGACGGAAAACCACAAGCCTCACCTTTCGCCAGCTTTGCTGACCTAAGGAACCCGCCAGTATCCCAGCCCGCTTCTAGAAGTTTTCCCCAGATCCCTGACGTTCTCTGGACCGCCGAGCAAAGTCACTAACAGAAAAATCCTGCTAGAAACGCAAGATGCAACATGCGTCACGTTGGCTCAGAAGCCATTTGGCTTTGTGGGCGCTGCGGCCCGAATCTAAACCCCTTCTGACTCAGGTTCCTAATGGTTGTGCACCTCGGAAGGTCCAAAGCCAGGAAGGACATGCCCAGTACTCTTTTTTTTTTCTGTTTGTACAACAAGTCTGCTCAAAAGAGCCGCTCTCTGGAGCTGACTCAACCATTTGGAGGCTGCAGTGACACAAGGGACTACCAGCCCCTGAGAAAGGCCTGAAAGAGGGGGAAAAACTAACCTTAAAAACATGGGAGTCCTCGGGTGAGCAGCTTCTCTGAATCGAGAGGAAATACGGGGGCAGAAGGAAGCAAGGAGCCTCTCAGCCTACAGGCTCTCAGAGCCCTGAAGAAACCAGCGGAGCAAAACGTTTCTGCTGCCGAGACCTCAGCCAAGGACTTTGGCCCACGACGTCCACCCTTAGCGGTTTGCTAACTAAGGCTGATTTCCCGATCCCGGCCCGATGCCCACGGCTGTGTCTCCGGCAAAGGCGATGAGATCCTGTCCTTGGCCGTGCGCAGTCAAATACTGCTGCAAGCAGCAAGGCAGGCAGTCCAAAGCCCTCCATGGTATTGCCTCATGCTACTACCAGGCTCCATACGCATCTTTCACGGGGAATAGCCTGAAATTCAGACTTCCGTAGACTGCTTCGGTCTATAAAGGTGGTCTCGGTGCCACCAGTGCCTTCCTGGGGGAATGGCATGTTCCTCTGCGATCGGCAGCGTTTAACAAAGGGTCATCAGGGAGAAGAGGGGCCTGAGATAAGTCCAGCTCGTCACTGAGAGAGCAAGCTGGTGGGGCCTGCTAGCCGTGTGACAAAGGGAACCCACTTTTGTACTTATTTTAATCAAACAAATTTTTGGTTGAAAGAGATCTCTAAGATCAGCGAGTCCAACCGCCCGGGCACCGCTAAACCCTGTCCCTCAGCAGCACATCTCCACGGCTTGGAAACCCCTCCAGGGATGGGGACACCACCACTGCTTGACAACCCTTTTGGGGAAGACATTTTTCCTAAGATCCAACCTAAACCTCCCCTGGCCATTTAGATGGAAATTAAAATATTTCCGCTCGTTGCATTTATAACGCTGCACCGCTGGCAAAACCCACGAAGCCCTTTCAACGGCTGAACAAGTGGCTCAGGAGGGAAACCACCGCCAGAAGGGGACTGCCGGCTGACCTACCTGTTCCATCCCAGATGAAGAAGAAAAAAAAAAGGCAAACCAGAGTGAAACAGAGCAGTGGGAAGGGATGATGGGGGTATCACGGACAGCCCGAGCAGCAGCCAATCCATTCGTGGTCCTCCCGCTGTTAAGGCAGCAGCAAGCGTTAGGAGCCCGGCTGGTTCCCCCTTCCTCTTCCTCTTGCTCTTGCTCTCCTCTCCCCGAACCCACCCACCCGTCCTGCTGCCCGCGGACTTACTGAGCCATCCCACGCTGGGGCTGCGCTGCACCCGGATCTCATCGTCCAGCGTGCGGGTGGCTAGGCAGGGCACGGAGCTCTCGAGCGGGCTGCGTGCTTGGACGGGGCAAGCAGGAGACAGGAGCAGCAGCGAAGAGGAGGAAGAGAGCAGAAGTCAAAGAAAAGGAAAAACAACAACAAAAAAAGGCAAGCCAGAAACCCTCGAGCAATTGCACAAGCAGAGACAGAGGGTTGGAGCGGTGGCGGTTACACGCGGGGTGGTGGCCACGGTTGTAAGCTCCCTCGTTTGGAGCACATCTCCTCCGTAGCTCCACCACCTTGCAGCGTTCTGGAGCCGGTCTTGCAGCCCTGGTGTCTAAAATCCAAGCATCTCAGAAGCATCTTAAAACTCAAGCAACTGAGCGAGGCGGCTGCGGTGCGGGCAGTGAGAGCGGCAGCGCTTGTGAGAAGAAAAATAAGGGGTCACGTCCCTGTGGGAGCCAGTTTTGAGCATCCTGACCATCCACACACCCGGGCACACCAGCTCCGGCTCGGAAACACGCGCCTCAGTCTGCGGAGCTTCAAATAGTGCCAACAGCTACATACACTGGAGGGGCTTTTCCGAGCATTCCTTGAGAAAGTTCTCAGTTCTGACCTCACCTCCTCTCCTCCCGTGCTGCTGTCACTCAACCGAAGCCATCACAAAACTCTCTAAAGGGCCCGAGGACGCGGTTTGCACAAAAAACACGGATTAAAGGGGAACTCAAAGAACGAGGGAGCTCCCGGGCAGCCCTGGTGAGGTTTGATTTATGAAGCAGGAATACCTCGGGACACGCTCAGAAGTCTTCGCCGTGGTTAAACCTGAGTCCAGCGCAGGAGTTTATACACGCTAACAAAGGCGCCGGCAATTTTCGAGCCCCTAAGACCTGGTTTTTTAAGCGCTCTGAAAAAAGGCAGACGCAGGCACCTCAATATCTCTGAGAACCATGGCCCAGCAGAACACTGCCCGATTTCAGATCGACCAAATGCCCTTGAAGGAATCTGTCATCATTTAATTGGGGTCTTAAGCCCGACTGCCCTGAAAAAAAAAAAAAAAAGGAAGGAAAATGATGGGCAGAATCCATGCCAATGACATCCTGCTCATGCGCTTCCCAAATACATGTTTTTGGAGGTAATTTAAGACAATTAGGGACCCGCCGTAGGTTCCTAATCGTAGGTTCCAAATCAATTGCGACTGCCCAGGAAGCTGCAAAATATTTTGATCTCTAACCTACAGCAGGGTCTGGTTCGCCTTGAGTCATTAATGAACGCGCAATGACCGTGTCCATTAACAGAGCTTTGTGAGGGACATCAACGTGCTTTACGGGTAAGCTGGAGATGAGGAGTTCCCCCTTTGATCTACGGCAGCCGAGCTGCTCCCCAGCACCCCGGCCCATACAAAACCTCTTGCGTGGAGGTGGGAAGTCAGCGATGGGCAGAGGGGCTGCCGGACCGGGCGGCAGCACAGATCTTGGCTGAAGGTTTCAGGGAGGCCGAAATGAAGGGTAGACGCTGAGAGGAAACGCCTACCTGGAAAGGAACTCCAGGGACAGGCGGGAGCGCTCGGGGCTGGCGGCACTTCCGTTACATGACCAGCCGTGCCGAGAGACAGCCGCGCTCCCGTCGGCCTCATTACATTTTTATCCGTCTAAAGGACAAATTCTGCCTTTAGAAGCATCGGAGAGGCACTCATCGAATTCCAGGGAGCGTGGTCTAACTCGATCAAACGCATTCTGGAGTTACTTTTTCATTAAAGTGTAAATAATAAATAACGGGAGCGCCTACGCGGGAAGCGTTCCCCGTTGTGTGCAGGCCGCTCCCTCCCCAAGTCCCAGAGCACTGGAACTGTCACGGAACGTTATGCATGGTATGTTCTCACACCGCATAAACATCCCAGGTGGGGGAACGGATGCAAAACAACGTGAAAGGAGTAGCTGAAGGTCAGCCAGCGGGCTGAGGGCTGCTCGAGAATCAGTCTGGCCGAGACAGGAGCCCTCTGACCACGCACGGGCAATGAATGAACCCGAAGTCACCTCGGATCCGAGCAAAGATGCCCATGGCCATGAAGAATAAGCCAGGGCTGGAGGGCGAACGGAGATGAACGCCCTTTGTCAGCGGCGTCCTCCCCGGGACAAGCACGCTCTCGTTTCCTCTTTCACAGCCCTGCAAGCCTGGCTCCGTACAGCGAAGAGAGAGGGCTTACCGTCCAAGGGGTAGTTACACCATACCCTGAGCACCGTTCCCCTCCAAACCCCTCACGTGAGCTTTCCTTTGTCTTTTACACCCCGAGGTTCTGATGGCTCCTCGAGGAACGGCTTTGAAGGGAAGAACTCGACATTGACCAGCTGCTGCAAGGAGGCAGCTGTTCCGAGCAGATGGCCACAACAAAAAGAGCCGCACCACAGAGGTGGAAGGTGGGTGGATGCTGCGAACAGCCTGTTTTAACCCCTTCACTCAGCACTCCTGGTTGTGGCCGACAGTCGATCCTAAAGGCTTCTTCCTATTTCTACACCTTGGGAAGTCCCTGAGACAGTTCCTAACGCTAAACTGGATTCTTTGTTCAACTCCAAGCCATGAAAAAAGGGTCTCACTGCCCAGAGCTGGAGGCATTCCCAACAGTCAGTAGCTTCTCTGCTCGTCTCCTGTGCACCATGCGAGTAGTTAGGTCTGATCGTGGAACCCCAAGCGTAGCGTGGGCCAGCCCCAGGCCCACGTCTCTCACGTTACCACAACCCTCGGTGTCACAGGACAGGAGCTTGGGGCTGGAGCTGAGAACTGAGCCCATCCCTCACACCACTTCTCTTGGAGCTGGTGCTCCACAGACACTCCTACCCCTGGATATAACTCCCAGCTACCAAGACGTCTGCTCAAGACACCCAGGCCGTTCTCTTGATTCGTGTTCTCGCTCCTTTGTGTTATTCCTCAACCCCTGCAACATCAAGGCGCTTGTACAACGACAAGAGGCATCATCCAGAGCGAGAAATATTCTCTTCGCATGCACATACACACCTGCTGCCAAAGCAAAGGACGGTAAAAAGGAGGAAATACGGATGAAGAACGGTAAGAGCTCGGGGAGAAACGTTAGGGTGAGTTTTAGAAGCAGAACGCAGAAAGCTTAGAGGCCTTAAATGCAGCAAGAAGAAAAGACTTTCTTCACTTGCTCTGATTTCTAGGCATTTTAAAACGGCAACTTCTAGACCAATTTCCAGCCTGCTACAGGGGGCAGCTGGTGGAACTCCAAGAGTCTTTTTTTTTTTTCTGATTACCACTAATAAGACGACTGGAAACCTCAGCGTGAGGGCAGTCCAGCCAGTGCCACGGCCTCTACAGCTGTCTGCATCCACGCATGCACACACGTTTGGAGATGCCAACTACCAACACGGCGCTATCTACGACACCAGAGACACTGGTTCACGCCACAGACCACGACAAAGCTGGAGGACGGACAAAGCGAGACGGAAACCGGCTTTACCCACACTGGACAACGACTGCACGGCAATAAATGCAAGCTGGAGGTGACTAGCTGGTAATTTTGGATCACGGGTGCCATCGACACCATCCACCCCAGAAATCGAACGCGCATGAAAGCCCCGTCTCTGCCCAACCGTTTCAGGTGACCGGCCTTTGAGGTTCAGGCACGGCTGGGAGCTTTTTGCAAATCTCTCTTTCCTATCGCTGTTCCTCCACCACCTCCTCCATGCCAGCTGCAAGAGCATCTCTCTGCCTTTCCCCGTGCCTCCTGCGCCCTGTCTCCGTCCAGTGAAGATACGGTTAGAGCGATGTGCCGCGGCCAAAGCAGCCTTTGGAGCCCACCGCTGGCGCGTGCTCAGCGCGGGTCCCTACGCTAACCACGGGTTAGAAAAGCATCGTCAAGGCAACGCAGTTAGTTGTCGGCGGGCAGGTTTGGTGGGTTGCTTTAGGAGGGAAGGCTATAGCCAGTTAGCCTCTGCATTACCATTATCGGGGTTGGTAAACATCCTACTTGCACTGGAGACGGTCTTTCCAATGTCGGCCAGAGAGCGCAGGTTGGATTTCTTGGTCTGGTGCCGGTGCTTCCTGAGCAGCGTGTAGGTGACTTTGTCCTTCAGCTCCGATTTCAAAAGGCCCGTCTCGATCTGGTTGTCGACGATCATTTCTGTCGCGCGCAGAGGAAGGGGTGAGAGAGAAGAGAGGACGATTAATCGCAAAACTCTGCTGCGTCGAGGGAGAGCCGGGGAGACGGGGGTCGTTCTCACCCTACCTCTTGCTTTCCCTCCCATCTCAAACCCGCCAGCAGATTTCACCGTCTGCTTTTTAAGGGGAATCTCTTTTAGACATTTCTTTGGAACAGAACGTTGCTTTGCTATCCGGAAAAACCCATCACCTGCTGACACGTACCTATTGCACCGGGACTCCCTTCTGCTATCGAATCATGGAGTTGTTGTAGTGGGAAAAGACCTTTAACATCGAGTCCAACCGCTCCCCCAGCACTGCCAGGGCACCACTAACCCCTGGCCCTCAGCACCACATCTCCACGGCTTGGAAACCCCTCCAGGGATGGGGACTCCACCACTGCCCTGCCCAGCCTGGGACAGCCCCAGACAACCCTTGCAGGGAAGAAACTGTTCCTAATGTCCAACCTCAACCCCCCCCCGGTGCAACTGGAGGCCGTTTCCTCTTGTTTTTAATTTTCATATATTGTCCTAAATGATTTCCTTGCGCGCCACTGAGCCTATCTGCAAGCAAGGGTGGGACGGTTCTTGTTCAGAAAGGGAATCTGCTCTGCCCCTGCGTTCCTGTGAAGAAGCTACAACCACATCGCAAGTTCCAGCGCGCTCCCAAAACCAACATGGTAAAACTCCCACCAGATCCAACAAGGCCCGAGTTCACCTCGCAGGCCCCCGATAAAACCTAACCTAACGACAGGAAAAAGTCCCGGAGATGGGCAACTAATTAAATCACTCACGCTCAGAACTGAAGGAAGAATGACGGCAACTAGAGAAGGCAGAACTTGCTCCAGTTGTCACAGGACCTAGGATGTGGCTTTGCCCTTAATCAGCAGGAAAAAGGCTCCCAGCCCGCTGCAGGCTGCTCACTTCCCATCAATTCTCTCCTTTCTGCTCCCCCATCCCACAGGAGAAAGCCAAAGAAGAGCGGCCGGATTTATTAAGACTCTCTACTGCGCATTCAACCTCACATTAAGTTGTTCCCTTGATGACTCGAGCGAACGCGCTGTCCCCCACGGGCAAGTGGCAGCTCTGATTTGTCTACCGGTAACTTTTATTTGTGCTAATAGTAAAAGTTCTGGGGAAGGGGAGGCAGAACACGCATCGCGCTTGCTAACTCGGCGAGGCAGAAAGTTGTCCTGTGCCCGCTGCCCAAGACGGAACGGCTCTGCACACCACGAGGGCTGAAAGGCTCCTTCCTTCCACCCAGCCCAGCACAGGGCGACGGGCTGTGCGGAGGTCCCGTTACGCAACGCAGTTGGCCAAAGCTTGCTTTTGCTCAAGTGCCGTTTTTCTGTAAGCTTTTGGGTTTTGTTTGGGGTTGCAGGTGTGATTTTTGGACTATCTCCTTCAGAACGTCATGGCTGCCTTCATCAAGTTCCTCCTCCTCCATCTGGCACGGATTTCTTCCCCTCCCTGCTTCTGATATAACACGAAAGAACCAAGAGAGCTCTTGGAGTTTTTCTCTCCATCGTGTCACCGCTAGACACCAACCAAGCCATCAGGATTAAATAATTCTGGAAACCAAGTCCGCAGCCTTCTTGGACATCCCCATCTATCTGATTAAGGGTCTGGAGCAGCAAAAATACCCGGCTCAGGACAGGGCCTGCAGCCACCGATTCGTAATCTCATCTCCCAGAAACCAGATTTTGTTTGGGTGTTAAAGAAGGATATCGAAGGCGACATCCCAGAGTGACTTCAAAAAGAAATGTAGCGTTTGAAGGTTAAAGCTTTGGACCACCGACATCAGCTCCCATCTTCTGAAGCACGTTCAGCTCCAGCAGAAAACTTCAGAGGTTTTTGGGCTGGGTTTGGCTTTGTTTTAACTTTGCAAAGCCGTGCGTCTGGACAGGCAGACACAAAAATAAAGGAAGGTCAATGCCACGGTAAGCACCTACAAAACTAAGCTCGAAACTCCGTAGGTAACATCAGGTGCAGCTTTTGCAATCCCAAGTCTTACAAAGCGGTGCAACGCCTGATGTTCAGTAATTTCGTGGCAGGACGATTTGGAGCCTGCCTCCCGAGATCAGAATTCAAAGCCCTGACTTCTGGGGGTGGGGGGTGGCTTTATTTCATTTTGCTCCTCTACATCTCTTCACACAATGGCTTCTAAGCTCCGTGCTGGGGTCAAACGTACCTCCAGTGGATGGCTCGCTTTAGAAATTTATTTTCGTATGTCTTCTCACATGTCATCGGGAACATGGTATCGCTCCCAGCAATGTCACCAAGTGTCATCCCAGGCCACGGCTATTTTGACCACAAAAAAGCTGCTGACTGGGGGGATATTCAGCCGAGTGGAGCATCAGCTGGTGCCGTGCCCGCTCTTCACTCTCCTTTGCTGGAGGGGACCAGCCCGTCCTAAACAGAGCCTCGCCTGCCTGGGACCTCATCCCACAGAGCCTGAAGGTCTCTTCCAACGCAAACAACTCTAGGATTCCACGAAAAACCTGTAGGGAAGAGCCGAGGGAGAGAGCCAAGGCAGCTTTACTTACCCACCACCTGCGGGAGAGAAGAGGCCTCGATGTCCAGCATTATTGAACCTTTCTCCATACACGTCCTCAACTCGAACAAGCTGTGCAGGGACAAGGTGGCCACGTGAGGTTTGCTCCATCGCTCTCCACCTTGTTCTACCTTCTCCTCAAACTTGATCCACCTAGGAGAGGGGCAGAACAGCGAGACCGAGTTAGAGCTCCTTGCGGACACGTCCCCACACGCCTCCGAGGCCACGAAGCTGCGATCGGGTCGCAAAGGCTTAATGAGCTGCGGCGAGAACGCTCTGCCTGCTGCTGAACGCCTGCACCAGGGAGGCAGACCGTGTTATCCTTGGTAGCTTTCACCCACACTTCAACCAGCACCCTTGCGGTGATGGTTGCTCCTGACTCGTGTTCAAACACACAGAATAAGCCAGGAAACCTTCAGCCGGTGAACAGTGCTGCCCCGCACGCCACGGGCTGGCCCGAGGCAGAGGCTGGAGAAGAGGAGCACGTCCCACCGGCTCTGAAGATGTTCCGAGCAGAAGGCGTGAGCCCCCAGAGGAAACGACACCAACTCGGGGGCTCGCCGCTTCCCTTCGCTCTCCAGCCGTCGTTCAATGACTTCAGAGAGCGGGTCTGAAAACACCCAGAAAGCCCACCTCCAGGTGAAGAGGAGAGCAAAGGTTCAATCCCGTTCCGCGCAAAATCCCCTTCACAGCCCCAAACCAGCTCCTCGAGGTGGGCTGCAGCCCACCTCCACCCCAGCCTTGACCCTGCCCCGGCTCTGCCGCAGCTGGAATTGCAGCTCCTCGCACGGCAGAAGCGCTCTCTCATCCTGTCTGGAGACACTGCTTTAATAGAGGTGCAAAACGAAAATTCCGGTGACTAATGTAAAGGGATTATTAAGACAGAAACCCCACACGTCACGGTAAGGAAGCTCACGAATTGCTTCAGAAGAATAGCATTAACACCAAGTGAAATGATATTTAATCCCGAGAAAGGTATTGCTTGAGGATTAATCAATTATGCTTTCCAACGGCAATAATCTCTTTTTGAGGCTCCTTTTTAAAAAGCTGCTTTTCAACTCAAGCGAAAAGACTGCATTTGATGTCAACTCAATAAGGTTCTGTTTAGTCCGCAAAACCCAGCGACCTCCTAGGACGCTGAAGGGACCTGGGCAGCTGCAAGCCCGTGAATTCCAAAGGCTCGATACTAAGTGGGACCGAGACGGCTGGAAAAGCCCTCTAAGATCCCCAAGTCCAGCCGTCCACCCAACGCTGCCGTGACCACCGGACCCAAGTGCCACGTCGACACGCGTTTTCCCAATATTCATGCTATAAAGGAGAGACTGAAGAGACCGCTTGATAAGAAACACCCCGCTAAGGTCCGAACGGTGAGAAAGCTCCAACAAAATGTCATTAAAAGCCCCTCCCGAAGAGCTGTGCGTGGACAGAGGGAAGCAGAACTTGCTGTGAAGAGCAGAGGTGGGTGGTCAGAGGGCAAAACTCGTGATAAGAGGGAAGAGAAGCGATAAAGGGAGAAAAGGATGATCAACAAGTACAAAGTTAAAGAGTAAAAGGTGAAGAAAAGTCTTTAAATAGGTTCTCCGAGCGACCGAGGAGTCAAAACAAAGAAAGATAAGGGGGTAAAGGTGTAGGTGGTGGAGCAGCTCCTGACACCGGAGGTAAAGAAGATTCAGGTAACCAAACACCACGGGCTAGCTCCAAACACAGCAGGTGCCCTTGAGGTGGGGAAGGAGCTTAGCCCGGGCACGCTAAAGGAAAAGGAAAAGCCCCAAGTTCAGCGAGGGAGACTGGGAACGGGGAAGGTAGAGCCCCGGACTCGCTCTCCGGCTGCGTCAGCACCGCTGGCTACGGGGACGATCCCGGCAGGCCGGCTGCGGTGAGGGGGCTACCTTTTCCAGCAAATATTTTTACTGTATCAAAAAAACCCCCAAAGCTGCACTCTGGCTCTTCTTCTGGTGGTTGTTTCAAAGGGTTATTTAAACAAATCCTGTGTCAAAGCAAAGTGATCTGAACCACGCGGGCTCCTCTCTGCGGACTCCCCAAGCCGTTCCGCGGCACTGACCGCCCGTTCAAAAGGCCCTTCCCAGGGGGGTCCCGCACAGCTGCCCCTCCCCGGGGTAAAGCCAAAGCGACCCACCTTGCAGTCTCCTTCCATTCCATCTCCTGCCCGTCGATGGCCAGAAGTTCGTCCAGCTCCGTGAAGAGCTGCGGGGGTGCCGGGCTGTCATCTTCCTCTCCGAGGATGAAGCGGATGCGCTCGGCAGCGGGGGAGACTGCGGAGGTGAAAATACTGCGGTTAACGGCCTGGGAGACGACCAGGGACGTGCGGCTCCTCTCCTGCCCCTTCTCCCCAAAGCCATTCAGCTGTTTCTCCAGGCTGGCTCTTCCATCTGACATCCTAGTCGCTGCGGCCGGAGGGGACGTCTAGCTCCCTTCTCTCCCCTTCCTTGCCTCTCGCGTCACTTCTTAAAAGTTCGAGCCGGGAGTAAAGTTCAGGGAAACCTGCCTCTTCCTACGGTCCTTAACTACGTCCCGGCAATTTGCAGCCCTCGTAAAAAAAGCGCTCTCGAGCTCAAAACCAATAGGCTCTAGGGCACGCGGCCAAGGACCTCGCGTACTCTGGTCAGCTCAGATCCTTCGCCCCCTTTTTTATATGCCATCAGACCAGTTTCAACCAAACTCTTTTGGGCCTTGCTGGGCCAGCATCCATCCCATAGCTGGCTCTGCCCTCCCTGCCCACGAGGCTCGGGCTCCCATTGGCCCGCCAGGAATATTCCCCAGGAATATTTAACAGAGAGGTTTGTCTCATCTATACATGAAGAATGCGACCCAACGCATTTAGTCAGGCACCAATGCACGCTAAAAAAAAACCAGCCGGTCCCCCTGGGAGAAGACCGCCCGTTTAGGTGGCCGAAGCCACGTTCCACACCGGCTCTTTCAATAGCACGAGCAAAGTCCGTTTGCGTTATTAGCTCAAAAAGAAAAAAGAAAAGGGCAGGAACCCCCCTCCTGGCTAAGAAACGCGCGCCATTCAAAATGCAAGCCCAAGAACATCACCGTCCACGTCCCCGAGCCTGAGGGCATCTCCCAAAGGCAAGTGGAGCTCGTGCCACAGGAGTCACCTTGCTGGAGGACTTCTTGGGTCCTCCAGCAGGTTTCTGCTGATCGTATCGCCTTAAACGGAAGCTGTGACCACGGGCAATTTGAAGACAACCTTTCTGCTGCACGTTTATTAGCATTAGAGTTCAACGGCAGCCTCTGAACGTTGAGCGGTTCTGCTAAAAACGCCTTTCTTTCCCAAAGACGAGCCGTCTGCCTGTTGCAAAATGATTAATTACACCAGCTGTCCGATCACTCTTGATTCATCCAGGGTAAACACAGTCTCCACTGGTAACGGGAAAAAAGGGACCAGCCCTTTCCTCCTGTTTCCCCCCCCCCATTTTTAAAGAAACTCTCATTGCTTTCCTCTTAAATTACCCAGCGAAGGCTGACGCAAATTCATTTCTTCATCAGCCAGGGTGCTGATGCTTTCATGGTACCATCCCCTGGTAAAACGCCCAGGGTGGCTGCGCCAAGGCTCTCGCATTCCCCACCGGAAAACCCATCGCTTCCCACAAAAGTACAAGCTTTCCACAAATGTGCTTCTAACAGGAGAGAAAATCGTCGCTAATCTGAATTCACAGCGTGGTTTTTTTAAGAGAAAAATAGAGACTAACCCTCCTGGTCACTGGGGCTCTTATATAAGGGCTAGTTCCCACAGAATTCTTTTTTATTTTCTCGGATATCATTCTCCGAAGGGGCACAGCCTCGGTTATCCGACCGGGACGTAGCAGACGCACGTTGCAGAACGGTTCCAAGACACGTAACCTCTTGCGCCAAAATCGTCCTTGCAAAAGGGAAGCCATTTGGACTCAAAACCTGCATCCAAACCACGTCTAAAGCAAACGTTAGCATGAAGAATTGAGACGGTCCTATCCTGCGGACACAACCCGGCTGCGCAGCCGGCCCCCGTCACCCCGCGGAACTTCAGCCGGGTGACCGCGGCCGGCGGTGGGTGCCGGCTGACCGCTGCTGGCCTCCTCCACGCTAAGAGCAAGACAGGGCGAGTTGGGTCTTTGAGGCGCCTTCCAAGCCAAACCGTTCCACGTCTGCACTAATGGCTCCCGATATATTTCATATCCTGAGCAGAATTTAAGTATCGCAGGCAGAAAAGCAATCAGGTAGACTGACACGCTGCGGTTTCGAAGAGCAACGTGGAGCACGGCAAGTGGTGGGTGCACGAACAGCCTGGAAGAGAAGCGTCGGCAGAGCTCCTAGAGCTGCCAACGGCGTCGGCTGCGGCCGACGGCAAAATTACCTCTCTGCTGTCATTTTGAAGCGGTTTTATGACATGGAAGTGTTACCCTGATGCCCAATCCCACACCACGGTAATTCCACAACGTTTTGGTCACTGAGCGGCATCGTGAGAGGACGGACAGGAGCGGTCCCAGCAAACCTGGCCAGGTACCACAGGCCACCCCTTCTTTCTCTTCCCCTTTCTTGTGTTTTTGCCCATTTGCTATTAGCTGCGTTTAGCACGGATGATAAAGGTTCAAAATCCAATTAAGGCATTTGCTGGGTCACAGGTCTCCTATGGCTTCGCCTCACCACATGCTCTTTATTGCGATTTTGTAGGTTAATGGGCCGTTTATGGGTTGTTTATGTGCTCTCTTTAGCAAGGAGAACGTGTTTTCATCCTAACCTCCGGAGCGAACACCGCGTGCTCAGCGCGGGTGGACAGCTGAGTATCAGGCTTGGGACCTGGAGAGCAATTAACCTGGGGGGGGCTGAGCTCTGCAGACCTCCCCCCGCCTGACCTCTGAGCACCGACCCCGCCAGCCTGCCCCAGCCGTGACCATCACCTTCGCTTCTACCTCATCCAGCCGGTTTCGGAGCTGCTGGAACCAGCACCACCACGGACCGGGTCGGCTGCTGCTGCTGCGAGGTCTTTGTGATACTGTTTTCCTTCTTGTCTCATTCGATAAACAACCTGATGTTTACCGTAGATTCATTTAGGCTGGAAAAGACCTCCTAGGATCAAGTCCAACCTCCATCCCAACATCTCCCTGACCCCCAGACCGTGTCCCGAAGCACCACATCCACCCGTTCTTTGAAGACCTCCAGGGATGGTGACTCCACCGCTTCCCTGGGCAGCCTGTTCCAGTGCCTGACCACTCTTTCAGGAAAGAACTTCTTGCTGACATCCAATCTAAATGCTCGGATTGCATTTTGCTCCTGAATGGGAGAGGAATGAAGGTGTTAACTGCAGATGTAGATCGCTCCAGTGCAACCTCTGCACCGCGGGACTGCCATCCCCAGGTGACACCTCCCACCTCCCCCCGTCCCTCTCCCCTTCCTGCCTTCAGTCGCAAGCAGACCATGAGGCAGCTCAGAAAAGACATCACTCGCAGAAGAGAACGAACACATCAGCAGTTTCTCCTAGTTCAGCTCAGGCCAATTACGAGTACGACTTATACCCTCGGGTTCCCAAAGGCAAAATCAATCTCCATCAACAGAGGAGCTCGGAAACGGAGAGAGACGCGTTATAGCACGACAACCTCAAATCCCCAGCCCGACGCAGGTCCTGCTCTGGTGGGGAGCCCTCCCTCGCTGCCCGGCGGGATGGAAGAGCAGGCACTCATTTGTGTTGACGTACAAGCAAAACAGCCTCTTCTCCAGCCAACCTCGGAAGGTCCCTTCCAACCCAACCCACCCTGTGATTCAGCCAACACGGTTCCCTCCTGGTTCTGCAGCTTGCTGTCACCAGCGGCACTCCTAAACACCCTCGGTCAACGGCTTCCTCCATTCAAGGCCACCTAACGCAAAGTTCTCCGTTACTTTGAAGTACGTGGGCAGCTACGAAAATCCCCAGGGGGCCTGGTGTAAATCCTCCCTCAAAGCCTGTGGTAACACTATCGAGGAAGGCTATCTGTCAGACGTGCTGTCCAAAGACGCTTATTAAAATAGGACCTGATTATACTCCCGTTAATTTCTGGGAGAGCAGCAAACCAGGCAGTTCTATTGTTCTAATCCTCTGGAGAGCAACAGCCCCTTCCTCTCTAGGCTTCAGCTCTTGCAGATGACAACCCGCGAAACACAAGCACAGAGCTCTGCGGACTGTGGACGGTGCAAAACCGCTCCTGAGGCCAGGAGACTGAGAAAAAACAAGACGTTTGCCCCTCACTCTGATGGCGATCCTCCCTTGGCGCAACTTGCAGCCGCAGGGCAGACTGCGGACGCTTCCGACCTCCCCGTGAGCCCCTGTCCCAGCACAGATGCCATCAGAAGCAGCAGAACCTGGACCAGGGCTGATTACACGTGGCTGGTAAGACCAGACTCCACATAAAGCTTGACTTTGCGGTGAGACTCCTGCTCTGCATCTACCTGGCTTGATTAGGACAGACGAGGGCTGGGGCAGCTACTCACTGTGGCAAAAAATCGTGGAGGAAAGCTGCTGAATCGAGACCGGGGTGAGACGTGAGAGGGAGAATGGGAACTAAGACCTAAGAGCACCATCTAAGAGCAAGCGGGGAAGGTTTTTCTGGCTCACCGTTCTACTAGTTTTCTTGAAGGACACCTCTGCGCGGTCAGCTCTCCAGCCGACCCCTCTAAGCGAGCGTGAGAATTTCTTTTTTTCTTGTTTTGCTTCTTTTCTTCTGCGCGATTAGTTTTTGACCCCGTGCTCGGTGCTGCCTGGTTGGAAGGCAGATTAGCCTCGTCCACGGGCAGGACTTGGCAGCCCGTGGGGAACGCTCATCTCGCCACCCAGCTCCATCCCATCCCGGGCCACCTTCAAGCTGCTTGATCCCTCTTGCAGCAAACTTCCCCCATCCCTCGGTCCCGACCCTTGCCAGCGCACAACCAACACCCCTTGAATAATCCAGTTTCTGCTGGCCCGTTGTACCGCACGATCGTACGTGTTCTCCTCTGCAGCACGTGGCGTATCTTAAGTCTTTGATCTGCAAAAACCCTTCAGTGTTAGACAAACGCTTCCTAACCACTCACTCTCTCCAGTGCCAGCACAACGGCAGCTTTTACGTAACGACTTGCGGAGCGTTCTCAGCTCCCTTTGCCTTTGGGATCAGGTCCAAAAGTTTTGTCTACGGGTATTTTATAGAAACGTTCCGTGGAGATACAGGGGCAGAAAGAAGACCCTTCTCCGCAAACCTCTCAGATAGACTCATCCGCAGCAGATGCTCCCGCGGACAAGGTGTGCGATGCGGACATCGGTCTGGCAGCCTTTGAGACCAAACCAGCATCATCTGATGCAAAAGCTGGCCAGCCTCAACACAAAACGGCACGGCCCGTGAAAGAAGAAAGGGCTCAAACCGACGCGAGGTGCTGGCAACCCCCGGGGCCAAAGGGGATCACACCTCCATAGATGCTACTCAGCAGCGACGAGCTTCCAAACGGCGAGAAAAAGGGGACGTTTCTCTTTCTCTAGCCCTTTTTAAGACTTTTCCAGACCCACCGAGTGCCGTTTTTAATGACACCCAAGGCGGTGATGCCTCTTGACAGGTATTTTTACCAAACAACCGGCCCGTGCTGCGGTACCGCAACAGCCCGCCCTGTTTAGGAGCCCTGGTGTGACATACACCCCGTAACAAGCAATTCCCTACAAAATCCAGCTAACAACGGTGTTTCTGGGCTCCTGCTGGAGCTCAGCCGTCTTACTTCAAGTTGTGTGAAACCGCTGCAGCAGCACATTTTTAAGGAGCTATCACGGCAGCCAAGAAGATCGTCATAAAGAAAAAGCATCATCTCGAGAAAGCCTGGCTTTCCTCCGAGCTCTGCAAAGCTCCCGCCGTCCCACGGACAGCGGCACCTCCCTCCGACTCCAGCAGCGGTTTCGATGCGATGAATATTGCCACATCCTCGCACCAGCCCCGAGCCCTCCCGCCAAGCGGTTAACTCCGCCAGCACCGCTCGTTCACGCGTGCCCCCTTGCTTGGGTAACGGTGGGAGCGCAGGGGTGTTTCTGAGGACGCAGCTCTAACAACTCCGGGCTCTTTTCCTGAACTTACGCTTCCGTGCCGTGACAAGAAGAAACTTCCCTTCCCTTCTCTGCGCTTTCAAGCCAGCCCTCGGGCTGCAATAAGACAATTTTATGCCTATTAAGCTCTCCTCACAAGCAGGGTTTCATCATTGTCTATTTGTCCCGTCCAATCAGCCTCCACATCAGCTCCGACCGCTTCAGCACTTCTAGGAGCCTTCTTCGGCGAGGGCTCGGCAGAGGAGAGTCGGGAGCTGGTTTTTCCATTTCAGGCCTGGTTTTCCCACTGCGTTGCCCGCAGGATGGGTATCGACGGCTGGGTCCCGTCTGAGGGCTTTCATCGGCAGAGGTCCAAGTGGCAGGAGGACGTGCCAGGGGTCAGGGACCGAAGCTGGGCACCGCAAGCCTGGCAGAAAAACCAACCAGAGAAGCCCTATCAAAGTGAACCTCATTCTCAAGGGCGGCAAGCCCTTTGGCATCCAGAACGTGACCTCCTTCTCACCACCGAGCATAACATTGTCTAAGGCAGTTGTTGGTTACCAGGCGTCGTTTCGAAGAGCACTGAGAGAGCTCTCCTGCTTTGCCTGAATTAAGTACAGCAAAGGGGCACCGAAGCACTCGACAGAGGGAAAATGGAGATGTAAATAAACATGAAGAGGTGCCTGCCGCTGATGCAAGTAGAAGTGGTCCTCGGCAGGGACGGTGGTGGGTGTGGAAGGCCCTCCCACGTGATGGAGATGAGGCTTCTGACGAATGCACATCTCCACACCACAAAAGCATTAGCGTGCGAATTCGGTACCTGAAATCCACTTGAAGCTTAGGAGGCCGCCTCATCTCGAGTATCAGCAGGGGTAAGACTCCAACCTCCCTTGAGACGCTTTGACAAAGCTCCGTTTTGCTTTATGCCATCACCTTCTGAAAAGCTCCATTCAGTGACAAACCGCTCTCAAAGGTTAACAGCCACTTATCGCGAAAGCTGCAAGGCCAGCGAGGGAACCCAGACAATGCTCTCATTGACTTGGAGAGCAGCAGGACCTGGCCTGACAGCGTGCTTACAAAACCAGTTCAGTTTCACCTTTGGATGTTGGTTTTCCTCACGCTGCCGGCGCGGCAGCAAAGCAAGTTCCACCAAGCAGATCCATCTCTTTGGACCCGCACTTTGGGTGACCACATTTATTCCGTATTTTCGCTCCGGATAAGAGCCTGTCCTCAGCACTTCCCTCACGTGGCATCCCTGGACACGGCGTGACGGTCCTGACGGAACCGTCACCATCTGCAGTAGTGTGGCAAAGCAAAGCTTTCCGTGGAGAAATCACTTCTCTGAGGGCATTTTCTTTTTCTCTCTGAGTCAAAACCATTCAGAAAAGAGCTCTCGCAGGGGTAGCAGAAAGACCCTATTGAGATCCAGGCACAAACCCCAGTTTCGTTCCTGCCTTTCAAAATTAACCACCATTAACTGCGGGCTCGGAGCGGCTCCAGGCTGCCAGCAGCTCACTCCTTCCAACTGCCTTCCCAGAAAGGAACTCCTGATTCAACTTGTTCTCAAAAGCCTGGTGACATTTCTGCAGCTCCTGCTCTTCGCCGGTTTCCCCTTGCAACGGCAAGTAGAGTTCAAGCTTCTGCCACCTTTTAGCTTCACAGCCTCACCCCCGCCTCCTACACAAGCACTACAACTCCCCAGAAGGTGATGATGCTGGGAAAAACCAGGCTCTTTGAGAAACAAATGTTGGAGAAAAGTCGAGAGAAAGAAGTGTGCAAAAAAAAAATAATCAAATACATCTCAAGAGCGGGCCAACGAGAGCGACGTCAGGCTGCCCTTCCTTGGCTGCGAGGCGACCGGCTGCATTTTGTGGTTGACCTTGGTGCTAGTTTGAAAGCTAGTTCAAAGCAACCTAACGCTTTCCTTCACTGAAAAACGAGGAGTCTGGTACCTAGAGATGCATTTGGAGACGACTTAGGGAATGCAAGGCGAGCCAGGTGGAGCTACGCTCTTCCTGAAACAACAAAGAGGCTCAAAAGCCGGAAAGAAGCACAAAGCTTCAGAGCGAGGAGGCAAAGCCCCACTTCACTGCATCGTCTGGGAACATCTCCATCCAACACAGGCCCAGGGCAAAGCAAAACTAGCAGACATGGGACGCGAGGAAGACTGAGCCAAAAACTGCAGACTAAGTACACAAGGCGAACGAGGAAAAGGACTTCTTTAAGAACATTAGCAGCAGGGGCTTGAGAACCGGTGCGTGAACCGGCCCACCTCGAGCGAGACGGCCAGTTAAGAGGATTAGAGCTTTTGCAGCACAGCAAACCAGCTCCTTCGTGTGAAACTTCACCACGTAGGTGGGTGGGAAGACCCTTCACCTTTTCCAAAGGCAGCTCGGACACGAAGGTGTCTGCGGAAAGAGGGAGACGCGACAGGGACGAACTCAACAGTAGGAAGTGGCCAAGAGCCCTCGTGCTCACACCTCACGAGACCTCGTCCACGGCAAGGTCTGGAACATTTCGTACGGCCTCAAACCGAAGAAATCAACAACCAGTCCACGAAATCACCGTGAATTGGTACCCGACCAACCGAACACGCTTTGCCACAGGTTACCACCTACCACAGCAGAAAGGAATAAGTTATTTGATCCAATTTCCACCTCCTTCTAGACCCCAGGTGCCTCCCTTTGGAGGTTTTCTACCACCGTCCGACCGTCCCAGGAAGCGCCCAAGGTTAGCGTGCCTTTATTTTTCTTCCACGCAGCGAATGTGAGCTGCCACAGCCTGTTCGGACTTACACGGACCGGGGCTGCTGCAGTTAAAACCCAGAACCATTAGCAGAGCTCTCCCAAGCGCCACTTAAGCAGGTTCTTTTTTTTACTTTTAATTTCTTTTCAGCTCCTAAACGCAACTTTAGCAATTATTGGTTTATGTAATTGCCTAACATTTCATGCTTACAGCGACATTTTACAACTCATTTACATGTAGTTCGCTAAATGCTTTAGGGTTAATTGGTCTTTTGTCGTGCATTAAGTAGCTTGTTAATTATTAGACAGCTGGGAGGAAAAAACAAGCAGGAGGTCAGCTTGAGGATGGCTTGGACCACACCGAGTGGCTTCTGCTCATTAGCAGAATGCACTGGGGGGGGGGGGATTTCTGCAGAAGCATTGACCTTCCTAGAGGTCAACCCCAAAGCAGGTGTTGTACAGGATCGTATCATCTGAGGATGGACACATGAGGAGGACACAACGCCCACACTGCTCAACCAGAGCACGCCCGGGCCACATCTTAATACCACACCGTGGCAAGAATCATTTTGTACTACCTGTGCTAGAAGGGAGCCCAGGACATCGCAGCTCCGTCAGCCCAGACGCATCCAAGGAGATGGGAATGATTGGAGAGAAAAAAAGACACAAGTCAGCGCGGCTCCTCGGGGCTCTGTTCCACCTGCACTTCTGTCTAATGAAAGAGCGCTTTGGACGTGACATCATAACTCAGAAACCAACATTAATAACTTAATTACCAAGCTGGCCCCGCTTTCAGCAGACGCTTGGACCAGATGACCTCCATAGGTGCCTTCCAACCTCATTTCTTCTCGTCCATTAGTGAGCTCCACATAGAGCTGATCTCCGCGCCAGCTCCCACAGCTGCTGCCCAAACCTGAGCGCTCTGCCAGGTTTTCAGAGCAACTTTGGTGACAAGGAGAGGCTGGAAACCCCACGCTGGTTTTCAGGACCTGCCTGGCATCATGGTCTGGAGGTTGCCATCCGAAATGAAGTAACAAAAAAGCCAAGTTTGTGTATTTGAAGCGTTAGCAAAAAAAAAAAAAGCATCCGACTTGAGAAACTTATTCTGTGCCAAGCGTTCCCGTGGCTTCTCCCCACCAAGGGCCCCAGCTTTGCCTTCTCTGGATTTTAGTCAGTTGGAGCTATCACCAACCAGTCCAACTCCACGTGCCGTCCCGCAAGACCGGCCAGATGAAGATGGGAAACCAGCTCTGAACCAACACTGTCTCCTCTTGCTCAGCGAGCCGACCCTGACGAACCCAACGTAGAGTCCAGCTCGACCTGCGCTTTGAAAATCCTGCCTCAAGCACAAAAAAGTGGCTTTGTCTACAAAGGTGCTGAGCACCCAGCAGCACAGGCGGCCTTAGCAGTGTTCGGGACTTCAAAAAACAAACACCCCAAAGAGCACAAAGCAGGCGGGTACTACCCACAACCCTGTCAACCACTTGGGATGGAACGAGCAACCCAGAAACAAGCAGGGTTTCCCAAAACGTGTCTCATCAAACCATTCCCTCGACTGCAAATCGCTTGATGAGCGCTGACCTCCAGGGAGGCATTAAATGCTGTCCTTACGCCTCTGTCATCGGCCTTTTGAACTGCTTTTCGAAAGCACATGATGTGTTGAAAAGCTGAACTGTTAAAATGTGCGAATCAAATCTAAAACTCTGGGGTTTTAGGGTTCCTCCCAGAAATAAGGAACAGAAAAAAGCCTCGATTATTAAGAAAGTCTTAGCGTGTGGCGAGTTCCTGCAAATGATTAATTATCCGAGCTCAGCAAGGGGTGCAGTTAGATGGCCACGAAACCAGTTAGCTGGCTGCCAAACCAGTTAAATGGCCACACGGGCCAGCACGGGCGCTGCCAGAAGGTAGGAAGAAGTCCAGGTGTGACGGGAGCTTTCTGCAGGAGCCGCGCTCCCAAGAGAAACGGGAAGCTCGAGTTCCAAACCACCCAGCAGAAGCCACCTCGGGCTGCGCTGTCGAGAGTTCACAGCCGTGGCCGAGCGATATTGAAAGGACCTTGTCCCGGTGCCAAGCACGCAGTTGGTGTGACAAGGGTGGCTTTGTCCCGCAGCCCCCTCCACCTCCCAGCACATGGGAAACTTCAGAAATTCCCTCGCCGAGGAGAACAACTAAGCTGGGTAACTTGGAATTACAGGCTTTCAAGGTTAGTTGCCTGCCGGAGCCAAGACATATTTCCAGTGCTTCTCAGGACTGAAAACAACCTTCTACTTTTAATGACTTGCCTTTTATCTTTAATAAGGGATTAGGAGTTATTTTTCCAGCTAATACCTTAAAATCCAGATAATCATAAAAGCGATCGGTAATACCCAATATATGTTAATCACTCATTTTCTTCTCGTCTCTCGTCGCCGTGCTGTCACTCACGTCCATTCGTTTGTCTCTAACAAGGCTGCAAATGAAAACCAACAAAAGGCTCCGGGTCCTCTGAGGAGTCACAGGTTCAGACTTGGGGGATTAACGACCGATTCCATCTGCCACCGCAGCGAAGAAAACAACGTCCCCGCCAAAGATGTGCGGAACCATCCCACCTTGGCCCGGAGCTGCGCTCGCCAGCTCTAATGGCCTACACGGGTCTTCCCAACGGGAATCTACGGGAACAGCAGGCGCAGGAGCTTTGCATTCCGGATGAGACGGTGGCAGAGGGAAACGCGGACGGTGCTGGAATAACGACGGTAAATGGTGTATTGCTCAGACGGGTAACACCCACCACTTGGAACGGACGGGATGTTGCGGTTGTGGATGCTCCATCCCTGGAGGTGTTCAAGGCCAGGCTGGATGGGGCCTGGAGTAACCTGCTCTAGTGGGAGGTGTCCCTGCCGTGGCAGGGGGGTTGGAACAAGATGCTCTTTGAGATCCCTTCCAACCCAAACCATTCTGGGATTCTATGACAATGTCTACCCAGAAAGGAGTTCAATGAACATCAACCCCGAGCTCTCTCCATCATATTCAGGTACGTTTTCATGTTGATGCATCCTTCAGCTTCTAGCCTCCAGTATCTGAGATCCCAGCTGTCCCGCAGAGGTGATCTCCTGGTACCTCAGACACCTTCCCCCGTAATCTCCGCAGTCGGCACTCACGTAACACCGGGAATCATCTGGTTCTCAGCTCTATTAATAGAGGCTCTGCCCGTGGACGGTGCCCGCGGCCAGGGCAGCACCCGGCTCACGTAACAAGGTTCCTGTCTCCTCTCGACGTGCGGACACGCAGTTGAAAGGACGCAAAACCAGCTCCCGTTTTCAGACACGCGTCTGAACGTTCGTCTCATGCTTGAGCAGTTATCTTCCCTTCGCTCTGGTCCGTAGCTGGTACACATCAACCACCGCAGACACACGGTAGGGGTTGGAAGGGACCTCTGGAGGTCACCTAGGTCCAGTCAGTTCCCATTTTCTTCAAGGCCCGACTCACGAGGTTCACCATTTCCTGCTCATTTCCTCACTTTCCAACTGCAGCTGTGCCAATTCTACAGCCCAAGCCTCAGCCTACGCTTGAAAGCCCTGCATTAAAATAAAGATAATACGCAAAAAACCAAGCAACTTTTCAGTATCTCTGCACCGTGGCCGCTTAACGCACGTAGTAAAATCAGCCTGAAAGGGCTGAAGAAAAGGGGGGTCCTGGCCAAGCCCTGGAGAAGAACAAGAACATGAAAGCTGTAAAGACAGTAACTGCTTTCCAATGCACAAAAATCAAGACCTGCAGCTTACGTGACTGAATTAAAACAAGTTACTTGTGAGCGTGACTTGGCCACCGAAGGGAACGATGGACTCCGCGTGCAAGAAATACCAACAGCGAATCAATCGCCGGGCACCAACCTCCCTTCAGGAAATCAGGACGATCGGACAGCCAGATTCAAATCCATCACTTAAATCCAAGTTTCCTACTCGCTGACTCAAATCACTTGCCGACACCGAGATTTTTTATTTTTCAAGGCAAACCAGGCTCCCTGATGAGCCGCCTCATATATTACAACGAACTCGGGGGGCTTCATGTATTTCAGAGCGAGGAAGAAACCCCGTGGTCTGGTGCCACAAACAAGTGGACAGACCCTGAAAAAGAAATGTGACCCAGTTCTCGTCGCCTTCTGCTCTTCAACAGAGAGCTCAAGGAATTCTGAAGCCCTGCCTGACACAGTAGCATCTGTGAAGTCCAACTGAGGACAGCACATGTGCTCATACATCACCCCGTTTTCTCCCCCCCTGAGTTTTTAGGAAATGGATTTCATGCAGCACCAAACTCGGAACATTTAAAAAAAAGAAAAAAGAGAACAAAATAAACCTGCCAGCAATCTGCTGTGCATTAAGTGCTGGACTCGGACTGCACCAGCACCTCTTCCACCCGTGGGCTGCCATATGGACACTGTGCCATGTCCCAGGGACAACCCCATCACACGGAACAGCAACTTCAGAAGAAGTTGCAGGGACTACAGTTGCAGGGCAGGGACTACAAATACATTAAAGAAAAGATGTAGGAAAAAAAAAAAGTCCCAAGCTGTTTTCTGGGTGTTTCTCAGCTCTTGAGGCAGCGGCAAAGCCGTGGAGAAGCTGACAGCTCTTTCAGATACCTGTTCCCTCACCCTCAACCCAGGTTCTTCTGCTCCATTTTGAGCCGCAGTCAAACATCTGCCAACAAAGACGGGAGCGGTTCAATTCACTGCAGGTTCACGGACAAAGGAGAATCTGGTCTAGATAAAAAAAGCTTTTCTCCAAAACACATTTGTTTTTTATCCCCCAAAGAGACAGGAAATTGTGAGCAATAAACCTCAAGGATGTCTTTTCAAAGATTACTGCCTCTGAAAGCTGTCCTCAGCTAGAGATTCCCATTTCAAGCACATGCTTTGCGTAACTGGAATAAAACGCGTGACCTTCACAGGAAGCAAAATATGTCTCGCGAAGCATCTACTCTCCCCCTTGCTGGGTAAAATCTGTTCTTCCTCATGGAAGGACACCACACCCACAGTACTCAAAAAAATATCACACCGCATCTCATCGGAGGAGGATGTTTTTACTACAAGTCAGACACTGACCTTAACGCTTCTGAAGCCGTGGGCTTCCAAGAGAGCCTCTTCTCTGGTGCATCCCGTGCTGCCTACAGCAACATCAAGTCCAGCTCGAAGCAAACCACCGTAGCTCCCTCGCCGACAGGCAGGGCTTTGCACACCCCACAGCACTGCCGTCTCCTCTTTGCTCTTCCCATGGACTAACCCAAGAGAGACCCCAAGTCCTCCTGAGACCCTCCGTAGGTGCGCTGCTTCTCCGCTTTTGCCCCGAGGCACATGCCGACATCCACGGCAGGTGGATCACCTGCAGAATCCACATTCACGATGGGAAGGCAGGCAGGAGCTACCGGCACCCCTTCATGCACGAGTCTCTCGGAAGGATGTTCTTCCAGATACCCCCTCTTCTACATCAAGGATGTTTGACAGCGCACCAAAGGGCACTTAACGCTGTCCTACACCCAAAGGTCTCCAGCTCTCTGTTAAGACAGTACCTAAGGCCTCTCCTCTTACGACCCGAAGCTACGATGACGTAGTCCCTCTTCTCTCCTGGAAAGCAACCTTGTCTGCAACTCGTTACACGTGCCCCTCAACGTCTCTCCATCTTTATTAGAAGTACACCGTAACCGCTGTGGAATGACGGAGCAAATTCCCCCGGTAGTTTTCCGTTTTTAAACAAGTGCACAATCACGTTAACGAACGGCAAAACTATGGGATTAGTCACAGGAGAGCACTGACGAGAGTCGAGGCACAAGGATTAGCCGCAGATGTAAAAAAAGTCAAACGAATCGTTCTCCTGACCCCAGAATAACAGTGAAACTGCACTGGGGGGATGCCTACTGTCTCCCACAGCATCCAGAATTAGCCATGGAGAGGGAATCAAGGGGTCCTTCTGGTGCAGAAGCAAAGTCTAAGAACGGGACCTCCCAGACTATTTTTCACTGCAAACAAACTATCTCCTCTTCTCCGGAAGGGCAAAGAAAAAAACCCCTTACTTTGTTGACAGGTATTGCACCCGCCTGCAGAGAAGGCAGGGGAAGTGAACACATCCACAGCTTCCCAAGCGCTGCCAACTTTCAGCTCCAACCCTTGTGAAACACGGGATGTCCTGAAAGCCAGCGCTTTCCACAGACGGGACCAGCTGCAGGCTGCTCGCAGCCTTCCAGTCCTCCGAGGACTCGGCTCCCGGGTCCGGAACTGTCGACAACACGCTCTGCTAACACCCCTTTTGCTCTAGCGACCCAAGAGTCACTTCACGCAAAAGCCGGGTAACGTTTGCCGGTAGCAAACCCCACCCGGCTGCTCTTTTTATCAGCTTCTTAAATATTTAATCCTCCAATAATTAAGGAGCGCGTAGAAAACTAAAGGCAAGGGACACGTTTGCTGGAGCCAGAAGGGTTAGCAGGGTGGCACTGGCCACCACCACCAGCAGCTCTCGCCGGATATTTTCCACCTAAGAGAGTCAGTGTGTGACCGCGAGCTCCCGGGAGCAGGAGGGGTGAAGCCTGGCTCGCTGGTGCCTCGCGGAGAAGGTCAGCAACGGCATCACGGCTCCCAGGGAGGGCCTGGGAGCTGCTCATCGCCCTGACTTTGCCCAACTCCAGAGAGATCCCAGGCCACCAAGTTTCCCTTTTGTACAAGCCCGGGGAGAAGGCTGGAGAACACCTGGCATTCGATTTGGCGACCGCTCAGCTGGCATCGAGACAAGGAAAACGAATAGGGAAAATGAGAATGCTCCTCAGCTGGGAGAAGAAAGCCCTTGCCCGTGACTGTTACAAAGGCAGAGCTATACAGAGCGTGCTGGCAGCTTTCCAGCCGAGAGCCAGCCCCGCTCGTCCTCCTGGGGTGGGTTTACAGCCAACTCCAGCGAGGGGGGGAAAGCTCTCTGCTCCTGGAACCTGCACAACCCCAGGGTCACCCCGGGGTGGGGGGCAGGAGGGCTGGGAACGGCCAGGCAAGCTCCGGTCCCATCCGCGCTGCGCTTCTCCCGCTCGCGACAACAGGAATTCTTCTTTGGTTCTAAAACCCGGTGGTCGTGAGAAAGCCAGCTGAGGGAAAGGTGAAAGGACAGTGAGAATCTCCACCAGAAATAGGCACCCGGCAGAGCTGCTTGCATCACCCCAGCCAAGCGCTCCCAGGTCTCCCCACGTAGACAGAGCAGCTCCCGTTCAGCAACCTATTTATATCGGCAATCTGCACGGCCCTCCAACAGATGCTCAGCTTTAAATATGGATTTAAACCTTCTTGCAAACAGCCGGGCTAAATACGTGCTCCGGGTTATATTTGTTCCTGGGTGCTGTCCTGGATGACAGCTCTCTTGAGAGAAGACGTGCCGGCCGCCTGTCCCCGCGCCACCCGAGTCCCTCCGATCCTTACGGCTAAGCACACCGGGAGAAGCCCTCCTTCCATCAGGAAAGGCCCAACGGCCAAAAAATGCTCACGCTTAACCCCAGGTCTGGTTTTGTCGGCAGCTGGAAGTGTCTTATGTATTGCCAAAGCATTAAAGGAGCCCACAAGACAGAGAGCGGTCTCATCTCGAAGGCAAACAATTAATTAAAACCACCAAGTTTTGCATGTATTTTAGAGCAGAACAGGTAAAAGAACCGGAAATCTTCCCTTCTCACCACGGCTGGAAGGAAAAGCAGGTTCAGACCAGGGGAAAGGCCGCGGCACCACCGAGTCACGGAGCACACTGAAATGGGCTTAGTCGCTCCCCGAGCAGCGCGAGCCTGACACCTAACTCTGGAGCTGACAAAACTCTGCGAAAGAAATAACCGCAGCAACCGTGGGGACCGGCAGGTTCTGCGGCCACGCAGCCATCGCTTTGCCCTTCATCTGAAAGGCCCATCCCTGCGCTACTGCTCTGCCACCAGGAATGCGGAGCACGCTTCAGCCTGGCTTTAATGCCAAGCCTAGACTAATCCCCGCCGAGAGCCTTAGCTAGGCTTTGCCAAAGGACCAATTGTTGCCGCTAAGTAAGCGTAGACTGTTTGGTGGGGAGCGTTTTCCTTCTGCAGGGTGAGCTCCTCTTCCCACGACGAAACGCAGGCTGGAACGAAGTCACTCGGCGGCGTTGCTCGCTTTGTTGTTCTACAGACTCATCCTTCTGAAGTTTCCCATCCGAGGCAATTTACATGGAAACAGGCTGGAACAAGAAAGCCGTGATATACCAAGTAGGCAGAACAAGTCCCAGACAGATAAAGGGAAACCCAAACAAGAGCGAGGCCAACGGAACGGGGTCAGGCACGTTCTCTAGGAATACCCCGAGCGCAGGGAAGAGTCGGTGCCCGGCTGAACAGGCAAGTCAGCCGTCTGCCTGCGAGCGAGGAGCCGGAGCAGACGTCCTCTTCCCTTCCCCGGATCTGCAAAGATGTCCCAGAAAGCTTCTAGAGGCCCAAGGACCAAACGAGCCGAGCCGCACATCAAAATCCTTCAAGCTCTTGCCTAGCCTCAAAGCTTCCGTTGCCTTCACGGGCTTGAAACCACGTGGTTTTGTGCAGCTTCCATAGGCAGGTCTCCTCCTGGGGAGCAGATCTACCCCATCCACGTAACTGCCCTGCAAACGGCTCCCAAAACTTTATGAGTCTATCATTTGCCATCTCCCAAGCGTGCCCTCTCCCCACAGCCAGTCCCACCGTCAGACCACAGAAACCGTGATGTGTTTGGTCGGTGCAACCAAGGAACAAGCGGCAGGAGGAGAGGACACGGCCTCGAGTTGTGCCGAGGGAGGTTTCGATGGGATATTAGGAGGAAATTCTTTACTGAAAGGGCTTTCGGGCATTGGGATGGGTTGCCCGTCCCGAGCTCCCCGAGCCCATCTTCACTTCAGACAGGGCGTTCACAGAGGCTCATCGCCCGCTGCTCCGGCACGGTCCGCGGCGAAACACTCCCGCATCTGCGCTGCTAAGCGCTAAGACTCCCGCATCTGACCCTTGCTAAGTGTCTCGATACCCAAATCTGGTTGTGACGCAGCTTTGGTGAGCTCTCTGCGCAAGAAGCCAAGCACAGAGAGCGTCACCGCCCGCAGCGAACTCTTTCCTGCCAGGGGTGTTACCGAGCGTGTCCTTCTGCTGTCCTGACTGAGGAGTCACGGCGTAAGAGCTACTTAACCGTTTCAACAGCAAAAATTAAAATATGCCCCCCAAACCCACGGTACTATCGGTGCTCTCCAGCCAAGGACCAAGCCATCGCCGCAGCCTCCGGCAACTATTCCATGTACCACGCTCACGGAGTCCGCCTCTGACCTGCATGGTCTACCAGACCGCGTTGCCCAGGCACTCCGAGGCCCGCTCCGCTCCGGGCGGGTGGCTCTCCAAGGCTGCCTCTAAGCCAGGGAAATCACTGGATTCCCAGGAAGTGAGGGTGCGGATGGAAGGGCCGCAGCCTTCCGCTGCCCATCCCCGGTTCCCCCCGCAGAAGCCCGAGTACGAAATAAGGACACGCGCTTCACCCAGCAAAAATAACTCCCACGTAGCTTCAAGACGGAGTCATTAATCAGAGCCTGAAATCCAAGCCTAGCAAGTCAGGGCGTTATGAAACTGCTCTCGGAGCATGAACGTGACAGAGAGTAAGTGCTGGAGGTCCCCGCAGCTGAGGATGCTCCAAATACCTCTCCTCTCATGCACGGCCGCGCGGCTCACAGGGTATCAGGCGGCCGCGGCTCAGCCCTAAATCCGACACCCCTCCTCACTCGGGTGAACTCAGATCCCATTCCTATACCTAAATATCAAGGTCTCCGGCTGGAAGCAAGACTTGAACCCAAGCCCAGCACCACACTCGGGCTGGGACGAGTCCATTCATACGGATGAAGAGAAGGAAAGGCTCTGCTGGTTTATGCACGCTTTTATTTCCATTTACATCTGCTTGCCCCTTCGGCTTTCCGATGACCAAGCTCTTCCCCACGCCTAAGTTTGATGTACTTGGTGTCATCCTTTTCAAGTTCACTCCGTGGGTAAGAAATCGGGATAAACTCGGAGATCCTCTCCTGCTTGAACAGCTGTTGGATCGGGAATCAAAGCGGAGCAGAACAGCTCAAAGCTTTTGTTTCAGTTATCATACAGATTTTAGGCAATATACCCTATTTTCTGGGAAACCACACTAACAAAGGAGAAAGGAAATCATTGACCGTGACTGACGTACCAGGGCCGAGGCCTTTTCCACCCTATCTTGTTTATTCTTCAGGTTTGAAGAACTGGAAATTTCAGTGCCATTCACTTTCCACCTCCTTTGGTGGCGGTTCTTTGGCTTCAGCTCGCAGGTGAAATAGCTCCCTTGGGCTTATCAGCAAGAGGCAGCAAGAGGCTTATCAGAGGAGAGGCAGTTCTCGCCTCTTGATAAGTTGTTTTTCCTTCGAGGCCCAAGCACTTTCACAACAGCGTCTGCTCCATCACAACGGCAGCTTGGAAGCAAGTCCACCAGCCCTGAAGCGGCCCTTGGCAGCAAGAGAAGCCCAGGAGCGGGTCCCTGGACCAGACCCACAGCGGCAGAAGACTCGGTCTGGGGAGAAGTCTTTCCTCAAAAGCACACGTAAAGGGTACAAGGAAGCTTGTTTTTCACGAATCATGGCAGAAATGTGTTTATTTTAGGGCTCGTGCTCACGCAAGGCAGAGCTCCAGCAAAGCGCGCGCTGCAGTGATCTTCCGCGGCGAGGCACAGACACCTCTCCTACCTCTGCACACAACTGGTTTAATTTTTCTGTTGATTAACGCTCCCGTTTTGTCCAACCGACCCACCGGCATCCGAGCAAAACAGGTTTCTTGGCCTCGAGATCTCTGGTTCGTCCCTCCGCGCGTTTCGTCATCCCCTAACGCCCCAGCAGCTTCCTCGCACAATCCAAACGCTCCGCGCCGTCTCGGGGGAGGCAAACGGGGGGAGCGCCAGGAGAAGGAGGGAAAGGGCCCAGCAATGCCGGGTATTCGGGAGGGGAGAGCAGCGCTGCGGCTCTCCGGCCGGCCCCGCGCCGCGCCCCGCCGCTCGGCTCGAGCTTCTAGTGATCCTCCTCATTAGCCCGGCAGCATCTGCCGCCAGCCGGAGCGCAGCCATCTGCGCGCTCCCTTCCCGGAGCCGCAATCCCGACCGCAGGAGGAGGTCAGTGGGTCACGGGCATAATTCTCGGCCCTTCCCGGGATGAGAGGAGCCTCGGCTCTGCGGGAAGCGCTCCGAGAGCCCCTCTTCTGCCCGGCCCTGCCAGCCGACCTCAGCTGCAGCCTACGTCTCAGGCCCTCCTGCCTTCCTCCTAGTGCGGCAGCCAGACGTGCCAGGCAAATCTACAGCAGCTCTGCTGGTGGATAAACAGATTTCAGAGACTGCGGAGACAAATAATAATAAAAAAAAGGGACGCAGGCTTCAAGAATAACTAGACTGAGGATCAACATTGTAAATGGCCCCAACAGGAAGAGTTTGGTGAGATCCGTCAGAGCCAACAGAAAGCACAAAGTAGGGCTTAGAGAAGGAAATCCAGCTGTTGGTTATATGGACATTAGAGGATTTTGCACGGAGCCTACATCAAGGCTTCCTAAGAATGAAGCAATGGTTCAGTTGTGACGGGGAACAAGACCTTCCCAGCTCATGGCTCTATCCCCAGGGTTCCCGGCAGTGACAGACCCTGAGCCTGCCTCCAGCCTCCCTCCACCTCAGCTTCAGCACCCACGGCCATCGGTCGTCGGTGCCCTCTTCTTCCTCCGAGTCTGGAAACCGAGCTCAGTGGAGGAGCTGTGACCTGCAGGCCCAGCTCCTACTCCAGCCAGCCCCTTCTCTTGTCTGCTGAACGCCGACAGCAGAGAACATCTAACACACAACGTTTCCACCAGGTTAGCGAGGACCTCAATCATTCTGGAGTTGCACAGCTTCGTCCAGCGCTGGCCACCCAACAGCATCCAACTCCAAGCAGCTTCCACGCCACATACACACGGAGAGGAACGCGGAGCTTTGGGATGGCTTGTTCCCACAGCCCCCAAGGGATTCCTGAGGAGTTTAATCCCAAAAGGGCGGCTTTACAGTGCCAACCATCACCTGCACAATTCAGCCCTTCTCAGCCGCAGGAGAAATATCTCTGGCTTAAAATCAAAATGCTTCTAAATGAGATTTCTTTTTTTTTTTCTCCCCCCACATGGTAAATTCCTGAGACTTTTCTGTCCCTTAGCAGTTTCACGTGAATGCAGGGAACAGAATTAGGCAACGAATTAAGGTGGCTTAGGTAATTACAGCGGCACGTGCTATCAGTTCAAGACAGCAGATTAGCAGAGCGAGCTTCCACTTAAAGGAGGTCTTCTCCGGACCTACTCTATCTCAAACTTTGCAGCAATTAATTCAACATTAACCAGATGGGCTTGATCAACTTAACTCCCCTCTCAAGGGGAACTCAAAGCCGTAGGGGAATCTTCATTTCACTTGACCACCTGCCGATTCTCCAAATCGCAGAGAAAATGTAGAAGCGTGGCAAGGGTGCGACAGCGTTTGGGTGTCAAAGCCAGAGGCTCGGCTGAAATAACACGACCTCTGTATTTCTACTTCAAATTCAAATTCACGTTGTTATTTCAGGGTCACGGACTGTCAAGCTGACAATAACCCAAGCGGAACTGCTCAGCAGCTCTGTCATCTCTACCGGTGTCGTCGCCGGGGCAATTCTTGTATTTTAATGACGAAAACAGAGGAGGCAGGTTTTAAAAATACCCGATGAGACGACACTGTGCCTTTAAATGCACCGTCCCTTGAAATAATCCTCCTCAGAAGCACATCATCACTCCTCTCCAGAAGCAAATGATCACATGCCTTCCCCCCTTCTTCCACCGCGGTGGCTGCTCCTTTCAGGAAAAAGCAGAATTCAGGCCTGAACCATTGGACCCCGGCCTCTGCGCGGGGGTGAAAACTCTCTCCTGTATTTTGACGTCACTCCAGGCCCAGGCATGGGCGGCGGCTTCACGCTGAAGAACCCGGCGCGCGGCTCCCCGCGCTCGCGGCAGCCTGCACCCTGCCCTCTGCACCAAGGGATGGAGCTGGAAATCAAAACCCCCGTGTCCTCAGTGGAACTCAGGTGGAAGCCTGGCGGGGAGAGCTTCAGAAGACACGGGAGAGGGTGAGATGGTAAAACTCAGGGAGCAGAGTCTGGAGGTTCCCTTGGGTTCCCTCACCAGAGCGAGATGCGAAGCTCCGCGGAGTGCCACCACAGAGGATAACGTGGGGACTGCTGCTTCGGCAGGAGGGGCTTTATTTTCACTCACACGAGATCCCTGACGTGACTGTCCCTTTGAAGGCTGCCAGCACCGGGGGGCCCGACGGATGCCCGAAGTTCATCAGACCTAACGTGCACGGAGCTTATTCAGGGACGACCGCTCTCCAGGGAAAAGGGAACACCTAAGGATATTTACAGGCAGAAGCAGGCAGAAGCAGGAGAGCGCACCCATCGCTTCAGTCCAAACGCGTCGCAAAGAGAGCAATTTCTTTAATTAGCTGTCTGAGGAGAACCCTGTGCTCTTGCCAAGGCGAAAAAGAAAGCCTTTGCCTAGGGTGACAGTTCAGCCTTAGATCACCGTGCTCCTCCGTCCTGTCCAAGTGCTTCAGTGGGAGCCGTGCGCCTTTGCCGTTAGCGCAGAGAGCCGGGAATGAGAGAAACGCCATCCAGACCATCTCCCTGTCATCCAGACCATCTCCCACTGATGAAACTTGGAGGAAGTAATGGCTGAAGCTGGGTTTAGCTGCTGCTTGAAGTACCGATGTGTGTCTCTTCTCTGTCACTCCCACACCTACAAGAAGTCCTCCTAACTGCCAGTCAGCTGCGTCTCCAAGAAACCTGTCCCAATACCTCCTCTCCTCATCTCTCCTCTGGGTCTTTTGAGGTCACAGCCTCTTCCCCGACCCCACCCATAAGGCCCAATACATCCATCTTGAACCCTAGGTGCCAGGGACGAAGGGGGTCCTAATCTGAAGAGCCTGACCCACTCGAAGGTGGTCCCTAACCAGATGTTCAGGGCCAGGACCTAGTCAGCTTTACCCTGGGCAGTCAGATCTCCAGCCCAGGTCACGAGTGGTCTCTCCCTGCGTTAGGCAGCCTCTCCTCCGCAGGGTGAGAGCAGACGGGCAGGCTGGCCTCCTCACCCACGCCCTGCCTGCCCCTGGGCACCTTCCCATGCCCTTTCCCAGTTACTCATCCCCGCAGCCGCTCTGACGGGCCCCCGGCCAGGCAACCGAAGCGCTAATTATGCCTGTGTTAACCTCTGTGGTTGCACTCCGTGTGACCTGAGCAAGCTACCTGCAGCATCCGAGATCGGAGAGGCAGAAAAAGGCATGCTGCAAGCTCCTGGGCTATCACAGAACGGTGGGGGTTGGAAGGGCCCTCTGGAGATCATCTCGTCCAACCCCCCTGCTCCAGCAGCTCACCCAGAGCAGGGGGCCCAGGATCACGTCCAGGCGGGGTTGGAATCTCTGCAGAGAAGGAGACTCCACAACCTCTCTGGGCAGCCTGGGCCAGGGCTCTGGCACCCTCAAAGTGAGAAGTTTTTCCTTATTTTCCTGCCTGGTGTTTCTCAAAGGCTCTCGACAGTGGTCTGTTGTTGCTCTGACTGCGGCGAGCCGCAGCTAAAAGCTTTTGGAAACCCGCACCCCGTGTCCTGAAGAGCCAGGAAAGAAATTGGATTGCTGAAAACCCCAACGGTGCTAATAGAAAGAGGACTCTTGGCACAGCCCTGCCTGTGCTGCATCTGCTCTGCTAAGTAGGTACATTTATTTCCATCCTGTAGCTGTCTCCTGCTATTTTTAGCTGCCAGCTTAATGAACTTGCAGGGTAGACACCAAGCCTGAGCCTTCCTAAAGTGATGTTTAAATATCCTTGCGGAATTAATTCGATCTCATTATGGATGGACTGTTCCACTGTTGGACTGGCGACTTCCCCTCCTCGCTGGAAATCCGCTGGGACGTTCCCTGTAATATGGGACCTTCTCCTGAGCTGGGGAGACTACCAGAAATTTACTTCAGAGCAAATCACACTGCGCGTCAAGAGGGAGAAAGACCGTTTAGGAACGGCCAGAGAGATCACAGACCCATTTTTTGAAGAGACGTGCCATTAAATAGTCGCCTCACACTCAACTTTAAACCAAGCTGGAGATAACTCTCTTATCTAGGCCCTGAGACCCACCTTCAAAACCTACTGCTGGTGGGTGAAAGAGGAATTTCTCTGAGCGAATGGCAAACCTTCACAAGCCTTTGATGGGACGACATATCATCCCTTCCCTCTCGCTCTTGCTATAGGGCTCCTCTGGAAACCACTCCAACAGACAGATCCAGCTTTCCCACCTCTCTTCCCCGTTTCTGCTTTATGTCCTGGAAAAACAGGACCACAGTTACACCCTGCAACTGGTCAAGAAAGCTTAAGCTCAGCCCACGTGTGATCATACGCAGAAGAGCTGCAACTAACATAGCGAGGAAGAGGATGAAGATGTCCCCAGCAACATCAACGGGAAGCTCCCTGCCCCGTCAAAGCAAATTCCTCCTTTTTCCTATTTCCAGGTAACATTGTTAAAAATTCAGGAGGCTAAAGTCAGGCAGCCATCGAGACGTTGTGATTGAGAAGAGAAAGACCTCAAGAATTCTGTGATTGTCCTGTGCCCTAGGGCTCGAACAGAGGGGTAGCGCTGCAAGACGTGACTTTATAGCCTGTAATCCTTGACTACACATGAAATTCCCCAAGATATTTTGGGAAGGAACAGGTATTTTGTATTTTAGGCTTCTTGCTCTCCACTTGCATGGCATCGCCTTGGCCTATAAAAGGGCTTTTGCCCCAGCCACCGAATTCAGAGTCAGGAATAGGCAGGTTTCTCACCTTCCAGAAACCACAGGCCACGAACAGCTCAACTGAACAAAGACGAACCTTCTGCACATGCTGCGTGTCCAAGGGGCATGGAGCCGGGCCAGGCCAAGGACAACCCAAGCAAGGTGTTCACAAGCACAGGCATCTCTGCAGGGCACCTCTTACCGTCGTGTACCTGCCTGCTACGACAGAGCTAACCGAGACATGACTTCACGAGGTTTGAGCCAAGCAGGTGAGCCAACTTAACTTGGAGGGCCATCAGACAGTGAGAAGAAACCCCTTCCCAGATCAAGCAGAGATGCGTTTGCTCATGGGAACATCTCTGCAAGTCTGTAGTAAAGAATGAGGAAGAGGGAAAGAGATTCAGATCGCAGCCCGTCCCGAAAAAGAAACTTTTATCTGCCTTCCTTGTTCCTCCCTTCTCTTGTACCGTGCAAGTAAGAGCAAACTACAGCATCTGCTTCACACTGAGACACGGGATCGGCCGACCTGAGGACGCAGAGCCAGGCTTGACACCTCAACTCAATTCTGGAGTCATTTTAGTTGGAAGAGACCTTTAAGATCATCAGCTCCAACCGTTACCCCAGGACTGCCATGTTCGACAAACGATGTCCCTCAGCACCACGTCTCCACAGCTTTGAAACCCCGCGAGGGATGGGGACTCCACCACTGCCCTGGGCAGCCTGGGCCAGCCCTAGACAACCTGCTTTTCCTCATGTCCAACCTAAACCTCCCTGGGCGCAACTTGAGGCCATGTTCTCTCATCCTATTGCTTGGGAGAGCAGACCGACGGCCATAATTACATAATAATAATGAACAGCCGTTACCACGGGCCGATCGAATACGCCCGAAGTACTAGCGAGTCAATACTCCAGCCGTTGGCACCACCAAAATCACGAAACCTTCCCTCTGGAGACGCCGTTTTGCCCATCTGACGTCTCCCAGCGTGCCACCCTTCCCCTCCCGCGCTGTTCTGAGAGCTGAAATCTCCGGCAGTTTTCCAACTCTTGGGCGCGTTTTAGGCAGAGAAGAAGAGGGTATTTAAAGATGGGAGAGCTGGGGGTTGTTTCCAAACTACCAGAGTTTGGCTTCTTTGACTGGACTGGACACAGATTAAGCAAAACCCAGGACTCACATTCCCAGACCGCACCAATTCCCAGATAGAGAAGCGCAGCTCGACCGGTTCTGAACTGGAACGCAACATCTGGAGGGAAGGCCTGCAGTTCTGGACCTGCTCACGCCCTTGCCTGCATCCACAGACGTGTTCCATCAGGCGCACTTGTTGTGGGCCAAGCAGCTTGACCTGGTGAGTCAAATCCAGAGTGGCCCAAAATCTGACTGTGCAGTTTTCAAAGAAGCTGAGGAATCATCTTTGGGTGAGACCTTCAAGTTGAGGCTTCACGGGCCTTTGGGACAGATCAAGAAGTAGAAGCGATGGATCAAATCAAAGCTAAGAGTTAAGGTCGCTCGACAACCCGGTGCTCGTGGAGGCTCAGGCCGGGCGGGTGATGCTGATCCCGGTTTTAGCGGTGAGCAGGGTCCCTGGTTGGAGCCAGCCACCACGTCAAGCGGCGTTACGCAAAGGTCATTAACGCCGCGGGCCCAGCAGCTCTTAATCCTGGGAACGGCCACCCCCTCGCTCTTCTATTCTTGGGGCTCTTCAGGAGCAAGCTGCGTAAGAAGGCGCAGAGGGCCCAGGACTCCCTCTTTGCTTGGTTTTTTTTTCCTTTTTCCTCTCTCGTGGGGCCGTGGGAGCTCTGAGCACCCCCCCTGCAAGCCCTGCAGAGCTGGCCCAGCTCTGACAGAGGCAGGCTCTTTACAACCATCCATCCCTGAATTTGAGCCACGCACCCCTCACCCGTTCACTAGGAACAGATGAACATTCAAGAAGCAGGGTTCTAACGGCTATTTCTTGCCACGGCTGCCGTTAGGGGATCTCGGACTAAGCTGAGAGTGTCTGAGGAGACCTGGTCTTCTCCGGGACACAGTGACTGCGCAGGAACACAGCTGGATACACGGCGCGCCTAAGCCGTTCAGACCCTCAAGAAGTTGTCATCAAAGGTCCACCTAGAACTGGAACAGTCTGAACATCCAACAGCTGTCTCAGATCAGAAACCACGTAAGAGACAGAAAACGAAGCGGAAATAAGGAGCCATTTATAAACGATGGAGAAGGTCAAAAGCGGAAGAGGAGAACTTCCTGAAGGACACCCGGCGTTACACGTGCGCAGGAGTGGAGGAGAAAGGCTCATCAGTGAGCAAAAAAAGGGGTAGGAAACAAGTAATTCAGGTCAGCTATGAAGGCAAGAGTTTCAGAAGGGAACACAACCCGGGGATATGAGGTAACATGTAATTCAATGTTGGGGAACTCAAGACAGTAATCTGAACTGCTCCTATCCTTTACAGCGCCCTAAAGGAACCGTGCCAGCTCGTCAAAAGATCTGGCCACCGGCGCACACCAGCGAGTCCCCGCACGAACCCGGTGAAGCAGCTGGATACGTGAGACGGCCAGCAACACAGGAAAGGTTACAAATGCTCTAGTACGAATGCTGCTGCACGGGACACCTGGAATACTGGGTGGGATTTAAGTGATCCCACTCCCAACATACACAGCACACAGAGGTCAGGGTGGCAAAGACTATGGGCAAGTTCTCAGGTGGCAGCGATACCTCCAGAAGCCAAAAGGGAATTTCTACGGATCTGGTCACCCACACACCCAAGAAGAACAGAGCGGTAGATATAAAAATTAAACTTAAAATATCTAGAGTTCTTGGAGACAGAATTTCGGTTTTCGGTGTGAAGGCAACTGCTGGAATTTGCCGATCGTGACAGCTGGGGCAGAGGCTGCCACGGAGCTGTCTCGGCGCCGACTCACTCCTGCTGTTTTCTTGCTATCTCTTTACGCACGGTCTCAAATTGCTTTTTTAAAACGTGGCCCGTTCCCGGCGGGCACTAGCTCGGGAGCAAACTCAGGTGATACGGAGGGATGAAATGTCTGCTCTGGCCTGTGCCTTCTCCGAGCCGCAGCAGCCATTCGACAGCAGCTGATGAAGACTACTCTGACCCTGCAACGTGAGACGACCGCGTTCGTGGGTCTGGTTTCCTCCCCCGCGATCAGGTTAGCAGCAGATCACCGGACAACAGAGCACCGTAGCGAGGACAAGTGAAACCGGTACTTACTGAGGGGTTTAAGGATGCTGCTGCTCGTCTCGTCAGCGTTCTCTACGTCGGATTTGTCCGAGTAGTTCTCGGAGATTTTCTCCTTTTCTTTCTTGTCTTTGTGCCCAGGTCTTCTTCTATGACGCCTCCTTCTCCTGTAGCTCTTCGGCACGTGGACCCCAATGTAGATGGTGTGATGACCTGGGGAACACAAGCACAGTGAATCTCGACTGCAGCCGCTACGGTGCGAATGCTCAAAAACATTCGACATTCATTTCTCCATGTGTTGGAGAAACTGCCCGGACTTCACACCAACCTTGTGCGGACCGACCCAGCTTAGGGGAAGAGCTGAGAGCAACACAACGGGCACCACCTGAGGGGAGAGGCCGTTGTCTAACCAGTGTCAAAGCACCACCCGGGTGTTATTATACCACAGCGGCTGAGGAAGGACTAACGCAACTCACTGTAAACGGACTCACATAACTTACTGTAAACTCCCAAGTGCTTGACGCTTTCCAAAATAAAACCCAAGCAATAAAAGAGTGAGTGCCGGACTTTGTACGCTGGCCGGACGCACACACGATGCCTCTTCCCTTTTACACAGCCTTTCACACCGAACTGGAGCACTTGACCGACTTGTTCTCCCACCTGCAAGCTGCACCTCTTCCTACGCGCTGCTTTTCAGCACCTTTACGAGGCTCCGGATGGATCGCCTGCCCGCGGGACCCGGGAAGCTGCTCCGGAGATGCCACCGCAGGAGCAAAGCCAGAGTCGGCAGCCACCGGTTAACGTCACTGCCGAACCGCTGTCCCGAGTTCCTCCTCTCCAATCTTTGAGACCGAACGACTGGAAATCTAGGCACGAAATACCCCATTGCCACAACGAACGGACTTTTCCATGAAAAACACCCCTGCATCTGCCGTCTGCAAAGCCACGCGCTCCTGAGGAGAGCCCTTCGCCTTTTTTCCTTCTCGCTTTTCCTTCTGAAAGCGGCCGAGGTGGTTTTTTTAAAGCTGCTTGGCCAGAGCGGCCCCCACCTTCACAGCAACTTTAAAATAGCTGCCTGGGCTCCCCGGGGGTTTGCGGCCAACGGAACGACAAGCTGCAGCAAGGATGGGGCCAGAAGCTCCGGAAAACAGCTCGCGCCCTGCGCGTGTCACACCGGCTCTCATCCCCGTGCTCGGCAGCCCGGCCTGGCTACGGAGGCACCCGCGTCTCCAGCGGCAGCTCCTCTGGAATACTGCAATTTTTCATTCTCCCAGGCCAACAAAACGCAAAGAAAAAAAGTAAATCTGTTGTGCGGAAACTGTGACAGAGAGCAGAGGCTTCTAAATAAATTCCCTCCTCCCTCACCGTCGCGATGGATACAACGAAGGATCTCAAGTGTCCATGATCTCCAGATATAAACCAAGAGCTACAAAGGGCCCGTGAAAATCTCTCTGAGCGAAGCGAGTTACTTTTTGGGCGGCGTTATCTAGGCTGAGCTAGAAGCTGGCTGCGCCGGGCGCATCCCCTGCTGCTGCCAACAGCTGTGCCACCGCCCGGTACAGCGCGGGCACGAACCGCTCGCCATCCCAGGGAGCGGGACGAAAAAAGAAACAGAAATCCGGGGTCGGGCGAGGTCCCGAATGGCCACGGCGACAGAAGGAAAGGGACCTGTGTCTGGCGGCTGCGGCCCAGCGCCCTCCGAGCGGGGCTCACAGGATAGAGGGAACGGGCAGAGCCGCCGAGGTGCAGCGAGCCCTTCCGCATCAACACCTGAAGGGCCGACTCAGCTCTCGCGTGCCAAAGGCAGGCAGGAAAGCTGCTCCAGCAGCTGGGAACATCAGCTTTAACGCGGCAGATGGCTGCACAGGGACAGAGGAGGGGAAATCTTATCCGGGCAGGAGCAGGGACAGATGGGGCAGGGGCAGCCCTTCCCAAGGGATGCTCACAGCCAGGATCGCAGCCAAAAGCCAGGTGGAAAAGGACGGGGCCACGCTGGTATCTCTATTAAAACAACGTCCTCCTTCGAATCTCTTTAATTCTGTGCTCGGCTCGACAACAGAAACACATCATAGTAAGCCTGTAGTCCTAATACCTTAATATGCTGCCAACAGAACTGGACAATCTCTTTAATCTTCCGACCACGTGTGCACAGCACAGATTTCGGTAATATGAATCGAAGTTGGGTAGACGCAGGCAAACATCTGCATCACTTAGCTGCTTGTGCCTACTCGGCGAGGGAGACTTACTTAAGGCTGCTTTTTGACCCCCCCGCCGCCTCCCCGGCTGCGCAGGGAGGCCGAGCAAGACGCTTTCCTTTCTTTCCTGCCTCCTTCAAGTGCTTGGCATCTGTCTGTATTAGTGCGAACGCTGAGATAAACTTCTAGGCTCCCTTCCCAAAGCGCCTGGAAGGAAACAATTGACACGTACTCTCAATGCGCTGGCTTTCTGGGCCTTTTCCTCCTCGCCTGGGGAGCGGAGCCTTTCCCATGAGAACCACTGCTGACAAACAGCACGGCTTCGTTTCGGTGCCAGTGCTCCGATCCCGCTGGTAAGATGGACAGCGAGACCTGCGGGGCCAAGTGGCACCTTCCCTCTTCTCAAGGCTGCCTTGAACCTGCACCTGCTGAAGCTAAAGCTCTTGAAGTCAGCTTCTTGTGCCTGAGGAGAAACTCTGCCGCGCACCAAACGCAGAGCAAAACCGTTTCATCTGATTATTAACAGAGCGAGGAGTCGTCATCATCAGAGAGGGATTTTTCCCCCCGGGAAAATCTGGGTTGCTTCATTAAGAGCTATGAAAGAAGAGCAGCTCATGATTCAGAGGCCAGATTTAGAGCCTGGGCACAGGAGACTCCCTGAGTCACTTTTGCTGGTGAAAACCCACTCAGGTATTACCCAATTTCAGCTCGGCAAGAGGCAACAATATCTGTTCATCTCTCGCCTCCATCCTGGCCAAGCGTGGTCTTGCTGACGTCCTGGGAACACAACCATCCGAATCTCAAGACGTGTGTGTCACACAAGCTCAGGTGCCGATCCCGGAGCAGCTCCAGACACCAGCCTCCACCGCCTCGGAGCAAGCCCGTGCTACTGCTGAGTTATTCCATTTAAAGAAATGTACATAGAGGAGGGAAAAAAGTGTACTGAAAAATAAAACCAGTAAGGAACCTGTGCAGCCGCGTCAGCCCCAAAGCCTGTGAAGCACCCGCCATCTACGTTGCTTGAAACACGTGGATCTATCGATGCTAAAATCAGGCAGCAAATGGCAAAAAACATCTATATAGACAAAAATGCGAAGTTCGGGTGTTGTTTCCCACACTAGTTCTGGAACTACGTTCGCCCTAAAGAGCATTAGCTCTTCCTGCCTCGGTAAGAAAGCAAATCCCCCCAGGAGAGTCACACAGACCAGACCTGCTGTGCGACGCGCCTACGGGGAGCTGCAGAGCTCAGGTTTCTCCTGAAGTCTCCATTTAGGTGATTCTGGGGAGCTTCATCCCGCAACAACGGTCCTTCCACGCTTTTACGAGCACGGTGTCAGCGCAACGGCTTTTGCTTAGCAGAACCCAAACTTGGTCATTTGGAGAAAGGAGCCAGAAGTTAGAGGATCAAAGGATCAAGTCTGCCTGGTGCACTAGAGCTAAGACGGAATCCCCTCCACATGACCAGGACTGTTGAGACGTAGAGCCTGGTCAGACTGGCTCACGAAGAATCGTAGACTGGCACCTTAGAAGGAACAAGACACGGAGCCTACGGCTTTCACTCCTACCACTCGCAAGTTGCGAGCTTCATGAAAACCCGCTCCGCGGCCATACCTGACACCAGGAACCTGCGCCTACCGCGGCTCCGAAGTCGCACGAGATGGGCCGGAGACGCAGCCCGAGAGGTGCTTCGTCAGCAGAAGACGGCACGGCACAAACCGTGGCCAAGAAGAAGGTGTCGGCGTGCGGCCAAGCACCCAGCGAGGCGTGCCGCTGGGACTGCGGCCAGGTTAGCGCGGCTTTTAGCTGCTGCTTTTCGACCTCGGCGGCAGGAGGGTGCTTCTCCTTTTGAGTCAGAATCCAAGGAAATCAACGACAGAAAAAGCTGATGGCCCAGAAGGACAAATAAATCACAGGGATGATCCATTTTACAGGGGAGATACTAAAAGTAGCACTAAGCAAGTCCCAAACTAAGCCCTGCTTAGTTTCAAATCAGCTCAAGAAATAAGAACAAAAGGCCACGCCGCCACGTGCCGGGTGCCCTCAGCTCTACCTGGTTTTGAAGGGGTGACAGGTGCTGGCCGAGGAGCAGGGGCAGGGGGTCCGCCCTGACCAACAAGGAACACGATCACTTCCCCTAGAACTGTGGAAGAGCTACGGATTATTCCCATCAACGCGTATGGACACAGATGCTGAAACTCCAAAGAGAACCAAACCAAACCACGGCCAATCCTCTGGACTGGCTGACCAGGCTCACCACCTGAGAACAGGAAGGTCTCAGGCATGAGGGCCTTTAAAACAACAGGAGTGTCCAAAAAACACATTCTTCCAGGGTATGCGGCAGTTGGCCAAGGGTCAGCTGGAACCCATCGGGTGATGGGACCAAAGAGGAGAACCGTAAGGGTGAGTACGGGGTTCGCGACCTAATAAAAGCCACCAGGAGAATGTCCTGCAAAGAGAGAGATGTAGCAAAGGGCATCTCTCTCCAGGAGAGACAAAACCCAGACTACTACAGATCCAACAGGAAGGGACCAGATTAGAACCAACGGGGCTCTCTTCGGTTCTGCCAGCTCTGACAAAAGGACCCCACGTTCCTGGCTAAGATTGAAGTATTCAAGAGAAAACACAGCATCGGCAGTGAAGATGCGGCTACTTCATCCAGCGGGGAACTTGTCCAAAGAGCATTTTATGTATTTCTGTTACGGCACTTCACACCTTGATTGGCAGTCCTTCGCTGAAACCTGAACTGAACCGAGCTGTGGAGGAGGAGAGCATGTAAAGCCCAGATTTTTTGGTCCTCTTGTATAACATCAGGCTTCTAGAACTTCAAAAGGTCAGGTTAATCTTTATGTCAAGTGACCTCTGCAGTCTTTCAACGGTTCCCACGTAACGACACCAGAGTTAGCCAGAAGGAAAGTCCTTCTAGCCATCTGTCTGAAGTTTGCACTTCTCAGTTTCAAACACAGCATTGCTCGCTCCCCATCGGTGACCCAGACTTGAACTGCCAGATTCCTAACAGGATTCAGAGGCTGCTCCAGCGCAGCGTGTCTAGAAGGTGAGCTAGCACTGTGCCCTGAAGAGCGGCGTGGCTCTTGAAGATGGAGCTCACATAAAGTCAAGAATGTTTAGAGGGGAAAAGAAAAGGCAAAAAAGAAATGGGGTCTTCATTTGACTTCCTGGAGAGCCTACACACCTTGTTTGCTTAGAAGCAGCGGACCAACTTAGTCATCCAAAACTATGGCAGGAACTGCTAGGAACGGGCCAGAAGATGAAGCCCAGAGGTTGACGGCAGCTAGAAGGTACTGCTCCGTGACAGGAAAACACAAGGAAGCTGGCAATGACAATGTCCAACGGGCGGACAGAACAATAAACATGTGTTTGGGGTATTCTCACTGAGCTTTATATAAGCCACTGCGAGACTCTTACCCACAACCCCATAAGCTGCTTTTCTTTCTCTCTTCTTTGGAGCCGTGAGAGGTTACAGAAGCCACCGAACCTGTCCTGCCGTGATCTGATCTAATCTGGCCAGCACTGCTTGGATTCCAGGGAAAGGAAAGGGAGACCTTAAAAACGCAGGGCTCTGGGGAGCAGGGCAGCGGAGGGAGCCCTGTTGGGCTGTTTAAGCCGTGGTACCTTTGGATTTTCTAGTATCTGCCTCACGCGCTGATGACGGTTCCTTTAAATTTGCGTTCTCTTCAGAAACGCTCCGAACTGGCCACCCGAAACAGCCCAGCTTGGCTGAAAATCTTGGCCTCGTTTTCCGTGTTTCCATCTCATTAATTACCAGGGCCGACTAAACGAATACCAAGCTGTACTTGGCACTAGCAAGCTCATCGCTGCAGGTGGGGTTTAGCCCAAGAGCTGTGGTATGATGTCTTAGACATCCAAGAACCTCCTAACTGCAGCGAGAGCCACCTAAAGCACCCTCCTGCTTCCCTGGACTTGCCAAGTGCCAGGCAGCTCACGGGAAGTCCTCCCAACTCTCCGTAGGTAGGAAAACAGCCCTGCTGCAAGCGAACCTTGATTCCAAGGCTGAAGTTATAATCCAAGATACAGAGGCCGTGGTGTGTTCTATGAAAGGCAGAGCGTGGCCGGAGCCAGGCTTGCTCCAAGGCCAAGCTGCTGCCAGCGGGACGCGGTGAAGGAACGCGAACAACACGGTGCACACCGGTGGGAGCCTCGCTCACGCAAAGGCCTCCTGATGCTTCTCCAGCAGCTTCCTTCGAGGAGGTGCCTGAGTTTCCCATGTTCCTTCTCAGTCCCTTTCCGCTGCTAAGGAACTTCTCATAGCGTTGGGAAGCCAGCGCGGGCCGCCCCAATGTGTTGTGTGTCACCTTTTGGTGACACACGGGAAGCAAAATGAGCACATCCGAAGACTGAGCAAAGGCTGGATTGGTTCTTCAACCTCCATCCTCAAGTGCCATAACCGGTACTACTGTACCTTAAAAAAGAGCTGTTGGGCAGAGGAAGGCATATACCATAGGTGGGAGAAGACAGTCAGACAAGCCTAGACTTGAATCCTGGCCGAAAAAAACCAGGAGAAGACCAAACCATCATGGAACCAGCACGCACACAACGACACCACCAGCCCGCGTGCACACCGATGCTGGGCAGCATCTACAGAAACCAGAGCACAAGAGAAGAGAGGGCTTCATGAGTGACCTTCGTAGAGTGGTTGTCACGTGCCCACCGAGGCGATGGAGGCCCATGGCCCTGGACTGGACTGCTGTCCAAGTCCCCGCTGTCCAAGCGCCCGCTCTCTTGCGGTAGGGACCAGCCGCTTCGGGACGGCCCCAGTCACTGAAAAGATCCGCTCGCAGAAGCCGCTCCCATCAAAGGCTGGAAGGTGCCCTGTGAGGGCCACCCTTCTAATCAGCATGGCCCTCAGGAGAATTAGTTTCCCTGCCAGGTCAGAGAGCGGACGGTTGTTTCTAAACCCATCAGAAACATCAGAAACCCATCTAAACCCATTGGAACCAAGTCGCTCACCATCAGAATGGTAGGGAAACACCTGCGTACCTTACGCTCACAGCATGTGCCGGCCCCAAACTTACGTCGCTCCAAAGGAACCACCACCTTTCCTTCACAACGGGCGCACCAGACCAGATATTGACTCAGCTGTTCGTTCCGCGTTTTCTCCCTTTCTCCCACAACTTATCGCTTGTGTAAAGTCAGTTTATCGCCACCCAAACCCGGACTGTGGTTCCTCTCAGGGCCTGGAGCGGGAGGGCATTGACACCTTCTCAGGCAAGCCCAGCAGCTCTGAAGCTAACGCTGATTGCCGAGCACGGAGGAAAGAGGCCTGCCGTGGGAAGCCCACCTGAAAACTTCCACGCAGATACCTCAAAGCTGAGAAGATCCCAACCGCTCGTCCCGTTGTACCCCCGGCGCGGGGCAGCGGTGAGGTCCCACTCTGTGCCCACCATGCCCAGGTTGTGCCAGGCAACGCCTGGGGTCTCACCGGTTTGGTTTTGCACGGGCAAAGCCTCTTACCAAAGCAAAACACAGCCCACCCTATCTCTGCGCGGAAACTAAAGGCACCCAGGAACGCAAACAAAGGACATTCTGTGCCCGGACTTTATCGGAGTCATTTTTTAAAATCCTATTTATTTCAGAAACAATTGAAAAACTCTGACTGATACAAAACAGGTCTTCTGGTTATTTCTGAACATGGAGAAGGTCTGTCTACGATCAGAGCTCAAAAACCAAGGGTGGGGATGAGAGAAGGAAAAGAAAACCACGTAAATGGGTAAATGCAGCTCCTTTCTCCTACCTTCTGCCTGCTGGTAATAAAGGTAAAGATTTTCACAGTTCTCTTTACCCTTTCGGCCTCTCTCCTCATTGATCCGACCACCAAGTCGTAATCTCAGGCTTATGGCATCACACCTCTAGCAGCAAAGTGCAAGGACACAACAGGGTCGAGAACAGAAGGCGAGGAGGAGGGATGCGTGGGGAGCAGTCCGCTGGAACAGAGCAGGAGTTCGGGAGAGTTTTAGGCTCTCTACATCGTAAATCCCCTGAGGAGAAGGGGCTCCATGAACAAGTTCCCACTCTAACAGTATTTTGCCCAAATTCCTTCCCGCAAAAGCGGTACCGAGAAAGCTCTCGAGACCTTTCCTTGGCAAATGCCGTGAAGCGCCGGATGAAACACCTGACACTGGTGCCCACCTCCCCAGCCAGGCAGCCCAGTGCTCCTCAGACCTTGCAGCAGGAGAGCTGCTGGGCTGGAAATCAGGCGTCCTCCGAGCCCACCGCGCAGGCAGGGCGGCAGCGAGCCCAGGGGAAGTTGCGCTTCAAGAGCCAAGAATACCTTATCTCGAAGGATAAGGTGGAGCTTTACTTTTCCCCTCTTGCAAAATTGGTTCTGAAGTCATGTGTTTATGTCACACGTGCCAGCCCTCCTAACAGGGCCATGGCGTCACCTCCAAGGAAAGGAACGCGCGGTGCTCAGGATGAACGGGAAGGGTTTTCTCGCACAGGAGGTGCGGCTCAGGGCAGGGCCTCTTCCTGATTTCCCCCCCGGGAAGCCCGTATTTTCGCTCTCGCTTTCCCTCCACACTCTGAAGTGGATGCAGGCAGACGCCGCGTCTCACCGAACCACGGTGCCGGGCAGAGCGGCTCTTCGGAAGGGCCCCGTGCTCAGCTAGCCCATCGAGCCCGTCACGGAGCAAGGCAGCAGGGGGGAGCTGGGATGGACTAATTCTTGGATGTCAACAGCTGATATGACTAATAAAATACAGCACTGCATTCTAGCGCAGGACCAGACTGAGAGAAGCGTCAAACCATCGCTGGAACCAGGCCTAAGGGACGTAATTTTTCAGGTGTGTACGGTTTCCATTAGCATTATATTTACTCAGCAAGGGCACGACCGACCACTGCCCCAAGCTGGAAATGTCTCGATGTCCTACTGCCCCGAAAAGCCTGGTTTTCCCCCTCGTTAAAAAAGCCAAGTCCTTCCCTCACGTATGGCAATCAGCGGGTGACGCGGGGATTCGGGGCTGCTGTCTCCACTCGCAGACGACGCGAGCTCAGCGAGGGAACGGCACCACGAGGTCCCGTCTTCTCGCAAAGGCTGTGCCAACGAGGGATGCTCGGAATGGCAGCTGCACAGTTCTGTCTTCACCTGTTGGAAACCAAACCGACTCCCAGGCAAGAGCAGGCTGCTCTCTAAGCAGGTTCTGGTGTTCCACCGGAGGGTCTTCCCGTTGTCTCCCGCAGCTGGGGATCCCCACGTCCCACCGCCAGCTCCCCTCTGATAAACGTTACAATTCCCTTTTCCTCAGCAAAGGGAAAAGAAAGCTGTCTCTCCTCTTGGCTCAGTTGGTTTTTCCTACAACTTTAGGGAAATTTAGAGTAGCTTTAAAGAGCCTTCCCGAGAAATTTGATCGCTACTGACCGCAACAAATCACTGGGAGAGGAATGGGAAGGAGAGGCAAGAGAGGCAAACAACTTTATGATACGTACGTTGTTCCCTCAAGAAAGCAGGCTAAAGATAAGGACTATCAGAACCATAAAACACACCTGGAGGTAACAACGCCACTCGCTGTCACCGTCTTCGACAGAGGATGCAACTACCGGAAGCCTTTTAGAAAAGCAAGTTAGAACTACACCATGAAAGCAGCTGAAGTACCAGAGAGCACTTCAGAGCTGACACCTTCAGGTCTCCAGACAGATGCTCTCCTCCTTGAAAGCACTCCACTTGCCGTGCAGAAATCTAGCAGAGAGATTTAAAAGCATCTGCACCAAGCGTCAGCCGAAGGTCTTCAACCCGATGTTTTAGCCCCTCCACTGGATCTGACGCTGAAAGTAGATTTAGAATGGGTGTAAGGAAGAAATTTGTGATGCTGAGAGTGGTGAGAGCCTGGCGCAGGCTGCCCAGAGAGGTGGTCGCTGCCCCATCCCTGGCACCATCGCAGGTGAGGTTGGATGGGGCTCTGGGAAGCCGGCTCTAGTGGGAGGTGTCCCTCCCCATGGCACCGGGGTTGGATTAGATGGTCTTCAGAAGGTCCCTTCCAACCCAAAGCATTCTGACAGCCTGCAGCTCACTCTACACATGCAGACTATGCTCACGGGGTGCATGTGCACGTATTAGACACACACACATTAAAGGTACTTCTACAGAGGGCACGTATCTGTGTAGACATTTAGACGTAGCTGAGGACACGCACGGAATCATTTAGGCTGGAAATCTTCCCCTCTAAGGCCAACAAGATCCCTTCCAAGTGGCAAAGCCTTTAGCAACTACTTGAACGATTACGGCCCCAAATTTGCCAGGGACTCCCCGCATTCGAGGCTGTCCCACTGCAGAAGACCAGAGAGGCTGAGGAGCAACTCCTGGACCACGTCACACGTGCACCAGACGTGCATCGCGGCACTGCCGGACGCTGGAGCCCGCCCGGCCCCAGACGGCAGCTCCTGTGGTGAGGGAGCTGGGTCACTCGCAGAAGCCTGGTGAGAACCAAGGCGCTGCCTTTAGTGCCAGCGAGGGAATTAGCCGGTTACACAGCCCCGAGCCTCTCCGCAGGCTCAGACGAGCAGCTACAGCTCTCAGAGGCCTGTCGGGTGCAATTAGAAATACTTATTTCACCTCCTCTTCTCCTCAGCCCGCAGAGACGGACCGCGACTGGTCTGTTAGCCCAGCTTAATCAGATGAGGAGATCCGCACCGAAACACACCGCAGCTCCCGTTATCACTTCAAGCGCTGCCCTTTCCACAGCTCCTGAAAGGACGGCCCCGCGTCCTCTGCCCTTCACAAACAGCAATCTGCCTCCGATTCCTGGAGCGTCGCGCAGCACGGCGCCTTGCCGCAACGTCGGAGGCAGGAGGAGAGGAGAAACGTTCCCCCCTTCCTCTCTCCTCTCCAACGCTTCTGCCGTGCCACAGCATCAAGGCTCACACAAACCCCCCGTCACGCCAGCCCTGCAGACAGCAAACGGCCTAATGAAACCCAACACGGTGATTTCTAGCTCCCGAGCACGGATCGCTTTGTACGCGGGAGGAAGAAGACACTGGGGTTTTCATGGCAATGACTGGCTTGGCTCGCTGGAAGCGTTCCAGCTCGCCTTCGGGGAGATTATTTTCTTTCCTACCGCTCGACCCTTCCCCGTCCGTGGCTGGTGACAGTGACACGGCTGTAACCCTACACCTCTCCAAACATTTTAAACCGAAAGAGCCGCAGGCGTTTGTGGGCAAATAAAGGAACCGGAACAGAATTGTGTCCCTAAGTCAGCGCTGCGAGGTGAATCCCTGGCCTCTCCCTCCCCTTCTAGGCAGGGTACGTCCCTATCGCCCTTTCCTCCTTCTCCCCCACCGGTTTATCAAGCACACCGTCAACGGATCCTCATAAAACACGAGACTTTGCTGCCAGTAATTCATTCCCATCAGCTAAGTAATTTTCCACAGGCAACCGTAAACTAAACTCCTTGAAATTCCTTTTAGCTTTGGGATTTCACAACATTCTTAGTCGGGAGAGAAAATAAAAACACTTTCTAAGGAGTCTGCTCTTCTCCTAGCAAGTGAGGAAACCGCGGGCTCTCTCAAGAAGCTCCTCTTCATGGGAGAAACCTTCTCTTTGTGCCTCCTGGGCTAAAAGGATAACCCGGGCGCGCGTCCGCTCGCTGCCTGAAGCCCGCCCCAGCCACTCGGTATAAATTCAGCCGGTTTTTCCAGGCGGCTTCTCCACCCGCGACACCGTATTCCAGCACTCCCAAGCGCCGTGGTGATGGGCAAGCGTGGCCAGAACTCCCCTCCTGGAGGGGAGGCCAACAAACAGCCCCGTATTTCACAGCCGCGACGGCAAACAGGGCTCTGGGGGTGGTGGCAACGCGCGCCCGTAACACCATTCGCTCCCGAAACGAGGCAGAGGATTTCTTGAAAAAGTCCGTTCCAGCCCGACCGAGCTTATCGGGGCTTCGGTCAATTTTAGGATTAATTACCGGGCAAAACAAAGGTGCCCTTCTTCTCTGCCGCCCGCCTGCGCTGAGCTTTTGCACAAACGCAGACCACGAAGGCCCCTTTCTCCCCAGCAGCCCAAGGTCTCTTACCTTCCACTTCTTCTTCATCGCATACGTGTTTAAGGAAGGAAGCCCCTCTATCCAGTACTGCCTCGTCCTCCATCCTATAGTAATAGAAAAGAAAAAAGGAATGCTCAGACTTCTCCTGGAGCGAGCTGCTTGAACCGGCCCAGGTCCTGGGCAGGTTAACTTGCAAGCTGTTGTTCATGTTCCTGGGGGCACTCCCGTTCTCCTTCCAGCGCCTGCTGTTCCTTCATAGAGCTCCGTTCACACGGCGTTTGGGTTAAGCCGGCCTCGCGTCGCTCGAATTCTAACCTTGAGAGGACATCAGTGGCGACAGGTGTGAGAAACGTAATCCCGGCTACAAGGCTTTGGGGGATTTCCCTGTTTCTGGCGTCTCTTTTTTTTTTTCTCCCTCCCTCTTCTCTTTCCCCCTTTTTTTTTTTCCTAGAAGGGACGCAACGAAACGCAGGCAAGTTTGGGACCGTCTACGCGACGGCCAAGCCTGCGGAATTCCGGTCTCCCTTCCGAGCTCTTCTGGAGGAGGGCGGCCGCAGCCCCGCGCCCGCGAGCCAGCACGCGCTGCCAGACCGGCCTCCCGCCAGCCTCTTAATACCACCAACGCACACTTGTCTGGCGGGAGGCGAGCCCCGCGTCACATGCTGGCCTTACAGAAATCTGGCGTACGAGGATTATCCGAGCTGCAGTAAGTCAGGCCATCACGGCACCCGTCTGTGTGTGCCACCCATTCATTCATCCTTCGGGGGACGGCTCCGAGGAGCTGCCTCCCTGTCCCTCCCCGTGTCCCTCCACCTCTCCTCTGCTCCTCTGCATAGAGGAGACTCCTCACCTCCGAAAAGTCCCCCCGTGGCAATGCCCACACCTCGTGCTGCTGCACTTCACCCCCAAAATAAGACCCTGCACGCTTTCCATCCGCGAGCTCGCTTTTGACGAGCAAACACAAAAAAGATACAATAACAAGGGGAAAAAATTCTAGCTGCCTTAAAAGATCTCCTCGCACATCACTGAGCCTAGGCACGCATTTGCTGCTCGCTGCCGGACGGTCACGGTGGGAGCTTTCCAACTGCAGACCGAGCCGGTCACCGTTTTTCCTGCCACTGGCAAGAAACAGGCATAGGTGGGCAACGATCAGAGACCTGCTCCTTAAATTCCCTAGACGGAATTCCAGGCCAAGCACAAACCGCACGCACTTTATTACCCCGCGAAGTCCGCTCTTCCACGCTCACACCCAACGTGCCCCGGCACCGGCCTCTGCTCCCTGCGCCCCGACGGGCTCCAGCCCCTGGGCACGTGCGTGTGCGCGGACTGCTCAAAAACCACCTTCCGAGGTTCTCCGCGTCGCCGGCATCCGCCCCGGAGGGCCGGAACCGAGCAGGTCGCCCTGCCCGCCGCCGAGCGCCCGGCGTGCCCGGCCGCCGCGCCTCTCCTCCCTGGATCACGTTTCCCCGCTGCGCTTCCCCGCCGCAGAGGGCTCGGAAGAGGGCTCCGGACGCGTCGCGAGGCCCATGCTTTCCCCGAAACGCGCGCAGAGCGGATCCGAAGGAGCCGGGGGGTTTAGAGGGCCAGGAATAGAGCTTGGCTCGCCTTGGCACGGTGCCCCGGCACTAATCCGCAGGAGTTTAGTGATTAGACTCCCAAGCGCCACCTCCCTTGACTTGGTCTTTTCTGCCCTTCTCAGATTACTGCAGGATTTCTTCAGGCCAGAGGCGAGCAAGACAACATCCTTTACGAATTTGCACGGGGGAAATATTTCAACCCCCCTGCAAGTTTGCAGATAACACGAAACGGGACTTGCAGAAATTGAAAAAAAAAAAAAAAAAGGAAAAAAAATCAGGTGAAACAACGGGAAAATCTTCACTTGGGCCTTCAGGGAAAAGCCGGCCGAGTCCCATCAGCGAAGCAGGCAAGGAAAGGTAGTTGCACTGTCCCACCGGACAGAAGAAAGGGTGGATGTGTTTTTAGGGCCCCCGAGTAGAAACACGCTTTAGTGTAAGGCTGGTTTGCCAGCTCCGTGTCGCACGAGAGATTCGGACACCTCTTCCCTAGACCTACATCCCCATCACTGCTACTGCAAAGTCTGGGAAACAGACTTCAGGAATTAATGAAAAACATCGGGTTTCTATTTCCAGGGCCTGGATGTGAGCGAGTCGCGTGCTCTGACAGAATAAACTGATGAGAAAAAAACCGATAACGAGCTGCTTGAGTAATTGGCCTCTCTGGGTAGATAATTGGATCGGCACCCAGCAGTTTGAGGAACGATGTGATGTATCACCGGGATTTTAAGGAGAGCCGCACACAGCCTGGCCGTGTTGGGCAACTCCGGCCTCGCGGAAACATCCTGCCGGGCTACGCGGAAAGAACCAGGCTGATTAACCCCTAGCAGGGACCCCGGGCCGCGCAACGCTGAGGGAATTCGGTAGAAAATGGGCAAAAGCTTGGCCAGGCAAGGAGCAGAGCGGAGCAAAGCCGCTGGAAAGGCTGTTTCAGGCCGGGAGACGGGAGTGCTGCCACCGCACGGCCGCCCGGCCCCGGCACTCGTCCACGCCAGCGCTTTTTATAACTTGGGAAGTGAGGAGCAGAGAAGAGGGGAGGGAGAGCTCGGTGGGAATCAGGCAGCCGGGCCAAGGTGGTGGCCTGAGCCCCTGCGTGGAGATGCCGCTCGGTGCAGTGAACAGGCGCGGAACGTCGCGGGGGAGCGAGAAAGCAGAGTTACTGCTTGCTGATAAGCTTTTACGATTCTGCCCGGTTCAAACGTCTCTTGCAATCAGGAAGAAACTCCAGCAAACTCTGGCCTGAACAAAGGAAAAAAAAACCACCAAACCAGCAGAGCCAGCCCTGTAACTGAAAGGGAGAGCGCCCGGCAGAGCCCGTGCCAGAGTCCCATCTAAAGAGCAACCCTTTTGCGCTCAGCCCTGGCGCAGCACGGGTCCGCGGCTTCGGGGAGGAGAGCCGGTGGTGAACGTGGGCCCACAGAGCACCAACGCCCGCCGGCGCCGAGAGCGGGGCTCCCAAAGGTGCTGGGTCAGCCCTGCCGACCGAAGCCAGCTCGCCCAGCCGGGCAGCGCGACGGCTCTGCCAGGCAGGCGTGTGGAAGCCGTCCGCCGGCTAGTCAAAGAAGGTCTTCTGCAGAATGAGCCGACCTTGCCGGCTTCTCGGAGCCTGGCACCATTTACCTGTCAAAGGGCTTTTCCTCAGAAAGCTGCTATCCATAAAGCACAGCGCATGGGGGTGCCGGGGGGAAAAGAAACAAAACCAAGGAAGCTGGCTAAGATGTTTGGCAGGTCTCGCGGTCCCACCCGGATCCACACATGCGCTGTCCCCCCTCACCATCTACCTCCCAAACACGAAACGGGGCAACCGTGCAGCACACGACTCATTTTTCCTCTTAGAGGCTGAAAACCAGTCTTCAGCTGAGGAGACGCTACAGCTCCCAGCAGAACAGCCGACGGCCTCGGACAGCTCGATCTGTTTGGACGCTCCAACGCCCGCTACACAAAGGACGCCTGTACCTCTGCGACTCCCCCCTGCGCTGCCGGGAACGAGCCCAGAGTGACCCATCGGCTGCACTCCTGCTGCTGGCAACCACAACCAGGGCCCGCGAGAAGGAACGTGACGTGGTTCGCAAGGAACCGCCACAGGTGCAACCACCGCTGCTCCCCGTGAGAGGCCTGCTGGTGACAACCACCCTGGCATTCAGGGCCCTTTTCCGCACTGAGACACGTCCTCCACCACCAGCGCTACCTGTGACACGCAACACCGTTCAGCCTTCAGCAACGGATGGAACAACGCAAGCATCAGCTAGACCTGGAGCCACCACAGGCTTCCCTGTCAGGGACAACCGGAGTCTTCACCAAGCCACCGAGTCAGATGCCGAGCGCGCACGTGGGTCCCAAGGGTAACGAGCCAAGAAGCTAAACAGGCTGCGGAAAGAGAGGTGACATTATTTCTTTTCTCTACAACCTGCGAAGCGCTCGGACGCTGCGGCGATAGCGGCCAAGCAAACAGGAAACGAGGAAGGAGCCTTGGTCCCGGCTGATGCTCCCTCAGCCCATACGCAAACGGTTGAATAAACAGACCTAACACGGCCGATTCCTTTTTAGGGGCTAGACGCGTTTGGCTTTTCTCACGTACTTGCATATGGGCTCCATCACACAGAGAAAAGAGCTTCTGACTCTGCTCAGCGCGGGCTGGTTGATGCATTTTTAGAACACGTTGCCAAATGGATCTTGGATGCGTTTTCCCCTGTCAGCTCTAAAAGAGCATTTATTTACATGCTTTCTCAGCAAAAGGTTGCACTCGCGGCGAGCAGAGGAGGACGGAAGCCTCCGCTTTCTGCGGAAAGAACTCGCACTCTAATTCTTTTAAATCCAAACATAAACCCAGCTTCTTCTAAAGTAACTCTTGATAGGCAGCGGGGAGCCAACACCCGAGCTGAGTGCCTCGCACAGTGCGGTGGAGCAGAGCAGACGCAGAAAGGCTCAGCTCCGGTCTCCCCGCTCCTGCAGACTTCTTGTCTGAATGGAGAACCCCCTTCCTCCAGAGCAGTGCCCATCATCTCTGTAGAGAACCGCGAGACGAGCACAAACCCTGCCGGGCTCAACTCGCGGGTGAAGGCTATGAGAGCACCCTCCCGAAACCACACTAAGAATTCTCTGAATTTATTCTGACGAGTTACACCATCTGGATTTCCATTTCAGCCTCTGCTTTGGGAGAACTCTTCAACTTGGACACGTTCCAAAAAACAAAACTACCAGGAAGAATAATGAGGAGTGAATGCAACTGAAGCTTTGTTCCTGCACAAACCAGAACGGAACCCGATCAGAACTCGGGGAAATGCAAGGTGGGATGCTGGCCCCAGAGCCTCGGGCAGGTGTAGCAGTTGAAGCCACTGTTTCACGACGTTTAGATTGCTTACCATAAAACAGCACAACTCCACTCAAAGCCAGCGGGTCGGGTTGTTTTCATTCCGGCCTCTCACGGGAAGCCACGGAGCTGTAACCACAGACGGGCCAGCACGGAGAACTCCGCGCTTCAGCCGATGCTGGAGAGATCTCTTCGAGGCTGCCGCGAACCAGGCGTTTTCGTAGCTCCCTTTTCTGCAAAGCATGCGCTAGAAATCACAAACCCGTTTTCCCCAGAGGCAGAACGGTGTCAGGATTTAGACCCGCACGCGGTACTGCAGTTTGCCTAAAAATTCTTCTTTCAAGACAGCCTGCGGGATCTGGTTTTTTTTCTACCATTTGTCACCGCGACAATGTCATGCCCTGCAGAGTTCAATTTCGGCACGAAAAAGTTCCTAAAATATCCCCCGCCTGCTTCAAAAAATAAAAATTAAAAAAAAGGGGGTTAGCAAATTCTCAGGAGCGGTTCAAAAACGGGAAGGCGGCAGGAGGAGCGAGCGCGTTTAAGGAGCGGACTAAACAAGAAGGCTACCAGGCAAAGACGACTTCAAGTCTTCCAGCACACGTTTGCCCCACTGAAAGAAAATTGGGCAGCGTACAACACATTTATCAATAAGCCAGAGACGAAACTGCTCCAGAGAGCTGATTCACGAGAGCATTTCCACGTGCTCTTCAGCTCAACCCCTGTCTACTGGAAAGCAATCCTGGATTATTAAGGAGCTGCTCGCCGCTCAGGCCTCGCCTAAGAGCTCTTCTGGAGGAACCTGCGCCGAGGAGCGTTGGGTCATGAGAGCAGGCATCGCTGCCCGAGCACTGCCTGCAGCATTACAAGCACGTACTTGGCATCAGCGCCCGACTTGAAAGTGGGTACGAGACTTCCGAAGTCCATCGTAGGCAGGGGGTCTCTCCACACCGACACAAACATACAGGGGTGTATGAACCTAGAAACAGAAACTGTGGGAGATGTCTCCAGCATCTGCTGACTATTGCCCACGGAGTCTCGAAAAGCGAGGTAACCCCGTGGACACAAAAACGGGCGAGAGCAGCTTACGTCTTCATTTCACTTCGGTGACGAGGAGTGTGGAACTTTCCCCTTCCTTCAGGCTTCACCCTTTCCAACGCACAACTCCTTGAGTCGCACGTTTTCCTCCCCGTCGCCCTCCCAAGCATCTCCGAGATGCAGAAGTCATTCTAAAAGCATCACAAAACTCTGGACTACCGAGGTGACGGGCAGGCCAGAGGCAGGCCAAGCACGCGGTACGGAACGTAGGCTGGCTCGACGCGTTCTGCTGGGAGCAGGGCCCACGAGACCCGGTCCAGCACGGGGCAACGCCGGGAAGCCCGCTTGTATACAACGTTTTGGGCGTATCTGAAGCAGCCGAGGGAGCTAAGGCGCTTTCGGCGCTTCGCGGAGCGCGGTCACAGTGTTTCTGATCCAATTCTCGGCGTTCAGAAGTGATAAGCGGTTTCGCGATACGCCGGTTTCAAAACCATAATCCAGCACACAGGATATTTTTAACATGCGTGGTTTCAGTAATCTGCTTCAACGCCCGAGCTCAAACACGGTCCACGTGGCCCGAGCAGGAGCTTCCCGAAGCGAGCCTATCACCGAGGTCCTCCTGCAGCTACGGCGTGTGCTCGCCCCATCCCAGTGTCAGCACACGCACCGAATCCAGGCGGAGGGAAGACAACTTCTCCAAAAGCACTAAAACAGGGAGAAAACCGGCGGGCTTGGGCACTCGAGCGCTCCAAGCTAAGCTCATCCTCGCTGCAGGGACAACCGCTCACCCAGAAGACTTCATAGCGCCTGCTCCCTGGGGAAGAGGAGACAAAGTCTCTTCCGAAGAAGGTCACGGGCATCGGTCCCAGCGCATGCATGAAATGCTAATTTAATAATAGTCAATCAAAACTAATGCAGACCTGATAGCTAGGAATGCAAACGGCCAATTCTCAGTTAAGCGCCCTTTTTGCCTCCACCAGCTGCTCCGGGAGGGAAAAAAAAAACCCATCCAAAACCTAACAGCAAAAAAACACAACACAAAAAGACCCAAACTAAGTTTACTGAAGGTGAAGAAACAAGATTTCCGGAAAGAAGAGGAGAGAGGGGAGAGAAATTCAAACCCACGTCGTTTTAAAGCCACCGGAGAATAAACTGGACTAAAGAACTTCATCGCTTCCACCAGCTGAAGCTCCAGCCAGAGGAACAGCAGAGAGTCAGCCCCAGCCCACAGCACCACGGGCCCAGGGAGCTGCTGTCTCTCAGGAGGCACCAAGTGCTCTTGACATTCCCAGCAGAAACGTGACTGCAGTGACGACGCCTTGCGCTGGCACGGCGGATCGTGATCCCGCTCCAGAAGAGCAGCCTGTTGTGCCTTCTGGGGCTACGGCTGGGATAAAAACCACCCACGTCTCATCCCCGGCTATCACTAGCCGGACCCCGGGGCCATGGGTCCTTTCCTGCTACTCAAAATTAGACGTCACGGTATGACAGGGGCAGATTCCCACGTGCTTTTGCCAGTGTTACCAGAGAAAACAGCCGTCCTGGAGCACCGATGGTCGCTGAGCTAAAGGACAGCACGGGGGAACCTCGCCGCCGCGTCCGCTAGCCCCACCACGGAGCTCGGCCGCTCACTCGCTCCCTTGACGGCACCTGCCAAGAAAGCCAAGGGGGGGGGGGTTTTGTGCAGTCCTCAGTCAAATTCCCCGCGGCGGGCAGGAGGGAGAAGGTCACCGTGGGACGGAGCAGGGCGCAACCTTTGGCCGCCCTTGCCCTTCCGTGTGCTCTGCTGATAGAGGCATGGGCGTCACGCACGGCAGCGACCCACTTACCGCCTTGACTTGGGCGGGCGGTGCCAGCCAAGAGCAGACCAAGCCCGTGATCTTTAAACCCGGCCCTGCAGACTATCAATTAGTCGTTAATCGGAGTTTGGCCCGGAGCAGGCAGGGGCACGTGACCACGTTTGTGCTGCGGCCGTCAGCGAACCAAGCGACACGGGCGCTTTCGCCACCAGGACACCGACGGCAGCGGGAGGAACATGACGCAGCATAAAAGCAGAGTGGTACGAGCAGACAACGCGTGATCCCGCATAAAGCCAAGGCGTTTAGAAACGTCCGACTCACTTGACCGGCAAAAGGAGTTTGCTGCCGGACCGGTCTTTTGCTTCATGGCAGGGTCGTGTTCTTCGTTTGGTTGGGAGCGCCCTCAAGCCGGAGTCACCGTAGCCTCCGACCACAGCCAAGAGCGCATAGCTCAAGTGCTGAGCAGGCACCTCCCAAGTTTTCACAAGACTGTCCTCTAGATGACATCCATTTCAGGGCAGCCCAAAATAGCCTGAAACAAGACTGAGAACAGAACAATATCCCAAGAGCCGAAAAGGAGCTCCGTGCCAGAAAGGGTTCGTAGCTGCTTCTTACCAACTCCTTTCTGGCGACCCAGCGCCATGGAAGAACAGCTTGGGGGAAAACACGGCACCTCCGGCACCGCTGCAGGAGGTCCCGGGTCCCCCAAAGTAACCTAAACACCAGTGCAATGGCTAAGGAGCTTGTCCGGAAGACCAAGCGGATTTCGGGAAGAGAAGAAAAACCGGGACGTTAGCAGAGCTGCTTCTTTAGGACATTCCTTTCCGGGCTGGCAGGGCCCAGGAAACGTTTTACTGACCTACTGATTTTAAGCAAATCCTTCTGGCCAGTGCTCCTGGCTTCCGAACTGAACCCGAGCTGGTGCCTGCAGATTTCACCGGCCATCTTTTAATTCGAACCCTCCCTTCCAGAAGAGCGTACACCGGTGGCCAACTCCAGCTAATTTTCAACAGAGCTTGGCTACGAAGCTGCCTTTTGTCCTTTGGGCGATAAGGGCCCCCTCGCTACACAGCAGAGATAACAGGCAACACCTCGGTGACTCTGCCTGAGTCACACGCATCGCAAGCATCGCTGCCAGCACCTTCTTAAACATGGGGTAAAACCGCCGATGGCTGAACCCAGCTCGTAAATCTTCAGGTAATCACAAATTCCTTGGAGACATCTGTTAACAAGGAACAGCTTTATGCCCAGCGCCTAATTGCAGTGTGGCTGTTTAAAGGTAAAAGGAAAATAGTTGACGGTAACATTAAATTCCAGTTATCTGCACCCATTATCTTGCATTTTTTTATTGCTAAGTGGAATGACTGCTCTGGGAACAGAGCCAGAAAAGTTGGGCTGATACCACAGTTTAAGACGTCACAGACTTCACTGAGAATTTCAAATTAAGGGTCAGATCCAGAAGCACACTGACCTCTCCGTGAAAAACCAGGACCCACCTTCACTGAGCTACCGGTCAAGCCTCCCCAGGAAAACGCTAAGCTCTTTGCAACCCAGGAATACTTAGGGCAAAGGTGGCTCGTCCATCGTTTAGAATTAAAAAGCAGAAACGGTTTCAAGAAAAAAAAAAAAAAGGCGTAATTTGTAAAAAAGTAATGACGGAAACTTCTAGAGTTCACCGCAATCTCTACGTGCTCCCCCATTTCTCCACCACTGAAGGCTGAGAGGACGTCCGGGTTACTTACCGCGAGACATATTTTGGGCACGAAGAGCTTCGGTTGCTTTTGCAACGCTTTTTAATAAATTAAGTTGTAGACCTACTGCTCAGCGAACTGCATTGGCTCTGGGCTCTTCTAGCTTGAGCTCTAATTTGAGTAATTACTCTAAAAGCTGGAGCCATGAACTCCCTTTATTCCGTGTCCGCAGAGGATTCTGACACGGTTAAGATACGGCCGGGGTGTCTACGGGGCTGTTGTGCAGCGTTTTCCCTTTCAACAAAACTCACACGCTGCATTTTTGGCCAAGGGGCCAGATGGGCGATCCAAACAAAACTTACGAAACGCCGAGCGTTTTCTTTTGCAGCAATTCCTGCTGTTTCACCGCTTTATTCGCCCCTCCAGAGCGTGTTCCCACTCCTGCTGCAAAGAGGAATAAGCCATGGAACGGAGGAGCCGGAGCATCACGGCTGCAGCTGAGTGCCCACAACAGTCTCGGAAGGGTGCCTGGGCTTGCCTGCGCTGTCGGTGGAGCACGGGCCCAAGCCTGCGCTCAAGCCCAGACTTGCTCGCATTCTTTCCACGCTAGCAGGCTCCCAGGCTTAGCTTCAGAGCACTCCTAAGGTGGAAAATCCAAGCCCAGCAGACCCTTCTCGCCACTGGACGCAGCGAGGTCCCACCTACAAGCCAGCGCTCGAGCCAGTCTTGCTCGGCACAGCGCGGGGATGCTCCCCGGGCCAACCTCGAGGCTTCGAGGCAGGGAAGCTCCACGCCGTCGGGCTCGGCACTCGGAAGCCCACTTGGGTTCCTTTCGCAGGTACACACGCTACCTGCGCCCCGCAGAGCGAAGCGCCGTGCCGATCACGCACCAGTCAAAGGAAGCCTTCGCCAAACTCACCACAGCCACGTCCTCGCCTTCTCCTCTACGAAGCGGACCAAAACACTTCTGCTGCCTGGCATGAGGGTGCGTATTCCGGGCTCTGAGCTACCCTAACGAGGCGTCGAAATCCAGTTCCCCGGGCGCGGTTAAGTCTGCAATACTCCGCGCGCTGGAGGCCACGGGAGGCACGCTCAGCGCTTGCGCCGCCTTTCGGTATACAAACCGGGCACTCACCGCTCGTCAAGAGGTACAAGGCATCAAGGACGATTTTAGGCTGGGTGAGAAGCATTTGCACGGTTACGGGAAAGCCTCTGCCTCTACCACACTCCTGGAGAAGTACTTCTTGCTCTTAAGCGAGAATAACCTTTCCTTCCCGCACACGTTCTGGTGACGTTTGCGGCAGGAATACACCGGAAACACAAGCTCGCTCTGGAACGAGAAGCATTTGCTACCGACAGCTGTGTATTGAGGATGGCTTTTCCACAAAACTTGTGTGGCCATCCGACAGGGCGAGGGGCGAACCGTGACTGAAACCGCAACCTAGGCAGCTGGACCTACAGCTGTTCTATCCTAAAGAAACACTTTCTTCTACAACCTCTCTCCAACGCCGCCCTTCGGGTCCCTATCAAAGATGCACTGAAGACTTTGCACTGGTCTTCAACTGATCTGCAACCCCACCCCACAAGCAGCTTACGGTTGCAATCTAGACTTTGCTCCTAACCCCTCCGACCCCGATCGATCCGTTCCCTCCATTCGCTGGACTATCTCCCCATGCGTTTCTCCTGTTCATACCAGCGGAGCTACTCACTCAGGACTCAACCCAGCACGGCCATGAAGGTCCGTGGCTTGAAGTGCTTCAAGGCCAGAAGTCACCTGTGCTCAAGTGCTTGGTGGGACTAGGGCAAGAGCCCCACAGAAACGAGCATCGCATGAGCTGTAGGAAAAAGGCTCTGGATTTTAGCGACACAGACGAAGCTCCGTCCACCCGGGAGCCTTTTTCAGCAGACCTGTCAGCAGCATTAGCGAGGCCCCTGGCTCCGCGTCTGCGGGACGCCACACGCACGCTGCGCCCGGGACAATGCTCCTCTAACTGGGTTGCTACTCACCAACCCAAGCCTAACAGACGACGAGATGTGAAACAGTTTCTGTGGAACTGCTCCCAGGGCACGGCACGCTGCATTGTTGTGCCACTAACAAGGCTTTGGAACGAAGCTTCGCTGGGGACAGCCGAGAACAAAGTGCCCATCTATTTTTTCATTGCCATCATTGTTTCTGCCCAGAAGGACACACAGGCTGGTCTGTTGAACCGGGCTGCTGTTCTTCGGCCGTGCTGTTTGGCCGCTGAATGCGGGAACTGTCAAGACCTATGGAAGTGACATCAGACTAATCAAACCGGATAAGAATGGGGGTAAAATTCCCTACGGGACCTAAGCGAAATCCGTACGCGCGGCTCCCGTGGGGGAGGAAGACGCTTCTGCTCGGCCCTGGCGCGAGGGAGCAGGTCTGGTACGGCCCATGCCACCTCTCCTTCAGCTACCGAGCAACTATTTCCCACCCTCACTCTAAACATAGAGACTCCTCATATTTAACAGCCCTGATGAAAGATCGCTACGCTGACGTACGCGGGTTGACAATGTGTCTGAAGTGTTATAAAGTCACAGGTACAATAAAAGCGGTTCGCTTTTGCAACCTTCTGGTCAAGGCTAAGAGTTGAAAAGAAGAAACTCGGGGCAGTCAAACTTCCAGAGATGATTAAGTAAAAACTTTAAGAAAAAACAACCCACTTCAGGTGAAAATACTCTTATCTTTGAGCTGCGCACACCACTGAAAAGCGGGGCAGGTTCTGCTTCTGCACCTCCCACCCCGAGGAGGGTAAAAAATGACATTTTTAATACGGATGATTCATCAAGCCAATACTTCCTATCTCCGAGTATTTTTAGCTATTACGGTAACACTAGAATTGAATGAAGCAATTCTAATCATTATCATTAATAACAGACCGAAGTGATCTTAGTAATCCTCAGCCTTATAAGAAATCATTCCAACAACTCCCACCACCCCCCAAGTTCCGTTTTTCAAGCCCCACTTGGAGATGCACGATCAGTACTTCAGGAGGGAGAATTCAGGCTTATTTCAAGTCAGATTTAACACAGGCTACTTAGCAGGCGCGCAGTTTTTAGTGGCAAATTAGAAACGTGAGCCTGTTTCCCCATAAAAGGACTGAAATAATAAAGCCGGGACTTGAAAAGTTACGACTTGGAAGGTTTCCCCACTTCCTTAAAGGTTTTCCTTAGGAGTAGCAAACACACAGGTTAGCCACCTCAGAGTATCTCTGAGCTTTAACTCCTCGTCCCAGCATCTCTGAGCTCAATCGAGGTGCAAAGAGACGACGGGAGAGATCTACCCGAGAGCGAGCACGCCAGCAGGCTGCGGAACGGACTTCACCAGGTATTTTCAAAGTTCCGTAGCTTTTTAGTTAGGCCACATGCTGATTTATCACCCCGTGATGGGTGTTGCAATGGTCGTCCAAGAGCAATAAAAAGCACTGCTGCCAGGAGCTGCACACGATCCCGAGCACACTCGGGAGAACCGAGGTGCTCCGGCAACTCAAAGTTCAAGGGCAGGGGGGCAGAAGCATTCCTTCAAACGGCTGCAGGACTTCACCGCAACCTCGGTAACTTCAGTGCTGGCTTTTCATTTCCAGCCAGCCAGGGAAGAGAAGGATCTCTGCCTGCCTGCGGCAGCTCTGCCGTTTAGAGGGGGCACAGAAGGGAAGCTCTCCTTCCACCACAAGTCGCACGGCGACGCAGAGACACGCTCCTCTATCAACACCAGCCGCCAAGGGCTACCGCTGGATTTGCAAAGAGCACTCTCAACGGGTCTGAAGCCAGAAGCAGCTAATTGTCTTTGGGCGAGAAAACCCGACAGCCGTTATCAGAACGCTCGCCGTTAGCTCAAAGCAAGAGTTCGGACTCTAGAGCGAAGGAAATGCGTGAAAGGCAGGTCGGCGGAGCCTGACAGGGATGCTGTCTCGGCGTGGCAACGAAGCCGTTTTCACCGGTGCCACGGCACCGGCGTTAGAACGCTGGGCACGATGCGTTCAACAACGCCTCCTTAAACCCAGCCTCAAGTCCCCCGGTGCTCCCAACCCCTAAGAAAGAGCCTGAGCACGAACCATACCAGGCTATTTTTGATAGGGATGCACAGAACTACGTAACAACATAAAATTCGAAAAACAAATGCAACAACAAAGCCCAGCAGCCTAGCAGACGCGCACCGAGAGGCCGGCACACGGGGGCATCGCTTTCTGCTCCCACGGGAACAAGCCTTTTCACGCAGCTTCTTCAGCCAGCGTGTCTCTGCTCAGCCAAGGCAACACCTTCCCTTTGCAACCGCGTCTCTCAGGCAGAACGGCGTCTCCGGACCGCAAAACACGTTTTGAAAGCTCCCCTACAGAACTCCCGGGAGGAACCCCTCAGTACAACACCAGCATACGCGGGTGTTTTCTGATTTAAAAGCGTACCGTGGAAGACGAAAGGAAAGATCTCCCCGGTTCTGAGCCGCAGAAACACCCGCTGGGAGCTGCGAGGATGCGTGCGGGGTGTTAACTTGCTAGGAATGTCTTGTGCACACAAATGAAAACTTCATCCCTCCTCCTCCCGGCTGAAAAGACGGGGAAAAAAACCCGATCCCTATTTCCTTCTCAGCCCACCGCCGACGCCGGCCAGCAGCAGCGGCACCCCACGCTGCCGTTCCTGGCCGGGCTGGACCCCCCGATCTTCTGCCAGGGCAGAAGTCACTCGGAGAGGTCTCCGGGCGCTCGCTTCAGCGCCGAACAGAGAGAAGGAAGGGTGCAGGCTGTGACACATCAGCTCGCACACACGCCAGCACGCCAACAAGCACACGCAGAGGCGAGCGATCCCCTTGAGCCATCCTGCCTATCCCCACCAAATCCCGTCTGCCACGGAACATCCGCCGGGGTTCGGGAGCCGGGAGTTTTGGGGGGCCGGGCTGGGGGTGTCTGCACGCTCTTCATGGACAAACCGTTTCCTCTGGCTGAGCGAGCGGAACAAGCGGCAGGCTCGTTCCTGGCTTAAGGACGAAGCCCAGCTCCTGGCAGGCTTGTTCCC
>VZZY01023731.1:332187-365532 GCA_013400335.1 Eurystomus gularis | reverse complement strand
TGAACCGGCGGCGAGGCGGCGGTCCACCGGCGGGCAGGGCAGGGCAGGCACGGCCCGGGGGAACAAAGGAGACCATTGTGGCCCTGCCGAGGAAAAACCTCCCCTGCTCCAGCAAGGCTCGGCGTGACCGCACGGCCACGGAGCTGGAGGCCTGCAGAAGCCACCTGCCTGCTCCGCTGCCCTGCTCCCTTCTGCTGCTGTCCCCTCTAGACCCTTTCCAGTGGTTCCCTCAAAGAGCTCAGGCCCCTGGGAGTCTCCTGAAGAAAAGCCACGTTAGCTGCTTCAGCAGACGGCTGGGGCTTCTCGCCGCTCGGACGGGGGTTCTAGGATCCCCCCCCAAGAGTTTAGATCCCCCAGCGAAAGCACCTCAGCAGCTGGCTCCTAGCTCGCTCTCTTAGTATCAAATCTAGGTAACTCCCACACCGATTCCATTTCCTCCTCATTCATTGTAACTCAACATACTTCCATCTTAAACCCATGCGTTCCGTTCTCCGGCTCAAGAACGTTTTGACATGAGGATGCATGACTTTAAGTCAGCCTTTTAATATACCTTCGCTACCTTGAATGAGCTCAAGCCCTACCACAAACCAGTTCCAGGATGGTTCCTTGACCATCCCGGAACCATTTCTTGATCCTTAAAATCAAGAGCCAGGGCAGCAATCTCGGCCAAGCCTGGAAACGAGTACACTCAGAGAAACACCCAAGTAAACTGACCCAGTAATCCCGTCTGTCATGGCGATGGACACCAGACAAAACCATCAGGAAGGTCGCACAAGGTATCCTCGTCAATGACAGCGTTTGACAGGCCTACGGGTCCGGAGAACGGCCAAAGTCATGACGGCCAAGAGTAGAGAACGCACAACAGCACACGCTCAGTGGAGTTGGCGGGGTAAAGCGTTCCCCGTGGGCAGGTTATTCCATAAATATATCTCGCAGCACTTCTGGTAGATTCCTCGGAAGCCGCTCCTGCTGACCACAGCATCATCCGTCAGAGACGGTGCTGAACTAGATGGGAACTGGCAGCTCCCGCTTCTCCAGGCTTCTGTGCCACCACCAAGGGATAAAGTCAGGAGTAACTCCATCCAAGGCAGGAAGTTTCAGGGGATAAAGCTATTCCAAGGGGAAGAACTAGGCACAGGGAGACCGCAGTGGTACTTGTCTGAGAGGCTTGTTGTACCTTTCCCTTGGTTGACAAAGCAAGTCATCATTTCCAAAAGCAGGCTCATCCCCGAACGCAAGAAATCCCCTTTACACCGGCCAAATCAACCAGTCCAGGAGCACCGATTTCTAAGGGCAACCGAGAAAAACCAATTCTGCCGCTCTCCTATTTGTATTCCCTGCTTGCGTTCCGGTCACCACGAAGCGAGACCTGTCCATCCTCTCGGCCGCTTCCCAGGAAGCCCGGACAGAACTCACCGTCTCAGCAAGCGTTACCCGACAGCTGGTTATTAAACTCTAACGTCCGTCAACCTAGTGGCTTTGGAAACTTGAATAGCAGGTTTGCTGAGAGTCCTGCCTCGCTTCGCTGTGAAAGCGGCACTCAGCGGGGGGCTGACCTTTCAGACCCAGCCCCTGACCGGGCGTCTGCCCGCTCGCCGCGAGACCCCACGCGGGGTCCAAAGCAGCCACCTGCCAAATTCCGGCTGACTCCCCCTGCGCCGGCTCCCCGGCTTTCATCTCGGGAAGGAGGCGGAAACAGGAGGTGCTGAGAAGCGTTCGGCGCAGCTAAGACGGAATCGAATGCTGGAGGCTTCGGGTTGTTTTCGCGATGTGCGCTTGATGTGCGTGTCATTAATAATGCATCGCGCCTGCCTGAGAGCGGTGAGCAGCCCCGGGTCGCTTCGGTAGCCGTGTAGGCCACAGGAGTCTCTTCGCTCACGTCAGAAGGAGCAGAGAGCGATGGGGATTGCATCGTCCGTGTCAGCCGCTTCTGGTACCTTCCAGTAGTTGACATAACTTGGGACAGGCACGGCGCCTTCGCCTCAGAAGCTTTTTCAGTAGATCTCCAGTTAAGGTTGGAAGGTTAAACGCTTGGAGATCACAGTGTATGAAGATGAGCGTCGGGTTGCTTCCTGCAAGCCTCTGCTTTGCATGGATCTGGAAGCAAGACCTGCTGGGATTGCATTTTCTAAACCGCTCACGTTTCCTCGCAAAACCACCCCTTATCTTCCCAGCAGGAGCAGCTCCTCCGCGCACGGAACCGCCGCACCTCCCGCCTACAGCAGCCGGACCAGAGCAGCAGCTCCAGGCAAGGAGCCTGCCCGAGGCTGCGGTGCTGCTCGGGGGCCCTCTGCTGGAAACCGGCCCCCCCAGGGACCCCCAGCTCAGCAAAGCCCGGCTCCAGCCCCCGAGAGGGGTGAGCGGCGAAAGCCGGTCTCACCCGCCCAAAGCTGTGTCCGTACTAGAGGGCACGGAGCCAAGGCGGGCCTCGGGCAGAGCCAAAACCACGGGGCTTTGTGGAAATCCAGCAAGCGTGTTTGTTTGTACACCCACAAAACCCAGCGGAGCATCGGATGCCGAAACCCACACTTCCGCCACCTACAACCGCCGGGATACGGCGGCGACAGGCCCGCAGCCCCTCTAGAACGCGAGGAGGAGGAGATGGTTGAAGAAGGACGGAGCAGCCCAGCCGGCCAACGCGCTTCTGTGCCCTCCAAGCCACGGTCTCCTCTCAGCCAGTCGTGCCAAGAGCGGGGCAGAAGGGATACAGGGGGGGTTTCATGTCCCGGGACAGGAGAGAAATCCAAGGGGTAAGGTCAGCCCCCTGCAGCACAAGGCTGATGGTACCTACGTGGAAGTACTTGTACTGGAAGAGCTTCTGCTGGAAGCTCTTCTCTGCTGTGTGACAGATATGGCTGGGCTGCTACTGAGAGGAGCAGTATTTACATCAGGAGGATTTAGTCTTTTCCCAGTTTCTCCCCCAGCCGTCATTTAGGCGAGTTTCTCTTCCTCATTCCTCAGCTATTGGCATCCTGGGCCAAAAAAAAAACGAAAAAAGAGAGCTCGGCGGCACGGGCCAACACACCCTCCAGGCCTTTTGTCTAGCACCTGTGCCGGGGTCCAGACCGACTCTTCTGAACACCAAATCCTTCCACAGTCTTAACCATCACCTATCCAAATCCTTACTGTGCACCAGCTCGGGAAAGCTCCCGACATTTTATCGTAGACTGGAAGGACCTGGAGAAGTCTCCTCCATTCTCAGCGTGAGGCCAAGCCCACCAACGTGACTAGTGCAGGCAAAACTTGCACCTTCCTGCCCCAAATCAGCAGCCCTCTCACCCTCTGGGTGAAGACGCCTTCCGACAGGCAGATGGAGGTCGGGATTAGGAGGCAATCTACATCAGGAAAACTCTGCCTGCTTCTCCAAAATTGAATCCTTGCCCTTCCTACACTGATAGCATCTGGCCTCGAGCACGAAATATCCTGCAGGAAAGAGTAGCCTGAATGGCAGGTCACTGTGAGCCTCTTAATCCCAGGCTACATCTTTTCCCGATGCGAAAAAGTCCCAGCCGGATGCAAAACTGTGCCCAGGTGCCAAGACCCCGAAAGGTGGAACACGGTGAAGTGACCGTGAAGCAGAACTTTCCTTCCAAAGCGACTCTTTTCAAGAGGTAGAGGATAGCTCTAGGCTCAGCTAAGGGATCCAGATCCAACAGCTTTCCGAGATCAGGCATTACAGTCTTCCTCAAAAGGTGCCCTCTATCTGACAGCCCCCGTCAAGACGAAACGTTCTGCAGACACTTCCACAGGGTTCTGGAGATGCCAACGGGCAGCAGCAGGAAATCCGACACAGAGCACGCCCCAGTACAAAGCCCCTTCCTTGCAGAATCCCCCCTGCTGGGGAGCGCTCTCTTCACAGGGAGAACACCTCCAGAGCTACGCCGCGGGATGAGAAAGGCTCTGCTCGGGGCTCCATCGGATCAAGCGGAGCAGAACGTTTTTGACGGTCTAAGCCACAGCCCGGGCATTTACAGGAAACGCCTTTGGTGAACACGGGTGTCGTCTCCACAGCCAGGAACTGAAGGTACGGGTGGGTGCCCCTCGTTCTAAAGGCAGCATCCCTACCACAGGTGCTGGATTGACAAATTACCGACTTCTCCGCCTAATCCAACCGTAGATACACCCGAGCGCCCTGCTCGGGGGGAGTCTTGTCATAAATATTGGGAAAAAAATAAAAGCTACAGAACGACGACACCGCGCAACACCGTAATGGAGTCCAGGGAGCTCTATATTGCTTAGCTCCAGACAATTAATCCATTAATGCCATAGAAGCACAAGCTGGGTTGTGGGGTTTTTTTCCTTTGGGAAGGGCTTCACTTTATTCTCTCATTGTCTGTTCTGGGTCACCAGAAAAGTTTGCTTTTCTTTTCAGAGAATTAAACAGAGGTATTATCATTCACTCCTTCGGATTTTCGCATCTCTTGCTCTTTCTCTACTCCTTTATATAAACATGTCCTGAACAAAACATCGAAACCCAAACATTAGTAGGTCTTTCTTAGCCAGAAATCTGCGTTCTATAAATAAAGCTTTGAGGACATAATGATTTTTTAAGTGTTTGTTTGCTAATTCCAACAGGAACAGACTATTTTATAGCAAACAACAATCCCCCGGGAGCACACAGAACTCCAAAAGGTCTTTGCTACTTCAGGACGGTCTGAGTGTCCTAGGGAAAAAAAAAAAAATGGTGCTAGGGGACTATTTTTGCAACGGGAAGTTCCTGACAAAGCACGAGGTGCCCTCTCTCATCACCACGTCTCGTGAGGGACCGGCACTGCTCTTGGAGCCCTTGTCCCACCCCAGTGCAGCTGTAACAGAGGCGGGACAAGGAGAGGGGCAGCACACCACCACGCTGCCCGGGAGACGGCTGCTCAAAAGCCACGAGGCTAGAAGGGAGAAAGCACCGCCGAGAGCCGGCTGCTCTGTCAACGCTCCTGCCAGCCCAGCAGCCTTCTGCCGCGTAGCCCCAGACCTCCAGGATTCATCCCAAAGGAAGGGAGAAGCAACCAGAGCTGAAATCACCCAGAGGCAACGCACTCCATCTGAAGACCTTTGGATAGACACCGCGAGGTACGAAAACCTTCCCTGGGCAACCCTCTCGGGTATTCTGCCCATTGCTCCCGACGTTCAGCAGCAGCTGAGCTGGGCGCTTCACGTCGGGCAACAGCAGCGAGTTGAGAGGAACTGCACCGAGGAGGAACCTACCCACAAGACCTGCTGCTGCAACCACCTATTTAAATACACCTCTCGCGGTTACCTCCAGCAGCAGCCCCTGCAGAAGGCTGCAGCAGACTGCCCGCATCAGAGCAAACGCCCCTCTCCTCTCCACGGGAAGGAGGCAATTTGTCGAGCAGAAGGTCAAGGGCGAGGACTGCCTGGTAAGGGCAGGCGGCGGAGCCCTCTCGAGAAGCACCTCGGAAGCACCGATCTGCGAGAACGGCTTCGGGGACCGGGCTGCCACGTACGCCAGAGGGATGGAGCGCGAGATCGGCCTCAACTTCTACAGGCTTCCAGGAAGCAAAAGAAATTCAGGGCATATCAGCTTCGGACTAAGGCCCCGCGTGAAGTAAAAATGTGCAGAAACAATATCTTCTGCCTTAAAACTAATAAACCCGGGCTTCACCTCAACATTTATGCAGCGACGGGAGACGAGTGTCTTGAGACAACATTCTGTTCTGCGCGCGTTACGGGACTCGGGGCACGACCGAGTGTTGACAATACGAAGGGACAGCATGTTCTGGTGGAGCATTTTAAGAAAATAGCAGCGCTGTCAAAGGGCAAGCTTTCGTCCTATGCCCACACAACACCAGAATCAAATATTTCCTTTGGAAAATCTCACATCTCATTTCATTAATACAAACAGACAGGGAATATCTTCATCTCTCACAGCCTTGAACTCTTCGCCCGCGTTTTCCCCCCACGCTCGCCGTCCCAGCTCCAAGCTCCCATCCTTCCCCACCGAGGGAGGACATCCTCAAGGCGCCTAGCAGGTCCTCCTCTGAGACCAGAGCATTTTCTTACACAGCTATTATCTGCAGCGGAGCGGCACAGGGCTGCCCTCCAGGGCATGACTTTGTCTTCCTTGCCAGCCTTGCTTTCGGTGGGAAAAGGCAGCCCGGGGCACTCTGCTGCGGCAGAGACAATCTAATTCAGGCCCAAGCCTCGCCGGTAGTCCTAAGCCTATTGTGCAACTAGTCCAGGTGCCACCTGCGCCCTGGAAGTGGCACGAGCTCAACCCTTTCCCCCCCCAGAATGTATTAACGCTTAACGTGCACTACGGTGAGATCCCAGGAGAAGGACGCTTGCGTGCAAAGAGGGCCCCCAACGCCGGCCACCAAGACACTGCTGGTGCACCTCTCCTGTCCTGTCAGGGCACAGCCCCTTCAATGCTTTTTTTACACTTCCCTGCCCAAAAGGGACGGGGGAGCCTGGGCCGGGGCAGCCTCCTGATCCAGGGTGGCATCAGAGGCAGGGAGGACACCGCTGCAGCAGAGGTCGGGGGAAGTGTGTGCCCATCCCTCAGGACAACGTCTTCTGGCCTCCTCCTTCGACTTCGCTGCCCACCTTATTCTGTGAGGTTAAATTCCGATGTCCTTCTCCCAGCAAGACTTCTTACCAGGCTGATGGGGAGATTCCAAAGGATATTAATTGTTGTTTGAAATCACTTCAAAGGGCCTTTTTTCCCCCTCTTGTATTAACAGCTGGAATGAGGAAATGGGTTTGGATTTCATACTTACATCTGCTCCCCGAGTCTTTGCGCATTTCAAAACCCCGTCTTAAGCCAAGCCTGTTTCTATTAAAAGGCTCCCGCTCCGCACAAGCGCTCCCACCCGCTCCTTTCCACTTCCACACGTATCTCTAGCCCCGCGTTCCAACTGGCAGCCAGCGGTGCCAGAAATAACCACAAGAAAGGCTGCCACGAAAGCCCCGGCCAAGTTTTGGAAATGCAGGCGCTTCACACGAGCCATCTACGCTTGGAGTGCTTCATCTGAAGTCAACCTGAACTCGGCCTTACAAGGTTTGCATATCACGGATCAAACATCCGAAAACGCAAATGCAGGTACTTGTCTTTTCCTGAAAACGTGCAGGATCACGGTTGTTTTACAAGCCTCTTAGCGCATACCTCGAACAGTCTGCTGATGTTCCTGCCCCGCTGGTACTAGCTAATGGCTGCCTTTCGTGCCTAAGTGGTTCCCCCCCCCTTCCACGTCTACGCTGCAGCAATTTTGGAAACTGGGTCAAAACGCAATTACTCCATTCCCATGCTTTGGGGTGGGGAAAGAAAAGGAAAGGAGGAAGAACGGTCACGAGAAATACCCTTGGCCTTAAGCCAGCGTTCCGCTCCTCGCCTTCTCACCTGCGCTCCCACAGCCCCTTCTCCTTTCCCAGCAGGGGCGGCGAGGAAGAGCACGCCCTGTCCGAACGCGCTGGAGGACGGGAGCGGGGGAATGCAGCTGGGGAAGGACCCCGGCGCTGGGGCAGCGGTTGCTGCGGGTCTTCCCAGCAAGCGCCGTCGCTGCCCCGTGACTCTGGGTCTGGCGGGGGAAGCTGGAGCGGCCAGCTCGGACCTCCGGGGCTCTCCCCCAGCTCGCCAGCCCCAGCTCGTCCTCCTGAGTTGGGACAAACCAACTATTCATCTGCTTATTAAAAAAAACAACAAACCATCCAGCTTTACTAGAGGCACCTGCTTTTGGTGTCACTGTCTACTGCTTGGGCTGACAAAACCTGAACTCCGCCTGCTCGTGTAAACGTTTTCCACGGGAGAAGGAAAACATTTGCCGTGTGTGTTTAGACATGCCCTTATTATTGTCACACGTACACCACGAATCTATCATCCCTTATCAAATCGCACATCTTCGGCACGCAGATGGTTCGTGACGACACGTTTAGGAGGCTTTCAAATATGGCCACGGGAATGACTCAAAGATTTATTTATCCCACGTCTTCCTAACGAGGGCTCTCTGAGGAACGCAGAGCCCATGATACCCGTCCCCTGCCTTCCTCCGTCTCTCGCCGTTCCTTGCACACACAGTTATCACAAACCAAGTCCCTTTGCTGCTCCGCTCCCCGGCTTTGTTCTCCACAAGTCTCAGAATATCAGTTCCACCTCTGCAGCGTTTCCTGGCTCTGCTCCCGATTAATAATTGCAGGTTAGAGTCGGGTAGTTACGGCTGCAGATTAAGACCTAAAAACATTCGACAGTTTCCGAGGGATACAGACAGACACAGAACCTTTCTTTTCCTAACACCGAGCACGGTTTATCTCGCTATCAGGACGTTCCGGGGAGATGTTAAGCCCCTTATCTTAACGATTTAAACAGATCAAAAAGTTGGCTCGGCAGGAGCATTTGCCACTGCCAACAACCCACCAGCCTGATGTTATCGCAGAGGTAACCAAGCAGGCCGGACGGATCATACACGGGATCAAAAAATCGGCATGTGGATGAAAAGGCTCCGAAATCATCCCCGTAGCATCAGTTGAGCAGGCAGTAACGCGGGGCCACACGCGCAGGCGGCTGCTCTGTCAACCGCGTTGCAAGGCTCAGGGTTTCACAGCCACCCGAGAAAACCCGAGAGCCTGCTTTCAGAGGACTCTCCAGCTCCTCAGGCTCTCTAGAAAGCTCTCCCGCATTACAGCAACAACCCGGAGCAACAGACCTTGCACCTGAAAACAGGCTTATACTGGTCGTGTCCTGTACCAACACGGAAGACTCCGTGAAATACCCCGTCTGCCAGAGGGAAAAGGAAGCGCTCGGGTTTCAGAGCGGGAGCCCCTGCATCCCTCCTGAACGATCCTGCCTCTCGAAACGCGGCCGCCCAGACCTACCTCCAGTCCGTCCACACGCCCAGCTGTTCCATGGGGTTCCCTCAGCAGGAGACGCCGTGGTTCGCAGCAGCTCCCCTTCCACATTCGCTCCGGCTCAGAGAGAGAGGCAGAGCCCAGCAGACATTGTCCAAGCTTGGAGGAGCACTTTTTAACTTCAGGTCTGTTCTGACATTTACTACGGCCCCTTTCTTCCCTCCCCTCTGCCCCCCCAGTGAAAGGGATCAAAATAGTTCCCCCCTGTGACATTTTGCTTCGTTTGACCAATCGACGGTGGGAGCGTTGCCGTTAGAGCCGCCGAAAGCCAAGCAGGAGCAGCAAAGGCAGCGCCGTCGGGGCGAGGGCGAACGCAGGGGCACCGCCGTGAAAACTTGACGTTTCTGCTGCCGGCCAAGAGGCCGTGGGGTCCACAACAAGCAGGAATATCCCACTAGTACATTTGCTTTGCGTGTGCTGTAGGCGTAAGCTGAGCCCTCCACCTAGTGACATTGAAACTAATACGTGTCAGCTAGCTGTCTGTGCTCCAAAGCTAGCCTGGCCTTCTCTCCTGCCTCTGAGAGGCTTCCTCCAAGCACCTGATCCTTCACCCCGCTCACCTCGTTTAGTCCCTTGCCTCATTTATTTCTCCTGGAAACACGGCCCCTCAACAGGCCGACGGCAGGCGGTTCTATGGAAGCTTTAGCCACGCTCCTGCTGTGGGAGCCCAGCACCTCAGAGCAGCGCGCGCGTACCGGTGAGGACACACGAGGATCGTACACCGAGGTGGGGGAAGATTTTCCGTGTACCTCAACTGGCCACAGCCGGCTCGCTCGGAATACAGAGTCCACCCTACTCCCGGTTCTACCTAAAGCCGCCACGTACCTTACTGAGCAGTTACTTCTCCACGCAGACAAGCCGAGAGAGCACGTCTGCCTCCTTTACAAGGCACGAGTACGAGGTAAAACACAAAACCGGCAAGCCGTTCCCAAGGAAATCCCTTCTCCCCTCCATCTCGGACACCGCAAGTCTTCTGGAAAGGATTTCATTCCAGCGTGAATCAGCTCAGCTCACGTACGGCTGGAGTACGGGGGGTTTCTTAAGTTGTTGAAGCAAGCGTAGCTGTGGTAACGACAGCCCGGACTAACCCCTTGGATACTGCTGTGCAGAACTTGCCAGCACCCTGCTCTGACTGCGACCCTGCTGTGCTGGACAAAGACGGGCTCAGACACAGCCTCAGCTCCAAAACGTTTAGTATCTAAGCGGACCAGGCCTTCGGAGGAGGTGCCACCATCTGTGATTTACACGTGGAGGTACAAAGAGGAGTGGACTCCCTCATCTGCAGCACGGAGGGAACGAAACCAGCTTTAGCCTCCCCTCAGCACTTTACCCAGTTTTTTCTCGTCCCAGGGTACCTCCAGGCAGTGGAGACTCGTTATTAGCCTCCAGTTAAGCCTCAGAAGAGACTTTCCTTCCCTCACTAACTCTTCACAACACTTACTTTTCCTCGCCACCTTTTTGCTAGGACTTTGGGGAACCTTTAGAGCCTTTTGAAACATTCTTCATTTAAAGAACAGGGGTATGATAGAGATATCGTTCGGACCGGCACGTTAACTGTGCAGCGCGGAAAACTTGTCCTGTTTTCTGCCCCCGGTAGTTTCGACAGGAAAAGAAAAATCCTGCCGGTCCAACTTGAAGGTCTCCACGTAAATGAGTTGTGTTCAACTCAAACGCACAAGAAAAAAGACAAAGAAGCAGCAGACAGCAGAGTATTCAGCAGCTATCTCTCCTTCAAGACGTAACGGTTTGGAAGGATGTCGGTGCCTTAGAAGGAACTTACTGTTGGTGTCACGAAAACTCGGTTTGGAAGGGGTGATATTCCAAATTCCGCCTGCAGCCATCACAGAAAGCAAGAGAACTTAAAATTCCTCAACTCCATGGAAATTAATACCAGGTAGGGGAGGGTGCTTTAAAACAAACCAAGCTATTTTTAACGGCGTATTAAAAGGTGCATTTCTGGCTTCTGCAGCGAGCAGAGTTTTCAGACAAGGAAGAAGGCATGCTAACGCACGCTGTGGCATCCAGCACTCGAGATGGACACCTACCAGAGGTCTTCTGACCTCCCTCACAGGGATGAGCGGCTGGAGTCCCACCAGAGCTCAGGCCAGCTCCGTCCCAGTCGCCGCACGTCAGTGTCGCCTCTGAAGTCCCTCCTAAAAACATGAGCCAGCAGCACATTCTCTGGGAACAGACCCAGCCCAGTCCCAAACACGTTTGTTTAGAGGTGTTTCAAACAGCAAACAAGAACAAAAAAACCCAAACAAATCCATGTAATGTGTGGTAACTGTGGAGGCAGCACCGAGAAGCTCTTTTAAATGCACTATTACGTCCACACGTTGTAAAATTACCGGTTTACGTCCACCCTGCCTACGACTCTGAAGACTCGCAGCATGCACTTGCTCGACTCGTTTCATCCATCGGCTTTTCGGTCAGCACTAAGGGAAGGACTGTCAAGAGCTCTGAAGAGGACCTGTCACCATTCCTGCTCAGTCAGAGGCAGGTGATTTTAGATGACTTTGAAGGACGCAGAGGTAGGCTAGTCGAGGCCCACCACGGCAGCAAAGCGCATCTGAGGGAAGCAGTCGGGAGGGGAGAAAGCTGGGGTGTCAGGCCCTAGAATAATGCCGGTGAGGAAAGGAGGAGAAAATGGGATTCAGAGAAAGGGACGGAAGAAGAACGCCTACGCTAAGTCCTAGCTTCTACTCGTCCCAGCCCTTGAGAACCACCAGAACCCGCGCGGGGCTCTCATGCCCGTTAGGGTCAGGCGTCCGCAGCCGGTATTTATAGCCAGGCGCTGTCCTCACCGCGCTGGCTCTGGGATTGTGTTGCAGGCGCTGCTCCCCTCCGCTGCCCCGACCTCCGATTACACGCGGGCAGCGCAACGTGATGGATGGTGCCCTGCGGAGCAGGAGCCTTGGGCCAGCTAGCGTGCGAGCCCTCCGGGATGGGCTAGCGATGACAGGCTGCTTACCCCTGCGTGTGTGGCAGGGGGTGGCAGCGGTGCCCGGGCCACCCAGCTGGAGCCGAAGGGATGTGCCGTTTGGTTCTCCCTGTCACGAGGCACGGCACGCTGGCGGTGAGGCGGGAAGAGCTGGAGAGAACCGGTACCTCCTGGGCGGCAAATGACCAGCCAGGATCCCGCGTATCCCGTCCGTATCAAACGCTTGTGCTGGTCCACGTCCTACTGTTACTTCTTTTCCGTCTTCGTTTTCCCTTCCAACTCCCCGTACAAAGTTGCGCCCTATCGTAGTTTTTCCTATCCTTAAAATTTATTGCAGGAGTTGCTGCAGGATCTAATTAAAAGCCATTCTAATGAGCTCTGTAGTATTCCTTCTCACACTCGAGCGTGAGTAATCAACTAAAGACGCCAAAACTCAAAGCACAGGGGAATTTCTCTCTGATGCAAAGACAGAAAAAAGGGCTGCCTCCCCTCCGAGCTGACACCCCGTTGTCCCACTGGTAGAATTGTCACCGGAACGCTATAAAATGTTACGTGCCGCAAACGTCACTGCCTGAAGCAGCCCAGCTTCAGCAAACGGGCTTCATTTTTCGGAAGCCAAGGAACTCGACCACTTCTACTTGCAGTCCTGCCGTGCATTATTAAAAGGTCAGCAGAAATGAGAGCTCTGAAATGCTCTCTGCAGTTCTTCCGAGCGGGGTCTTTCTCCTCCTCCCTGCGCTGAGAAGCAGTGAAGTTGAACTCAAGTTTTGTAAGCGCCACCTCCGAGTCTGAGCTGGCACCCAGAGAAATCAGCGGGGAAATTCACTTCTCCTGAAATCGCTTGAAATTCTTTGCTAACTCTGACAAGCACCGGGTTGAACCACCTGCCGAAGCCTTTACTAATCCACCAAAGAGCTGAGATTACTCCCTCTTCCTCGAGTTCCAGTGGCCAGCCATTTTCAGCGGCCATTTAGCGGCTTGCCGGAAAATCCTCCCTCTTCTGCCAGCCTCTCCGTGTGGAGCCTGAGAAGACAGGCCGAAGGTAATCTATTTAGCAAAGCACTTTCCCCACCGCGCGATGGAGTAAGGGGCGTCTGGAAGAAGAATAAGAAGAGGCAGTTAGGCAAGGAGGCAGCGCTGCCGCAGGCACGAGTGGCTTATCTTCTGTTTGATCTCTTCTGCTAAGGGAAGACAAGAATGGACGCAATAAATCTGCAGAAAAACATGAAAGAAACCAACAACTGTCAGGAGCCCGGGGTGATCTGGGCAGCGAAGACATCTCTATTTTAAGCTGGCTGCTCTGACACAGCACAAAACTCACGTTCTAAAAAGCTATCATCGCGGAGCGGTCATCTTTTTCCAAAGATGCAGCATCTACCTAAACAACAAAATGGCATAAAGTAAGACAAAGTATTCAGACCTTAACACCACAAAGCCTTCCCTAAGTATTTTTGCAGGACTATTTCCTGAGGAAGGCCTCCCGACTCCTCTGTGTGGGAAGAAGAAGAAACCTTCCCGAGACAGCGTGGGATCAAAAGAAAGGTGTCAGGCGCGGAGATGGCTACGAGAACTTTGGCCCGGGTTCCATCTAGGATGTCCGTCCCTAACGCTTTGCCACCCTCTCTTTTCCTCCATCATCAAGGTTCTCTAGCTACCTCCGTTTTGCTCCCCGGCGCACGGAGTTTCTGGGGCCGCTCTCCAGATCCCTGCCCCTCCCCAGATCCCTGCCAAGGCCACAATGACTGCCACCGTACCTATAGAGGTGACTTGATCTCTTTGATGACTTATGCAATGTTTACCCACCATTTGATCTTCCCTGATTGTATCGTAGCAACAGACAACAGTTTACGGTGGATATTGTGCGAACCCTCTCCAACGGAGCACGTTTATGAGCCCTGCGGGTTCCTTGGGTAATGTTACGCTCCTCGGAACAATAACCCTCGCCAACGAGTTATCTTCATTTTATGCTAAAATTAGAGCAGTTGAACATTATTTATTTTGAGTCCACTGCTTTTACTGAATGCCGGGAAGCAGCGAGAACATGTCACAAGCATTGCAACCGCAGAACTTCGGCTATGGCACTCACGCAACACCGGTGGCAAATCGGAGCAGCTGGAGCAGAAAACACCACATGGCAACCACACAAAGTTACCTCTAAGCGTGCTCACTACGCCGGTGAAAAGGAGACCCCAGACCTTCAGATTTGGATTCTGAAGAGCTTCTCTGAGTCAGAGAGAGAACCACGTTCAAAGAAAGATGAGACCAAGATCACCGTCCCACTGCACATCCATTTCCCACCTTATGGGAAGCTACCGTGTGTAGCTTTCAAGAGAAGTGGGTTTTGGTTGAGTCTGAGGGAGGATCTCTCTCAAAACTTCAAGCAAAAAGGAAGCAAGGTTCGGAATTTTTACTGCTGGCCAAGGTGCCGTGTTAGGTTTTTTGACCGCCCTTTTAGGCGGAACAAGAAGGACCCAGAGAAGCTGCAGTCAGATTTCTAAACTGAAGACCTTTTCCAATTTACACATCATCAGTAATTTTCCCGTTCCCAACAGGAGAAGCGAAGGTTTGGTAATAACGAGTTGCACCAGTACGTTCAGATTCCCTGCTGTTGCTTCATTTTACTTGCTCAGGTAGGTCCCCGGCTTCTCTCTACACTGTCTACATTCCAAACCAAAATGTAGCGCTCTCAATTCATCCTCAAATGAGCTGCTCAAATTTTAAAACAGAAGGGCCCCAAAATACGAGAAAGCCGGGCACAGATACACACTTATCCCTGTAGTTTTTCCAGTGCACGCTTGCTTCACGGTGCAAGGCTATCCATGAGATTCCCGACCTCTCCCGTTTTCTTAAGGACGGATTGGCGCACAAAGCAAAACCCATTCTTCCGACCGTTTCGCAAAGAGTCTGATGGATTCCCGCGTCCCCTGCACCATCGTGTTCTTTCCTAACACGCCAGATCCTCCCAAAATTATATCATACAACACCAATATTTGCAATTTATTTCCGTGTAAGACAGCAAAGTGTCCTCAAAAGCAATACAACCCAAGGTGCCCCGGACCTCAGATCTGGTCACCAGCCAAGAAAAACAATCTCTCTAAACTCTACTGAGGGCAGGAAGGAAAGTAACGAGAGCTCGGAGGCTTAGTCCCAGCTTACCCTGCTCCCCCCGCCCAGCGCGGTGGGGAAGGGGGCAGGAACGTGCCGCTGTGAACCTGGCCTTTTTGGCACCGGTAGGTCAGGAATAGCCCGTCCCCCTTCCAGCCGTCGCACTAAGATCTCCTGCCATCAGCACGCGAGAGGGGAAGGAAAGGTACTAAGTGTTCAGACCCGTTAACTCCGTTCCGCGGGAGGAGCCGTTGAGTTCCAGACCGTGTAAATAAATACCTGGCTGTTACAGAAGAGCGAGGGCCAGAAGCAGGTTCTCTGAGACGTTCCAGAAATAAACACGGCTGTTCCATCGCTGTTATCGGACGAACCTGATCTGAGGCTCAGCAGGGTCCGCTTCTCTAAGCAAGCGACATCACGTCTCAGGATGACAGAGCTCCCGTGACCTTTATTGTTCCTACTGTTATCAAGGACATCACAAAACGGTGTTCCTTGGGAGCTCACCGGGGCTTTGATTTTCTCCTGGAGCAAGGATTCCGTTCTTCCTTTGAATTGCTGCTTGTTGTAGGGATCAGCCCTTTTAAGGTGTTTCACGCTATGACTTCCTGACAAACCCGCTCCATTTGAAACCTCCATTTAATGACAAACATGATCGACGCTCAGGCAGGAAGAGCTCATATCTACCCCCAGTTAATAACTCAAACATTATCACACAAAGTTGCAGGTTTCTTTCTGTTTTAAGGGAGTTTCAGAGGATTATGCCAATTCCCCATCGCTAAGGTGACTCTACGTAGTGACGTATCGCTTAGGGACTCTGCAAAAATAGTCACCAAGTACCGCATTAGAAAAGGGCCATTCTTCAAGGCAGTCGGCCGTGAATGAAACGGCACGACTACCAGGGAATTCTAACAGATTGGTGAGAACGCTCTGCATCCCGCTTGCACAAACAGCCTCGAGCTCGGATGGAAATGCCGGTCTGAATCTCCAAACCGGGCTGCTCCGGTGTCTTCATCACGTAAGGAAATTCAAAGTTAACTTTGCATTAGAAGTCACTTTCACCACTGGATTTTTAGGGCCTCTGTCTACCTTTCGGGCTGTAATTCCACATCAGAAGACAGCGGCTGCTGAAAAGCAAGCTTCAGCACAGTGCTTTGTCCTTCCTAAGCCCGCCCTGCCGCTCATCCCCCAGAGAGCTGTCTCATTCTCTCCCTTTGCTATTCTTGCAGTCAAAGCTCAGCAAGCAAGCAGGAATTTGGGCAGAAGAAGAATCTTGCTGCCTGCAGCTTACGCTGCAGAAACGCCCGCATTCACCTGCCCAGCGACCCTCACAGGCGCCCAGGCATGGCACAGTTACCACTCCCAGCTTGGCATTTCTAGCCAGGCTTGGCCCAAGCACTCATTCACGTGGGAGAGCAAGGGCGGGAGTTGCAGAAGGAGAGGAATGCCTGCTCTGGGTAGCCACCGGCTCTGCAGACACCTGCCTGGCAGCAGTCCGGGTGGCCTCACGCCCCTTTCCCTACCCGGGATTAGCATCTCCGTTGTCTGCGCATCAGCTCTTCCCAGCCGGTGTCTCCGGGCAGCTGTCAGGGGCCCTCCCCACCCAGCTCTGCTGCTGGGATGACTATCTAATGATAGGCACTCGCAGTTGGCAACCTGGTGGAATCCCACAACAGCACTATAACAAGCGCGGGGCGTGACTAAACCCGAAGCGCTGTCTGCTTTTCCAGTGGCATCGCGCCATAACCCATCTGCGACCAAGAATTTTCTAAAAACGTGACCCACATCCTCTTTCAGTTCCCTAGCCCTCTCCCAGCAGCAGCTCCCGCTAGCCAGCAGCCCGGGCGGCGCTGGGCGTTGTACCCACGGCTGCCCTCCGGCCCAGAAAGGAAAGCAGCTTTACTTGCCCAGCGTTATCTTTCAAGCGCTAACTGAACGTGAGGCAACTTGAAATTCCCTCGCTAGCAGCCACGGTGAGCTCGTTGCTACAGAGCTGATCCCGTCCTCGTGTGGAATCAGCACTTCTGCTCGGCCGGGCGGAATCTGGCTTATCCCACTGCCGCTCTGAACGCGCCGTATTCGGACCTGTTCCCGCAGCGCTCTCTCCCGTAGTTAGACATGCTGCCTTACGGGCAAGGTGGCAGAAGGCAGAGAGGAACAAGCCGTGGGTGATCCGAACGCCAGGCAGGCAAAACTGCTGGCAGCACGCTCTCCAAAGCGGCGGGACAGTGACACCTTGCACCATCTCATTAATCGTTCACCTGCAGCTACACTGTCAGCCCTCTGGCTATGGCGAGCTCCTGATAACTCTCCTAAATCTTTGCACAGACACGAACAAGGAAAGCTTCGAGTGGCCGCTCGGGAATTTTTAAGGAGGAATGCCAGGACTGCGAGCTGGAAAGGCAGGGTTAGCTCTTCCCTGCGTGCCAGGGGGCAGAACGGCCACGTGGGACATCCTCGACAGCTTTTGCCGAGAAAACAGAGCGCCGGAAGCCCAACTGCCTCTCAAGCGCTTCATCTCAGGCCACAGCTAGCCCCCAGCTCCTGCAGAACACGCTTAACCCGCTGTCCTCTCAGCTTTCCCAAACACGCTTAGATTCGAGCCATCTGCAAAGAGCCCAAGCAGGTGAACAAGGACGCAAAGGAGAGGGGACAAGGCGGTCCTGAAACCACTGCACTCCGCACCTGGGTTCTACAGCGCAGAGGTCACGGCGCTCAGCATGCCAAGACCGCCCAGAGTGGGGACGGAACGGGCACGTGCGCGTACGGAGGCGTCAATACACGGAGACTTACTCTTGTTACCAGAACAGCAACAAACCAAAGGAAGAAATCGTTCCTTGCCCAAGTCACACGCAGAGATTATTAAAGCTGGATTTTGGAAGCAGTTCAGTTCTGATCTCTGCCTCTGAAAGAGCTCCCTGCCCTAAACACAGACGCTATCTCAGAAAGACCCTTTCACTTGCAACGCCTCACCAGGCAGGCAACGAGCAACAGCCCTATTTTCAAGGCATGGGAAAAGGCAGATAAAACGCCACAGAACGACCTGCGTCTTCCTCCTCTTCGCCTCTAGAAAGGAAAAGAGACAGACCCCTGAAGCCAGCTCAGAAATGCTTCTGTTTGCCCTCAGTACCTACATAAGCTGTACATACACGTAGCTTTTCTTCTGGACTTATTAGTCCTTACCTCTGGAAAGTCTGTGCGTAGACGCCCTCTTAGGGTGCACAGATACACACGCTGTTCTCTGGAACAAGCTATCTTCCTAAAACAACTTCTGACTTCTCCTTCCTTCTTAACTCTTCATTGCTCTTTCCCTTTTTAGCTGAGCAGCCGATGTGAAATAAAAACGTACGCCTTGGTGAACGCTCCAAGACATCGGTTTAGACCCAACTCCTTACCTACCGCCTTTCAGACTGGGGGTTTTCCTCCAGCCTGGGGCTGGTGGTACTTGTTTGCTCACCGCTCTGGACGAGCGTGGTCTCCCAAAGGCTCACAACTAGCCACGCTACTTGTATTTTTCCCTTCTTGACCAGGAGGGATAAATTTCTCCTAGAATGACAGAATGTTCTTACACACCACCACCATGCCTGTCAGTCTCGAATCCCAGACCCTTACCTTTTAAAAAGACTAGTTTTCTAGCATGAGTCCTTCACGAGCAGGTCACACCTCTTCAGTAACCAGTTTTTACGCTGGCAATCCACAAGCCAACAGCACCATCCAGCGGCCCCTTCTTCAGCCACCGCTTTCAAGAGCTAGGGATTAATTCTGAGTACCTCCCCAAGGGCTATGCACCTTGTGAGGCTTTCTCAGAAACACCGAGGTCCTTCAGCTCCCTCGGTTTCTCTTGTGCAGGTTATTTCCCCGAGGAAGCGGGACTTCATTTCCAAATGGAACAAACCCCAGCACCACAGATAACCGCAAACGACGCTTGTTTCGGAAACTGCAGGAGTCTCGTCCTCAGACAGCGCTGAGATTGCTTTCCACACGTATCCCTTGTGTACTCTCCTGAGGCCTTCAAACCGTTACTTACAGACAGCTTTCCAACAGTTCTGAGGCGTCACTTCATCACTGAAGCCTGCTGATGACCAGAGGGAGCCTCCATATCGGTTAAGAGCTAAAGGGCACCTCAAATACGGAACTTCCAACCTGCTGGTGCCAGAGTGCTTCAGACCGCAGAAGACCTTGACCGCTCTCAAGACAGAGGGAAACCCGCTGATTATCAGATGACACTCCTCATCCCTGTGGTATAACCTGTTCCTTTTTGAGGCTGGGACAGTACTACCCTTTGAGATCAGCCGCGTTTGGGCATCCATTCAATTCCTTGGCAGCTGGGACCAAAAAAAATCTACGCCCTGGTCATTCAGCAGCCGTTTGGATCACGGCCAGCGTTACAGCACATCTTCGCCGTTACCTGAAAGCATAGTGGGAAGGGACTTCTTCAACAGCAGCATGGCTCTGGGAGCTAGCACCGCTCCTCCCTCGCTACACGGTCGCAGGAGACCGCCTGGGCTTAAGCAGAACCAGTCTGTTTCTGGGATTGCTTGTCCTAAAGCTGGGACTTAATCAGTGGGACATCTCCTTTCTCCGAGAGGCACGTTTCATCTGAGGACATCCAGTCCTCTGCCTGGCGAGGGCCTGGGCCAAAGGGTTATCTTTCTCATATTTTCATGGGTGCTGCAACAACACACTGAAGAAAGGTCGCCGTTAGACTAAATTCCCCCCAGGTGCCCGATAATTCTGAAGGCAACAGTCCCGGGGCTGTAGCAATAGAAGAAGAGAGGTTGGCTTGAAGCAGTCGAGCCAAAAGACGGTTAAAGCAACAACAAAAAAGCAAATGGCAGCGGTGTGTTCAAGGCAGGAATAAGCACTGCGCGCCCTCGTTAGGGAAAGAACTGGCGTGATCTCATCTCAAAGGGGATTGAGGTGCTTAATTGCCTCTGCAGCCAATTCAAACGCTCAAAATTCCTGAGTCTGTGAAGCTAAGCGCGGATTTAATAATAAAATGTTCCTTTACCTAGAAGAAAAACTGCTTTAAAAGTCAGCTGTAATTAAATGCTGACAGGTCTTTGAGCTAAACCCTTTTGTAACAGTAGCAGGAACACAGCGTCCCACTGTTAACACCGCATTTCACGCTCCACAGGGACCCGTTTTCCTTTTCCTCTGTGGCGTGCCTCAGGCACGGAACAACCCCAGAGTCTAATCCCACTTTCCTTCAGGCTGGCAGGACCGCAGAGGTCCTTCCCACGGGATGTTTTCCCAGCGGGGCGCACTCGCTCAGCACACAGCCGAACCCCCAGTGCCCGGGAGGATGTCCACCTTGACGCTAGAGAACCACTCTACGTTTTTCCTCCTTTCCCATCCCAGAACCGCAAGCTGGAAGCGCCCAGCCAACATATTCAAGGCTTGTGTAGAGCCGAAGCATACGTTGGTCGTGGACTGGGCAGAAAGAAGCGACCGCGGCCGTCGCTGCGGGCTTCCTCCGTTACCTTTGACGCATTTCTGCTCGCTCTTTGGACTTCTGGACGAGGTCAGCGTGACAGCAGCCTGCGCTGGAGGACTGCAAGAGTCTCAGGTACCGCCGGCCATACCAGGAGCGGCACGGGTGCCTATGACAAATAAAAGAGATTATTGATCTTGTGCCCCAGGGCCTCCGAAAGGGCCGAACGGCAGCAAAAAGAGGACTCTTAGTTGCCAGGCTTCAGCTTCAAACTCTCCTCAGCAGCAAACGCCGCACACGGACGCACGCCCTTTCTCAGCAAGTAGGAAAGGGAGGAAGGACTCTCAAGGAGATGGATGAAATCTGGTGGTTCGTGCCACTAAAACTTCAGGAGTGCCCAGGGAGACCAAGGCTATGTTGGCCATCATTAACGCATCTGATTAGCCAGCCTGTTCCTAAACCATATTCACTGGAGAAAGGAGGAATTAAGAGCCAAGGGCAAGCCCGAAGGCCGCAGCAGCCACCCGGAACAACAAAAACCCACCACAACACACCCACACCCAAACCTGTTTAAACTGGGGCCAAATCTGGGAAACACAGAAGCTGAGCACCAAGGACAATTCTCAGAAGGATCAGTAGGGCGCTACGGGAACGATTTCCAGGAGCGAGCCTCCTTCCACCCAGAGCACGCTCTGGACAGCCCTTCCTCCCACGGTCCACCATCCTGGACTGTGCTAGCTGAGGTAGAGTCAGAGACAGAAATGAAGCGGAGCGTGTCGACGCAGGCTGCATCTTTCTTCTACGACAGGTAAGGAGAGTGCTAGAGGGCTCTCAGCAGGGAGGGAACGGAGTCGGCTTTGAGAAGTTGTGAAATCGTTGCCTGTTTCCACCCAGCTGCCTCAGTGATGGGAAAGGCTGAGCAATCGCTTCGGGACTAGCAAGAAATAATAGCCGGCTTGCCCAAATCGTTATGGAAAATAAACCCAACAGCAAGCCGTATAAAAACACGAGCTGCCCAACAAACCTCAAATGACACGGTCAACTGGATGAGAACCTAGTGGAAGAAGGACGCCCTTGTTGCTACTTCCTAGCTGCTCCCCAAACATCTAGCGGTGTTGACGGGGAGTGACCGAGTCACGATTACACCATTTTGTCTGCGGCAAGTAAAAGGAAGATAAATCTTTTGCTCGCTAAGTCTCTCAGCAGAGTCCTCACTTGAGACCAACAACTCTATCCCCTGGCTGGGCTGGGGACTTGCACTGGCCTCTAGAAAGACTCCCCGCTCTACCTGAATTTTCATCAAAGCCACTAATTACGAGGAACTCATAACGCCCTTTTCCTTTTCCTAGCTAACGTGTAAAAGGAAAAGAAAAAAAAGAGCAAACCCCACACAACTCCTATCCAAAGCACCTCCTATCCGAGGACTTCCCACCACCCGAGTGTCAGAGCAAACCGCCTTCCATTAAACATTTACAGAGAGCTCATCTCAAACAAACAAACGGAAGTTTGGAGTCGGAAGCGTTTAGCTGGATTAGAGATCGCTTTCCCTCTCGCCCCGCCAAACGAGCGGCATGGAACAGAGATAAGAGGGGCTCAAAACCACTGTCAAGTTGGGCACCGCAAAGGACTCCTTCCCAGGTCTTTCCTGGGCATGTTCTAACCGGGAGAACGACCATGCTGTGGACGCGGCGCTCCTCCCTCATCCCTCGTGCAAAGCAGGAGCGAGCGGATGGCGTGTTGGTGAACGGAACGTCCCCCTCATCCAGGCTGCTGCAGAAACAGCGCTGGTTCTACTGAGAGCACGGCCCCGCTAGCCCCCGCTGGCGTGTGCAAGCCGCTCGACTCTCCTCTCCTGGCTCTCCTCGGTGGATTTTGCACACTACAGAGATCTTGACGGATTCCACTGAGCGACAGCCTACTTCAAAGGCAGCCCCCACACGCCTCGGTCTCAGCCGGGCTTACAGCAGAGCGATCTCCTGTGAGGACAGGGAGCTGCTCCATCCCTGCTCGTGATCGCCATTCTCGGGTGGATCTCTGTGAAACTGCTTTGAAACGAAGCGCCAATAACGAACACGAGCCAAAGATTTCATCCAGGGCATCTCATTCCCTCTCAGATCCTGCCAGCGGAATAAAACTGCAAGCTGTACCAGTAAGAAGAGAATCGGCTCTACCATATGAGCACGTCCCTTTCCAGCATCTCTCTGCCTCTGTGGCTGGTGGGATCCATAGGAGCGCTTGACCTGATGCCAATCCCCTAGACAACAATAAAGCAGAGGCAGCGAAGAACAAGGACAAGCCCGCAGGAACCACCTACCCAGCTACGCGGGACCGCTGCAACAAGCCCTCATCAAACACGGCTAGCCAAGAAGTCACCGTGCTTTCCGTGACGGCGGGTCTTCTCCTCCCGAGGCGCAGCCCGGACGGGACGCGGGCAGCCGATCCAGACCGGCGTGTGCTGCAACAAACCGGTCGGTGACCCGAGGCCACGGTACACGGCCGAGAGGGGCAGGGTAAAGGCCATGAGCTAGCCCCACGGAGAGGACAAAGCCAAAGGTGCACGAGAAACTCATCGCAGAGCAACGGTGATCGCTTGAAGAAGGCGAATCTGAACGTAACGGTGAAAAAGAGAGCCCGGTGTCCGCGTACATCCCTAGGCAGCGCTGAAGCCAGGAAGAGCCCCAGCAACCAGGTGGGCCAACACAGGAGAACCGCTCGGACGAGAGGACTAGGAAACCGAAGGCAGAAGCCACATCCACAAGCAGGCTGCGCACTAGGGAAATTCGGGCTTTAACAAGGCCGTTACAACGTGTAGGAGATAGGTTTTAGGAGTTATTAGAAGGCCAGTCACAACAGCTTGGGAGGAAATTGGAGGGAAAGGCACAGAAAGGGCAGAGGAGCCTGGAGAAAGCCCAGGAAGGCACTCTGAACGAACTGCAGCGGCAAGCTCTCTGTGAGCAGCTCTTGGCAGCCAGCTGCCTTTTCCCAAGCGGGTCGGTACTCGTAGCTGGCAAGCATCCCCAGCGGGACGGGACTGCCTTGACCCCCCGGAGATACGTCTGTGTAACGTACACCCTGCCCGAGACATTGGGAAGAGCGGTCCGGGGCAATCCAAGAAACGGGCAAAAGCTCTAATTTAGCATGCACGACATCTTTATTTACGCTGCTGTCATCATTTATACCCACGGGTTGAAACCTACACCCCAGAACAACAAAAGTCGCCTACACGCAACAGGCTCTGCGCACGACGTCGATTTTACACCCCGCCGAACAGCAACCTAAGGTAAAAGAAATCGCTTCGCCACTTACTCCCGGTACGGAATCGAGTCCTTGTCCCTGCTGGATTTCAGTCAGAATTTCAGAGGAGCCGCGGCCCGCTCAGGCACACGGAGCAGGGTGCGTGACTGGACTTAGCAGGACTCTGAAGCGCTCAGTTCCGCCAGCGCGCTGCCAGCCCTCGTCCCGCTCCCTGCCTGCAGGCGGGCCCACCAGCTCAGCGCTGGAAGGCCGTTAGGGCTCAGCCTCACCAGGATTAGCGTTATCCGCGCGTTAATGTTCACCCGCCGAGCACAAACAGCTGGTGGCTGCACGGAAGACCTTCTAGCGTCAAAACCTCTGCCGTTAGCTCAGCCTTTTCTACTCTTCCGCTTAATCCGGTGGGGCTCGCTTTACTCCCCTCCCTCCAGAGGTCAAGAGGCAGCTCGTTCGGCAGAGTATTTACGAATCGCGTCAATGTCTGCGCGCCGGCAAAGCGAGGAAGCGACCTCTTCCCTCTTTTCCCTTGCCCAGAGCCCTTCCCCGTTAAAACACCGGTGCTGTTCCGGCGGGCGCGCTGAGCTCGCGCGGCAGGTTCTGCGCACCGCCGGCCCGCTCGCCCCGGGGACAGCGGCCCAGCTTTTGCCATCAACCTGCATCCCGAGATGAAATCTGTCGCCGGTTTCCTCTCCTCGCAAACGGGGACAGTTTTCGGTGGCCGCGTTTTTCAGTGAATGAACCGCAACGCGACTGAAGGCTTTCAGTGTCTTTTAAAACAAATAAATAAGTTCTGCTGGCCATGAATCCGGGCCAGTGACCCCTTCCACTGAGGACATCCAAACATCCCAGCGAAAAACCGACAGCCAGGGCTGCCTGCCCTCTTGGTTATTTCATCGAGCACTTCAGACCCACAGAACAGCACAGCAGAAGGCCGGGAGGACGAGACAGTTAATACATTAATACTCTATTTTGAACAATATATTAAAAAGACACGGGGAGATAGCAATATTTTAAAGGTGAAAAGACGGAGGCAAAGAACAATTTACTCACAGGCACCCAGCGAGTCGAAACGGGAGCTGGAAAAACACCCTTGGAGGCCCGACACCAGCTCTGCTGAAACCTCTTCGTAAAACAATTGCACACTGGGTTGGTGTTTTTAACTAAGATATAACTCAGTCGTTACTACATCCATGCTTCCCTGGCCCGTGCTTAACAGCTTCTGGGGACTTTCTCCGGTGCTGTTTTTATTTCACAAAGAAATTCCTGGAGTCTTTAATTACTGCAAAAACAATCACATCGATCCTCATCCCATCGTATATACAATTCCATGATGATGAAGCCTGCTTAGATAAACCGAAAACAGTAGAAACCAGTAACGGGCACAGAATTACATTCTACCTACAAAACTGTTCTAAGAAGCACTTTAAGAGAACCTCAAATCCACTCTAGAGAGAGCAGCTCCAAGGGCTGAGAAGAAGATGAGGCAGCATTCTGTCCGTCGCTCACGCACGTCCTTGCACAGCAATTAAAACACCACCAGCTGGTACTTTAACCTGTGTCCTAACTGCCAGAACCTTCACAGAACCCACATCCCGATTTTGCTTCCCGATGGTGACGACGCTCGATTAAGACAAGCGAGAGTCTCCAGCCGGTTCCATCCAAGTGTCTCTTCCCACGGGAAGAGCAAGGGACTGAAAAACCACCATCACCAAGCGGTCGAGACCCGTTCAGAAACCTTCCAGAGGCAAAAAAAACAACCCAAAAATCACGGTTTGTGGTAGCCTGGGAATAGATTTCAGCAAAGAAAAGAATACTGACAAATGTGAGGGCCTGAGGCACGGTTAGAGCCGGGAGGTTGAAGCCGACGGACGGGCAGAACGGTCCGAGGACATCTCCGCTCCCGTTTGTGCCGCGTCTGTCCTACATAAAACCAACCGCGGCTTCGTCGGCTTCACCCGGCGACGTTCAGAGCCCTGGGAAGCCTGGAGGCCGGGGGGAGGGAGGGGGGTGTCTTGGGGTTGCGGTTGTGTTTTTTCCCCCACAGCAATTAAAAACGTTCTGATAATTGGTCATGACTCTGCTCCTTCAAACGCAAACTTGGCAGGCCGGGATTTTTGTGGAGCTTTCTGGAACGGGACGCAGATAACCTGCCACAGAATTGCTGGGTGCTCCGGGACGGCTTTCAAAAGAAGGCTTTATTAGAACTCGGACTTGTTTACTCCTTGCGATGAGCACTGTCATCCCAATTCCTGTCATTAAATGCACAACTCTGACAGCTGAAACGGCAGCAATAATGGCACTGTTAGCCAGAGGAAGTTGTTACTGTTCAGGCCGTTGCCAAGAACGTTTTAAAGGCTTCCACTCTGTGTTTCAAGTAAATCTGAACTGAATCTCCATCCATTCCACCTCGCTTCATTTCTGGAGCACAGGCCTGAAAATCTTCCCTTTTACCAGGCAAACCCCAAGTCCAAAGCAAGATTTTCTACCACACCGTTGCTACGTCCCGCTGTGACATAAATGTTACACAAACTCCTTTAACCGATCGGTACAGTACACACGGCGCACCTTCCATAATCCCGGCTCCGTCCCATACGCTCATTTCCCACACAGGAAAAAAAACCCGAAGCCGGTCCCGGTGTTTCGGAAATCCGAGAGCATTCACACCCCAAACACGCGGAGAACACACGATCTTCCATTCATCCCTCGCACTGCCATCCATCCCAGTATTCCCTACCGGCAACCTACAACACCATTGCTTTCAGGAGACGAGGGAGCCGACGCTAGGAAGCCCTGAAAAAGTCTTTCCAACGGCTTTGATTTTCCAGTCAGCTGATAAGAGAACGCCAGCGGAATTCCAGCCGCGGAGGAGGACGTTTCATCGCCAAGCAGCAGGTAACACGGGCGCCGCAGTGAACAACAAAACGCTCTGCCGTCGCATTTCCAAAAGCCAAGCGCGCGCCCGTTCAGAAATGTGCGAAGCAGAACGAAGCAGCTCGTGCAGCGCGGCGCTTCTGCAGGAAGAGAGGACTTAGCAACAACAACCACCAGCTCTGGTTTATTAAGAGTTTAAAAAGAAATCCCAACAAACACGCTAGAGAACAAAAAGCCTCTTCATATCCTGGTTTGCAGCGCACAATGAAAACAGACATAAAAACTAATTTGGTACTGGCAGAATTTCCGCGATATTTGGATTTGATTCAGTGCATTCTGTGAAGAACTTCATCTATTCGAACTGTCAGGTGTCATCTTTTTGTATTTTACAATATCAAGCTCCAGGTTACATTACAATTCCCTGACCAGCAAGAATGGTTTTGACTTTTTTTCTTCCTCAGAGCAATGAGATATCCATTAAAAACCAATTCCAGTTAAAAATGCCCGAAAACCTCAAGAGCTCTAAAAACCCAACTAGAGAGCTACCGGGCACAAAAGAAATTAAAAATACCATCAAACACTCCGGGAGAACTTACTGGTCCGATCAGAAACAGGCGCAATATTTGGGAACTCTCACAATTCTCCCTTCTTCTGAATCTGCGTGTTACTTAATGCACCTACTGATTTCTGTACTAACTTCCCTGTTCCCCAAGTTTCTTTGTTCCTCACAATTGCATCCAGAGGCTTGAGCTCTGCCTCTCCAGAGGCCTTCTATGAAAGCAGGAGCTGGACTTGAGACTTGGATTGCGCAGATGTTTGGCACAGTGCGACTCTGCCCGCGCTTCACAGAGGATTATAACGTGCTCAGAAATTCTTTGACCTGCAAAGAGAAAGAAATAGTCAATCCAACTAAGTATTTACGGACAGAAATACACAGCAGCTGCGTTCACCTCTCCATCGCTTTGTGCTTTACTACAGCCTATGGAAAGAGGAGCTGGGAAAAATGATCCTAGGCTCAGCCCTGCCACTTCTTGTCCATCGAGAACTTTTCAGCTGTGGTACCTGTAATTTAGCAGGTGCGGAGAGAGACGCGTCAGATCATGGAATCAGAGAATTATAGAATCAGAGAATGTGAGGGGTTGGAAGGGACCTCTGGAGATCATTGAGTCCAACCCCCCTGCCAAGCAGGACCAGAGAATCTAGGGCAGGTCACACAGGAACGCATCCAGACGGGTCTGGAAAGTCTCCAGAGAAGGAGACTCCACGACCTCTCTGGGGAGCCCCTTCCAGTGCTCTGGAACCCTCACGGTCAAGAAGTTCCTCCTCATGTTGAGGTGGAACTTCCTGTGCTCTAGCTTGCATCCATTGCCCCTTGTCCTATCGCAGGGCACAAGTGACAAGAGGTTGCCCCTTTCTTCTTGACACCCAGCCCTCATCTATTGATCCCCATTCATTAGTCCCCTCTCAGGCTTCTCTTCTCCAGACTAAACAGCCCCAGGTGTCTCAACCTTTCCTCATCAGGCAGGTGTTCCAGCCCCCTCATCATCCTCGTAGCCTCCGTTGGACTCTGTCCAGTAGATCTCTGTCCCTCCTGAACTGGGGAGCCCAGAACTGAACGCAGGACTCCAGGGGAGGTCTCACCAGGGCAGAGCAGAGGGGGAGGAGGACCTCCCTCCATCTGCTGGACACACTCTCAATGCACCCCAGGAGACCATTGGCTTTCTTGGCCACAAGGGCCCATTGCTGTCCCATGGAGAACTTGTTGTCCACCAGGACTCCAAGGTCCTTCTCCACAGAGCTGCTCTCTAGCAGATCACCTCCCAGTCTGTACTGGTGCATTCTGTTGCTCCTTCCCGGGTGCAGGACTCTGCACTTATTCTCATGAGGTTCCTCTTTGCCCAGCTCCTCCAGCCTGTCCAAATCCTGCTGAATGGCCGCACAGCCTTCAGGTGTATCAGCCAAACCTCCCAGTTTCGTCTCACCAGCAAACTTGCTGAGAAGACACACTGTCCCTTCATTGAGGTCGTTCCCCCCACGGTCCTAAACCAGAGCCCTGTGTCACAAAGGAATGATCTCAAAGCAGGTCTAAGCCAAACACGAGGAAGACAGTATCCGCCTCAAAAGATCTGTCCTTCGGCAACCACCAAGTCACGCCCGCCAGCAGAACATCGTTCCTATTTCACGTCCATGAACAACCCAATGCGTCTGGTTAGGACATTCCCTGGACTGTGAGGTTAGCAAATAAATAATAAAACAACACCTAGCAAAACCATAGTACTTGGAAAAAATCCGACGGTGTAGAGCAACGCCATAAGTAGCTCAGCTCCTGTGGAGCTCCATTTCCAAGCCACAGAACACGGTGTTGCTCTTTCGGCAGAGGCTCCCGTACGCAGAGCGCATCTGTAACCGTTTTGTCCGAGTTCTTGACGTGAAATGGGAACAGCTGGATCCCGTTCTCCAGCCGTGACCCTTCCCTTCCTAGTTCAGGGCTCGTGGAGGCGGATTAAAGAGAGGGGTCAAATCCCTTCCCGTAGAGAAGGGAACACACACCTGCGCCAGAACTCGAACGGTCTCACGAGGAAGCCACCCTCCACTTCAGAAAGCAGCCACCCAAATACAAGTCAAGTTGTCCCCATCTGCACCCCGTCAAGATTCAGATACCACACACCCAAGGAGTTAACACGTTGATGGTTTGGTCTAGCTCTAAAATACATAATACACCTTGTTGTGCTAAGGATTAGATCTTCTTAACCTCAACCTGAATTCTTTTTATATCAAATGGAGATTATTTTTTCAATGCCTTCGAAAAAACCTAAAAATTACTTCCGGTTTCTACTCTGCATTACTTCCCAGAAGTGGAAAGCTACCTTTGCAAAGTACTCCTCCGAGTTTCGGACCACCAAAAATAACGGAGTAGCACTTCATAATGAACACAACCGAAGGGAAAAACTTCACTGGTAGCGCCAACTGAAGAAACAAGACTAAAAATAAGGAGTATTGCTGCGGGCTCTAGGAGTGCTCATGATCTGGATGACTGAAACGCCGCAGAGGGGTGACTGTTCTCCCCTGTTTAGCTAGAAATAGCTGCAAAACCTAAAATAGTTTGTCATTGGCTCGCCGCTTTGGGTCAAAATTCGGCTGAATTCAGTAAACAGTGAGTTCAGGAAACTCACCCTTGAGTTTTCGGTTGTGCTGTGACGTCACAGAGCCCAGCACCCCGGTTCTCACACTGTCGGTGAGACACTTTCACGCCTCACACAGGGAAGACTTTAAACGGAAAGCTGGTGTAGGGAGTGAGGTGAAGAACCGCAGGTTCTCAGCCTTCAGAGAACGCCACGCTTTGAGACGCACAAAGCATCCTGAATTCATTCTGACCTGCATCATCAGTCTGAAACTTTACCTTCTCGGTCATGTGGTCACATCTGTCCTTTTTGCCTTCAAAGTCTTCATTAACATCTAAGGTTAAAACAGGTATTTCCTGCAGACAGTCACAATCCGTCCTGTGTCGGGACAGGAACAAAGACAACATTACCAGCTGAAAAACGCACCCATCGTCCGGGCGTCCGTCAGCGTTTCCGTTGTTAAGAACCCCCCAGAAGAACCGCGGATATAAACTACAGCCAGGAGTCCTGACTGTAGAGCGGCCTGAATTTCCAGGGCGGCTCCTCGGGTTGATGACGGATTATTGGACATTCCCTTCCCCCAGCGCCTGTTATTAAATTCAACCGTGTCTTAGAACAAGCGCCGGTGAAGCCTCTGCGAGTCAGGTGAGAAGAACAGACAGAAACACGCCTGGAGTTTCACTGGACGTATCGCAGGAAGAGCGGAGGTTTCGCTGCTGGGAGAAGCGTTACGGAACATCCTTACGAAGACGCGCCCGCCTTTAAGAAACCATTAAACGAACCCTACCGCAGCGTCCTGTGCTGGAGCCAGCTTTCGTGTTTGTAATGAAGCTTCTCCAGGTATTCAATGGGAATTTCTTGCTCTTCATCTCTTCCACGCAAGTACATCCTATTTAAGCATTTCTAAAGGCAAAAGAGATTTTTGGAAAGTAAAAAGAGGGGCTGTTTTTGCAGACCTAGAGAGGAAGTCTGGTTTGCTGAAGATTTTTTTGCTGCGCTCGGTAAGGCCAAAGATGACCACTGAGCTTGCTCTCCAACGAGCACAGAAACCCTACGCCGTGGTCAGCTGACGGGGCCCACAGACCACGCACAAACTCCAAGGACCCAAGGAAACGCATCATGCTTTTCCTCCGTGCAAGGCAAGGTCCGTGTTCAAAGGAGGAGTAGCGGTGTACTGCACCAAAAGAGCACAGAAACCCCCCTTTAACAGGCATACATTTCTAGCTCTCAAGGAAATGTAGTTCCTTTGAACATTGCTCCTGTCCTGAAGACATCCACGTGGTTTTAAGCGTTTCTAGACCGCGTTAGTCATAGCTCAAGTATTAACAGTCTTCAGGGGAATACAACCTGAACTGACTGGTAGGACTCTTAGAGAGCAAGACAAGGGGAGCTTAAGATTTTGAGAAGATTACATTTCAAAGAGAATTTCTCAACCGTTTCCTTGCCTGAGACGTTCAAAGCCATCCCTGAAAGTGAGACACAGTGATACGCAAGGACACGCGGTTGTGACCGTACTGGAGCTGATCGTAAGCATATTATTATTATTTTACCCTAAAAAAGGTCTAAAATCATAGTCAAATCCTACTTTTCTTAGGAAAAAACAACCAAAAAAGTACTTTGGAAGCACAGACAAAGATCAGATTTTACAGGCCAGGCACAGAAGACGCGCTCTCGTTCTCCGCGCGGTCGCCAATTTTTATTCCTCACCTCGGGAGTGGCTCTGAGATAAACGATCCCGTCCAGCGCCAGGCGTTGGCCAAACTGCTTATTCATCCAGTCGTGCCAGTCCTGGTAAATAGTCCACTCGGTTTCGTTCATGCAATCAGACTCGTATAACGTGGCTGCAAAGATGTATCTGCGAACACACAGCGGTTGTGTCAACAACCCGCGATTTACCGGCGAGAACTTCGACCTTCGCTTGAAGGGCGTCGGTCCAACGTACCTGTCGCTGTAGATAGAGCGCTCGAAGAAGACCACGGGGTTCTCCGCCTCTCGGAGTTTGCCATCCAGGGATCGGAGCTGCGTCCGGATCCTGCTGAGGCACGCGTAGGTCTGGAAGGTGAAAGCCCACCTCTCTGGTTTCTCGTACATCATCTGAAGCACGTTCCCACCGCTCTTCTGTGATTCGGTCAGCTCCTGCTTTTAAACAAAGGCAGCGACCCTGTCAGCTGAGAAGGTGGATTCAGGCGAGCCAGAGCTGCTGCACCACAGCGAAGCTCTTCTCTGCTGCGCTGGAGATCCAAAAACCTTCTACGGTTCATCCAAAGCCGTCTGCGCAGCGACGACTTGGGCCGCGAGGTCGCAGCTGGACCGCCAACAGAACTGCAGGCAGCCGACGGAAAAAGCCCCGTCAAAACCAATTTAGCAGTAGTTCCTTATTTCCTGGCCATTTCAGGGGCTGCCTTGCAGGACACATGGGCAACACTCTGCTTAGTTCGCCGTTGCCAGAAGTTAACTTCTGCCTAGCTTTTTTTCCCCACGCCTTGCTTTTATACGTAAAATAGAACAAGCTCTTAATGATTTTGCAATAGACGTCCTGCTGTTGAATAACGTTTGTTCTATAACACACCAAGCAACCTGGAAAACGGGAACTCAAACCTCGTGCTGAGAACCAGCAAAAAAGTCACATACGTTTCCTAAAACACCTGGCCGATCAGATTCAGAGCGAGCGGCCTTCTGAAATTACAGAAACATCTGACAGGTTTTTTTCTGGTCTGCTTTCCCAAAGGTTCCACCTGCGTTCCTGGTACCATACCTCGCAGTCCTCCTCCGATTTTTGCTGAATGTTGCACCATCGAGCCAAAGGCTCGGGAACCACTTCCCATTCCTCGCCAGCTTGTTTCAGAATCCTCACAAACGTCGATTTCCCGGCAGCTGAAGAAAAAGCATTCCAGAGAAAGGGCAGTCAAAACTCCTCCGATAACGGCATTATTTAACTGTGATACACTCTGGCTTTGAGGCCCATGAAAAAGTCTCCCACACCCGTGTACTTTTGACTTCAAGAGAAGCACGAATCAGAGACCACCACGTACCACAGATTAGCAGTGAATTAAGCAACTGGGTTTTGCTTTTTGATGTTTAACCCGAACCAGTAAGTCTTGGCCCGGATCGGTTCCCCAAGTTCTATAAAGTTACACTTGCACATAGAACAGAAAATCTGACATTTGTAAAGATGCTTCGTGGTCCGGCCTCGGGCGTGAAGTCGCAGTCCTCCTAGGTTACTCTAGGAAGGAGACATTTTCAAAAGCCAGCAAGGAGGAAAGGAACGTAAAGTGCAAGGGACGCTTTCTCCGAGGAGGACGGGAAGGCGGCATTACCACTTACTTCCTCCAGCACGCAAGTCGTTAATCTGCCGCCGCTCACAAAACAGCTCGGGAAGGTTTAAAAAGAGCTACTCCAAGGCCGATCAGGGGGCTACCAACCAGCACAGCAAACTGACCCCCCGGCAACGCCCCTGCCCAGTTTTACGCACAGCCTCTTGCCAAAAAAGCAAAACTAAGGAGGATGATGAGGAGGAGCTCACTGCCAACAGCCAAACCTCGCCCTGCTCTTTGGGAGGGTGTAGCAGGCTCCTCTTGTTATTTAGGAGGAGAACCGAGCGTTCCGGGTTTGACCTCACAGAGGTGTTCTACAACCCAGAAAGGGGCGGGAGAAGTTTTGTCCAGGACTTCAGCGCGTCTTTAAGGTGAATAAGCTAAAAACTGTAAGAGAAAAGTTATATTTTTATATATATATATATATATACACACACACACCACTCCATGATT
>VZZY01023731.1:302273-331426 GCA_013400335.1 Eurystomus gularis | reverse complement strand
CCGGGGAAAAGGGTACCAAGGTTGTTTTATTGCTGTTGTGGCTGCCCGCGGTACAAATAGTCACACGTTCGGACAAGGAAGGCAATTACAAAGGAAAAAAAAAGTCATCTGATTTTGGCTGTGCCATGTTAGGTGTACAATATACAGGGAAAAAAACCAACCAAACCCTATCTACGAATAGCAGATAAGTTAGGAACGAGGTCAAGAAGGAAATAAAGACAATCATGGTCAAACATAGCTATTTATTTTCTCTTATAAACAGCCTTCAGTTTCTTATTGAAAAAAAAAACAACCAACCAACGAACCAACCGAAAACCCCTAGAATTTAAATATTCTGTCCCGTCCCATTCAGCAATCTGTATACATTATTTACAGCTCGCGCAGAAACACGTTGCAGATTTTTCAGACATTCCACTCTTTCCGTTTTATCGTCACAAGCTGTCCTCACGGAAAACTCCCGGATCAGCCCGAAGCGCCGCGGGCACCCCCAGCCTACAGCAAGGGCTCTTACACGGCATTTTATCCCAGAAATCCCAGGATTCTGAAGGAGGAGGGAAGGTTAGTGTTGCTCCCGTATTTTTTTTTTGCCTTAAAAACGGCCTTTTTTTTTTTTTTTCCTTGAAACCTCATCCCGTCTCATCGCGTTCTTCTCTCCTGGGACCACGGGACGCGCTCCCAGGTCCCAAGCAACGCGACCCCCGCCTAGGAAAAGAGCCGTGAAAAGAAGCGCTCCCCCCGCGACACGTCTCTGAAAAATGCCAGAGCTTGCAAACGTACAAAAATAACGAGCCTAGTTCAGCGGCTATAAAAATTAATCTCCCCTAAAAATACAATACTCTAGGAAACCGTTTACGGGAGTGGGTTGTCCCAAGGAAAACGGCGTTTGGCAGCTCCCTGGACTGCGGCCTTCACCCGGCAAGAGGAAATGGTAAGAAAAGCGGGGAAAGAAAAACGGCTTCACGCTTAAAATAACCAGCTGAAAAGAGAAGATATCGAGGAAAAGGCGGCGGGCGCCCGTAAAGCCGCTCGTGGTTCTAGTGGTGCAGCCTGGGGAAAAAGAAAAAAAAAGACATGGGATCCCAGCGTGAAGGAAACGAGACTGGGAGCAACTGGGAATCTTTTGGTGAAAGGAGAGCAAGGAGCCCGTGGTCGTGCTGCGGCTTTTGAAACGGTCCAACGAAAAGGGGGTGGGTTACGGACAGAAACACAGCGCCCGGCGGGAAAGGAAAGAACGACGATCCCGAAAGGATGCGTCGGGAGTAAAACCGGGCCTGGCGGCTCGAGAGAAAGGGAGGAGAGGAGAGAGGAACAGAAGGGAGCAATCTGCAAGGGAAGGAAAGTCCATAGCAGCAAGTAGATCTCACTGGTGAGTGAGCGTCAGGGAGACTGGGAGAGGGCTCAGGTCCTCCATCCTGCCCAAGGACGGTGCTCCTCTACATCCGAAAGGACAAGCAGAAGTTCAGAGCTCTACATTGCATAGTAAGCAGTAAAAGCAACTTGATACTTGCAGACGGGCCACCTGCCCCTGGAAACCTGTTTTCTCCCTTCATCTCCCGCTCGGCCGCCGGCAAACCGGCCGCAGCGGTTTCGGTTGCTATCCGCACGGCCAACCCGTTTCCCTGACTCGACTTGGAAAGGATTTCTGCCAGCACCGCGTGTCCACGCCACCTAAAGAGGGCCAGCAGCGACGGCGGTGGCCGAACCTGAGCGGAGCAGAGTCCGCCCCATCCCGTCTCGAGGTAGATGACCTCCCGAAGTTGCCACCCAAACCACCGACAGGGTCGAAAAGATGGAAACCACCAGAAACCAGAGGATTTCAGGACCCTATTCCACCGGCGGCCCAGCCCGGGGTAACCCCGCCGGCACCTTCCGCTCCCAGCGACAACCACGCTGAGCGTGTTTCGTCTGGTGACACGTCACCGAGTCCATCTGCAGCGCGGGGTTGGTTCAGGGTTCGTTTCTCTGGGGTTTATTTAGGGGGTTAGGGGGTGTCCTCCCCCTTCCCCCCAACAAATGCACTAATTACTAACACATTCACTCGATCCGGATCCCGTTTGTGCAACGCGGCAACTTGCGTTGAGCATTTCCACGCGCCCTGGCTTCAGGAGCGCAAACGCGCGTCAACGCCTGGTCCCACAGCTTTTGGAAGCAAACCAAAATAATAATAAACAATTAAACGCTGCACGTACGGACAGCGTAGGGATGACGCGCCATCCCGAGCGCTGCACACGCACCTTTCCCGTTGGCGTTTTCAAGTGTAGGAGAATTAACGATGTGTTCATACAGCTGTCAGGCAAATCATGATCTCCAAGCTTTTAGTACATGCCTCGAAACTACGCTCTGAAGGTGGCCTCTGCTGCCAGGTACTAAAGACAGAAAACACGCTATCTGCGTGATTTTTTTTTTTTACAGAATACATTCTAATTCTGATTGGCTGAACTGCAGCAGATGCCTCTGAATTTCTAGCACTGGCTGTTTAAAGAAAAAAACCCCAACCTTCCAGAGCAGAATCACGCAAAAAAATAACAACTACTGCGCTGCTATCACCCCAAGCAAACCCTTACTTCTCCATGGATTTTTTTTGCATTTCTAGCTGGTACGTGACACCGAAGCCACGCGACGGGGTTAGATCTAACGGAGGATATCTCCCGTTGAGCACCTTGGAGCAGGCTTCTGCCGCTCTCGCGCCTCGCTGCGATGGGGTAAGATGAGCTCTAGCACCGGTTGAAAGGCTCCTCTCCAAGAGGTGAGTTTGGAGAATCGACTGGACGTGGGGAGTTCTGCCGCTTTTTGCGCAGGCAGGTGGAGGGAGACCGCGCGTGGTTAACTCCTCAGGGGCCATTCTCCTTTCCGCTGTGAGGAAACACAAGGCTAGAGAGGCAAAGGTGCTCAGCCAGCTGGGGGAAGGCCACGTTTTGACTCGGTTGTCTCCGAAACAGAAGACGCACCTACCAAACCACAAAGCACTCCAAATTCACCGCTATCGCTTCTACCACCTGCTGTGCTTCCTCGGAGACGGGCTGCAGCTTTCAACGGGGGACACCGCCACCCCCCTACCGAAAAGCTGACGCGGTCCATGGAATTCTGTTCCCTCCGAGAGACGTTAAAAACCACAGCAAACACCGGCCGCCAGAGCTCCTCCACAGAGCCAGGCCTTTTATGCCGAACTCACAAACATCGCCGGTTATTTTTCAAGCCAGGCTTCTCTGAGTATAACCTACCCCAGTGCATTTATTTTTTCTTTTAAATATTGACTATTTTCCCTAACTGCATTTGTGCAAACTAACTGTTCATTTGGCAAACGCCCGGAAACTGAACAAGAGCGACTGAGCCACCTTGATGCTTCCCTGTTAAAAAAATAAAAGCAACTACGACAAGCCCGAAGCAACGGCCACAGACGAGGAACTACTTGCTAAGCCCAGATTCTTTGTCATTTTGACACTGCCTTCGTCGTCCCGCCTGAGCCACTAGAACTTCGCCATCGCTTCTCTTTAGAAGAAATCTCTCGTTTTGAAAAATTCTCTATTCATCTCTAAAAAAATAAGACAAGTATTTGTATTAAAAGCTGGAGATCATCGATTTTGGTAAGTTATGGCTTTTTTTTTTTTAGTGTAAGCATACATATATTTTCCTAAAACAAGTATCAGTAAGTGTCCTGGGTGTTAGTTGGTATTTTCTGTTTCCAGCAATGTTCAGTATTGTGTGTGCTTTGCACCTCAGAAGAGAGTCTGCCAAGGCACTTAGAGAACGTCAGCAAGTCTGTTAGGGACTTCATGAGAATGGGCTACCACTGACACGATACAAGAACCCATCCACCAGCAGAGTCAATCCCCCGGCCAAGCATGTTTTCTTTATAACACTCAGCACCTGCTAAAATTCCACAATGAATAACAGCTATAAAAAATTTAAAAATTAAAAAAAAAGAGCTATTTACCACGTGTCACTAACAGATAAAAGATTTCCCCTAATAAAAGCACAGAAAGTAGATCTTGGCTGTCATTAGGAACAGCAACAGGGGGTTGTTTTGTTTTGTTTTCAAAAAAAAAAAACCAACGAATGAGCAAAAAAAAAACCCAGATACCACACGCTTGCTCAAAGAAACAAGTAACTTCAAGAAATCCTCTTCCTTTTATCTGTCCTTAGAGGTGAGTTTTTCAATCAGTTCTTGAAGCGGTGCAAGTTCTCTTCTATCGATAAGGTTGAATTCCTGTGATGAGGATGAGGAGAAAGACAGTTTTAGCCGTGCAGCCGGGGTGAGAAGTCTTCTTCAGCCAGAAGCCAGTTGGCAGCGGGCTCTTGGAGACCAGGCTTAGCCACCACGGCACTTCCTGCCCGTCTGCCCTTAGCTGAAGAGCGGCGTTCGACTGCCTACAGCTTCTTCACCCCACTTACGGGAAGGGAATGTAAGAAGGTGTTGGGCTTTTTTAGAAGGAAGAGGGGGAACTACTGTTCTACTGAATTATCTGGCAGGCTACGCTTTTTGGTATCCAGTGAACAAATACTCGGTTGGAAACCGTCCCGTTCCTCGGATCCTTCTAGCAGTAAATATACAGGAAAAAAGGAGTACGACACTTAGTGTCCCAGAGGTGTTGGCTCTCCTACAAACCACTGAAGGAGCATTACTTTGAGACGTGACTTTTTCGAGACTAGAATTGTGAGCGCAACGCTCCTGCCACGCTTACCTGAACAAAAAATATAAAGTGCTTGAAAGAAGTGTTGAGGTGTGCCTCTTCCTGCAGCTGGATCACGGGATCAAAGTGCTGGTGATAAATGTGAGCGTAGACTCGGAAGAGACGCTTTAGAATGGTCTTTGCCACTGACATGAAGTTCTTTGGGAACGGTACCCCTGGAAAGGAGACAACAGACGGTTTATTCCTACAGGCCCAGGCTGCCTTCGCCTATTTTGAAAGCCGTTTTAACCCAGCCCTCTCTCTTGCACAACAAGCTGGTTTCACTCAGCGATTCCTTCCGTAAATCACAGGCCATCCTAAGGCTGAAGCGCTCTGAATGACCGCAGGAGAGGCTTCCTTCCCTTCGCTACTCCAGCGGCTAGTTCCAGGACAAAACTGACTCCTCCTAAATGCTGACCCCCTCCTCAACCCAGCTACGAAATCCTCTCCGACCGAGAACCTTCCTCCCTTCTGGTAGGACTCAGACACCCAGACACAGGTATCTAATGCTCTTAAAGACGCCCTCTCGGTAGTGCCTGGCCTCTGCCTGCCAGCGCAGTCTCCTGCAGGCTCTGAGTCCCACCACCGCCTCTGTGCACGTGCCCAGGATCCCACAGGGTACTCCGAGGGAGACCAGATACCTGAAACCACCTTTGGTATCAGCCATCGAGTTTTACACTTCTCTTGGCTGAAGTGAAATCAGACGGAGGGTCTCCTCCGCCTCCCAGCACAAAGACTCCCGTTTCCATCCTGCCCATCTCCAGAGGCCACTGCTTTCTCAGCCGCCTGCTGAAGACCTCGGAACCTTTCAGTGAAAACCCATTTCAACAGCAGACCTTTTTCAGTGCACAAGTTCTATTAAAATTGCTTAGGAAACAGCAAGCAGCTCCTGGGAGCCACAACGTCTCCAGCTGACACATCCACAGGCTAAAAAAAGGTGTGTATCAACCCTCTCAAAAGATTAAACCTGTCTAGCTCCTCATCACGCAGCAGTTTTCCCAGTTAGTTATACGCTGCGGCCTTTCAGTCTCTTTCTGAATCACTACCTTTCAAAAATACATCCTATTAACAGAAAAAAAAAAGGTCTGCAGCAAAGTACGTGCCGCAGTTATAGATCACGTCCCGATGTAGTCTTTTGAACGCGGGTTTAATATTAAGTGTAATGACTTAATACCAGTTCTGTGAGTAGTGGACTTGTACCCCAGCTCTGATCGCTGCCCTGGCACACGGAAACAAACGCCGCGGTACGCGAAGAAGCCCTGCTCCCGTGACTAAGCAGGGAAGATACAGCTTTTTGGCGCTTCTTCCCCAACTAACCGGCCTTCTCGGCATCTCTCCTAACCCGTACGTACAAACAAACACGGCCAGGTTCTGACAGGCAGCCCCGTTTCTCTGAGGGGGCCTATCAAAAACGCGCCAAATACTTCAGAAAGGACTCACAAAAGGGAAGCAATTAAGAGCTCTCCCTTTTTCCACAACGATCGTGAGCCTACGAGTAGCGGGACGCTGGAAAACGGCCCGTTGGGAGCTTTAGAACAAGCAGTCCTTCGTGCCTCTAGAACCAGCGCTTTCTGCTCGTCGTCGTTTGCAAACTGGTGGTTGTTCGTCATTTCCCTCCTGCTTTTCTGCAAGGAACCTTTGAGAAGATGTATCGTTCATCTTCACTTGCAAAGGAAGAAATTGTGAACTTGAGGTCTAAGATGTAATTCAGCTTCTTTGAAGGTAAGGCCTTGGAGAAGTTCCTCCTGAGGATCAAGCATCTTTCCTGCATCAAAAAGCTGCCAGTTTGTACCAGTTATTGGTTACAAGGTTTTGAGACCCTCTGCCTTAGTTCCGAGGAAACAACCCACCGTTCCATATGAAAAACCATCAGATCGGATCAACACAGTCCGTTATTTAGGAGGAACAGAACTTCCCGCCCTCAGAACTGTAACAGGGGTTTAACAGGAGCATTAACACATGGATCAGAGGTCACGTACTACCACCTACATTTCAGCTTAAGAGATAAAAATGCCTTTATATATATAATGTGACCTATATATATATAATGTAACCTAGCCCTTTAGGAGACCTTTAAATGCTGTAAGGCTTGAATATTCCCGCACGACTGTAATCCAAAGACATCGTTCCATTTTAGTAATTTACCTATTTTAGAAGGAAATAGCGTTTCATCATCCAGCTGGTCCTGGACCCAAGTCATCAGGTAATCAATGTACTTTGGTGCAGAGCACTTAATTGGTTTCTTGATGTTTGTCCCGTCTGCCCAGTGGTACTCGTATCTGGGTTGGGACGACAACAACGAGACATTTCTTAACACAAGCATAGCAAGGCCTGGAAGGCTGCTCTTCCTGCTCCGCTCCCCGTGCTCCCACACCCTCTCCCAGCCCTTCCTGGAAGCTAAGGTCCAGATGCTCCCCAGCCGACGGCTTGGGGAACGCCGCTGACACCAGTTGGGACACAGGAGAAGACGTCTGGATTTCCCGTGCCTGGATTTCTGGAAAAACAGTATTCCTCACCACCCAGTATGACCCTAAAGAGCGAGACGAGAAACTAAATGACAGGCTACAAATCTCATCCCAATAATATACAGCCGTGAGAAGCCTCCCTCCTTCCTCACCCCCAACACCGGGGGTTAATTCCGCGTTTTTTAGAGGAAGGAACACCACAGAATGACCCTTTCAGCAACACAGCTCTCAGGAAACAGCAGATATATCCTGACAAAAACGGTCATCTAGAGCATGCGAAAGCACTCCGGCAAACACGCCGTGCTCCACGCAGCGGGTGTGATGTTCCCGGCTGTTCCCAGGCTGTCCAGAGACTTGGGGTTCGTGAGGAGGGGAAAACAAACTCTTCCTACAAGGTTAACACATCACTGAAAGCCAATCAGGAATCCTCCCTCAGCTTCTTCCACAACAACAAAAAAAAGAAAACAAAACACACAGAAAAAATTGTCCTAGATGGGAATCATTTCGACTGCTGCAGGAAATGAAATTAAACAAGCAAGTATCCCCAGCTCTGGTAAGAGAAACAGATGAACCTTCTCGTGGCAGGCAGCTCCTCCTCAGAAAATACGTTCCTAGAAACCGCTACAGTTTAGTAGAGGTTTTCAAGGGCAGAACAGTCTGTGAAGGATCGAGCAAGAAACGCGCCGTTCACTTCAGCCAGGGCAGGGGAAAAGCTGAGACTCCCCCACGACTCTGCTGGAACCCGCTCGCCCAGCCCGACCCAGCTCCAAGCTGTTGCCTCGTCCCACAGCAACAAGCAGCGGCGGCTCAGCAACGCCTGGTATGAGATTCTCGGGCGTTTATTTGGCCCTATCATCTCTAAATCTCAGAAAAACTCCAGTACAGCAAGACTGTTAAAAAAACACTTACTCTGTTTCGTCCCTTCGCCGTCAAGTGACGCGGGCACGGAGCAGAGCGTCACAAACAAAAGGGAAAGGATCGGTACTGCCAAGAGGTGCGGGGTGTTTCAAGGACCCGATTACAGGATTTACTCCTTTTTCTGCTGCAGACCCCCGGGGCAGAAGGCAGCAGGCGAATATTCAATGACGTCGTCTTACGCCCAGCAGGATTTATGGGCACACCCGCTTCTGATCCTTCCACAAAACCCATCCCTGAGCAGGGGCCGGGGCTGCAGAGTTTGGGGAGCGCTCTGGGGACAAGATCACCTCACCAAAACCTTGGCAGAACGCCTCTTCTAACCTCTAGCACCTCTTTTCTGCTCCGCTGTGTAACTCTTTGGGTACGACACGTATTTCTGTCAATGGTTATCGGTCTCTCTGGAGGGGAAGAAATTGTTTAGTCTGGCAAGCAGACAGCTAAGCCTTTAATAATTAACCTCCGCCTCCAAATAATAACTGCTTCTCAGCAGACAAATAATGCAGCAAAGAAACATTTTCACGCTCCTATTAAATAAATCAGAGCCTGTCCTGCGTGCCAAAGCACAAAGCAGGCAGTGGGCCTTGTTATACTGCACAAGCTTATCCCGACGTGCTTCTGCATAATGGTGACCTTCTACTCCTCGGGTATTTTCAGCCCTCCCCGTGCTGCTGCGGCAGGTTTCTCTTCAGCGTTTACTTAGGATTTTACAGACATTTAAAAGGCAGCAGTGCCCTCTCTCACCACTTGCTTAGAAATGTGGGTATTTTGCTCTTTGGAAGACACTAAGCAAGAAAAAACACTAACGCTGGATATTTGCACAAAAGCAGGAGACAGAATCAAAGAAGTGAAACTTCACTGAGGGACAGGGCCGGGGATTCTCAGCCAGGCTACTGGAAACCGCAGCCAACTTCATTTCTACAACACCTCCTCGTAGGCCCAGAAGAAAGATTTTGGTAAGCCCTTGCTTGTATATAAAAACTTCTAACCTTAATTGAAGAAGCCCTCGCTAACATTTCTGGGAAAAAGAAAAAAAAAGGAAAAAACAGTTTTGATAATCATTTCACTTCCCGGGCTGAAAAAAAAAAATAATAAAGCACCAACCAAACCTTTCACCCCCCCAAAAACCCCCTTTGCATTCCCCACTCCCTTGGCAAAGGTTCCATTTTTTTTCCCCTCCCAAGGACCAAGAGGAGACCTTCTTGCCACCCACAGAAGTGAGCTTATCTTTGGCACTCAAGTGAGCTAGTCTCAAGCCTGCGAACGCAGAACCGCCTCAAAACCGGCACGCTCTCAGAAACGGGTAAAAACTGCTCTTACTTTGGGCCGGCAGACATGACGGGGCAGCTCTCCTCTGTGCAGAAGTCCGTGATGGTTCCGTAGAGCATATTGATCTGGTTGAAGAAGTCGACAGCTGTAAAGCATTCAAAGCATCAATTAACACTCTGCAGCGCAACGGCGACACGAGCTTCCCGCTGCCCCAGCTGGAAAACGCACGCTGCTGAAGAGGACCCTGGAATATTTCAAGTGAAAAAACTTCCTTTTATTGCTTTTTAAGAAGTATTATGAAGGAGACGCAGAAGGCAACCACCAACTTTCTACAACAGCCTCCGGCAATGACTCTTTGATTGTTCACTGCAGCAAAACCTTCATCTGAAGCAGGGCAACTTCTGTTCCTTGGATTATCAGTTACCAAAATTCAGGTTCTGGTTGATGATATTTCCTCATGATAAACTACCCCTCAAGCTTTCTTCTAGGGGCTTGCTGCTTACATTACGTTACATATCTGAGGAAGCAGCTCTCTTAGACAAAACTTCTTTTTAAATGGTCTTCGGTTGAGTTACCAAAATAAAAGACCAAAAGTTCGCTTATCAAAATATTCCCGTAGTACTTAAAATAGGTGCTTGATTACTGAGAACTCTTTGAAGGCAAGACCCTTCTCCAGTAACCTCGGAGCAGGTTCTGTTCCCAGGAACTGTGGCACTGTAATCAGTTCATAAAAGCCACTTGAGCTCCCCTCAGTGAATGCCCCCTCAGCATCCGCTGGGGAGCACAGCACATTACCAAAGTACCAATGCCAAGCTGATCTTTTCAAAATGTCTTTCAGACAATGGATATCACGGGTAAAACTTGGAAGGTGACTAATATTAAGCACTAGGAAATAAAACTTTAAGTAGGGTGGGTTAAATTCGTACAACTAGGTGCGTGATGTGGTTCCAGAGTAACAGTTTTACTACACATTCCTGTCCCCTCGTCCTGCAACGCTTACTGCAAGTCCTGCTTCTGGAGGAACCCAAGAAATACAGCGGCTTAAGACTTGCGGGACTAGCTTTGGTGTCCTTATTCATCCCTTTTTCTGCGTGGATGAAATTCAGCCATCAGAGACGCACCGTTCTGCTGTGGTGCAGCGGAGCCTCCCAGCCGCAGCGTGAGCGCTGGCAGACACCGCGTGCTGTGAAAGCACCAAAGGGAGGGTTCGCTGCTGCAGCTGCCCTCACCGCTTTCTCCAGAGAACAGCACGGCGGCACGCTCCGCGGACGCAGGACACGAGCCAGAACCGGATCACGCCACTTCCCAAGTATCACAAAAGAAAAGCAAATCAACCCAGGTATGGCGTGCACCTAGCACAGCTCATCTGCAGCAACAAAATCTGTTTGTTTTCCTGCTAAAGTGGGAAACAGCGAAACAGCGCTGGGAAAGGTTGGGGAAAGAGTGACAGAGGACCAGAGGACTCCTCCAGCTCGTCGGGGCAAGGGGAGGAGGCACTGAACCCTTCGAGAGCCCTTGTTTCTTAAGCGTACACAAGGAACTGTTAATTAAGTTTCCACTCCCCGCTCTCAGCAGACACCACGGTCCAATGTTTGCTCCCAGGCAAGCGCGTTCATATAACCCACAGAGACTTCAGCGAGGTGACCGCTGACCGTGAAGCCCACGCTCGCCGGTCCCAAAGGCCACGAGACACGCCAAAGCCAGCAGCGTGTGACAAGCAGGACTGAGGCAACAGCTTCCTTGCCACCACGCGTAAGGCTGAGCGGTGCCTCTGCGTATTTTAATTTCTTCTTTTCGCTCCTTGCTCTTAAGTGTCGAGGGCTTCGATTGTTTCATCCAAGTGCTTTTCTCCTCGCAGAAGCGCACGCTGCCTGCTGTTTTGTTACCAAGAGACGGACGAGGCGTACTTCTGGAATTCTTTCTTTCGTACTTTCAAATCAAGGAGATTTCAGATGAAACCCGAACTGATTATACACTTCTCACCTTCTTTTATTTCCAACTTACTTGAAAAATCTTCAGGTGCAGCAACCCGTTATGGTAAGAGACCAGTAAGGCTAAGAGCTGAAGGAGAAGTAGAAGAGCAGAGCGCGTTTGTCCCGTGCTCTCACTGCTGTGAAGGGCAAACCCAATGACATTACGTCACACGTTTTATTTCCTTACTAGATACCTCAGAGAAGGGGCTCACAGCAACCACTAAGCGGTGCTAGGTGTGGTAGAGGGATGCTATAAATGGAGCACATATCGATAAATCACTTCTAGGCAAGAAAGATGAACATTAAAACCCCACTTGGCTGCAGGAGGCCTGAAAAGGCCCGTTTTGTTACAAAAGACAGCTCCGCTCCTCCTCTTCTGTCAGGTGCTTCGCTGCCTTTTGCCACCCAGCTCCTTCAGCAGGGAAGTCATTTGGGAGGGGAAGAACACCGCCGCCACACAGGGAACAAGAGTCACGGAGCGCAGCAACCACCAAGAGGGAAGGACGCCAGCGTCTTTCGTAATGCTCGCTCATAGAAAAATGGGCTGGCTTGTTTTCTGGGCAGTTTTGCAATGCAGCGGGAATGAACTTCTACAGCGCGTGGCGTCAGCAGTTTCAACGCTCCCTGGGCGCAGAGGAGCCTGTGGCTAATTCAGAACCGGAAGGGTGAAGTCAGACAGTTTCACTTCCCACACGTGTCAAAAAGAGCGAGAAGAAGCGGACAGAAGCATACAAACAATTAGAAGATGTTTATCTCAAACGCGATTTACGCAGCGTACAATCACGGAAGCACGCTAAGCCGAGGATACAAGAGGTGAGGAAGTCCCCAGATTGAGCACAGAGTTTGTGGCAGCAAAGCTCTGCACAGGCTACGGAGTGCAATAGGACTTGGGTGAATCCATTCCTGAAGGGCTAAGGGCAGGCAGTAAATTCACGCAGCAGGGAGAGGATGAAGGAGGAAACGGGCAAGCCATCAGAAAACACTCATTTGGGCATCGTCGTTTGGCCGGACCAAGCGTGAGAGCCGAGAGTTCGGACGAGTAGCTTTAGGGGAAGTTACAATCATGATGTCAGAGACTGACAAAGGCTCACAACTTGGTAGAAACCAAAGGAAGGAACTAACTTGAGGAAAATAGCAAAGAGCAGTCTGTGGCTTTGTCACGGGCAGAAGGAAAGCCAGGCCATCCGCGTGGCTGTAGCCCCCAGCAGCTGTCAGACCTGGCCCCCCTACTTAACTCCATTACGGTTTTACGTGGAGCACGGAGAGCCTCGGCTGTACCACTGGGTGACAAGCCCAGCGGAAAAAAAAACTGGCTTAAACACATTAGGACAGCACTGACAGGCAAGAGCAGCCACACTGCTACTTCAGCACGTTTGTGATAAGCTCCCAGACTTGAACCCCTAAGAACTACTTCGTTAACAGGAACGTAGTTTTGGCACAAGGAGATACAGAGGTTTTGTCTCGGCGAGACGCTCTGCATCTGTCGGCGATCCGCGCCCGGAGAGTCGCCTCTCCCAGAGTGCTGCGTGCAGGACAGAAGAGCAAACCCTGGAGAGCACGGCTGTCCTCCCACGAGCGTCAGCCCACGTTCAACACCCCCCTCATGGAATGAAGAAGTTGGCTGACTTACTGTTAACGGCAACCCACTCGTTTAAGTCTTCCCCCTCTGGAAGCATAACGGCCATCCGGAGATTACCGCTTCCGAGCGTGGCCTCAGCATGTTTTAGCAGCTCGTACTGGTGAGACCCCTCCGGAATATTCTTCTTTGGTTTGAAGGTTTTGGAAGAGCGACTACCGCTGTGAAAAGGAGAAGAAATATTTAGAGAACTTGTGGAAAGGGAAGGGAAAAAGGAAGGAGCGGACAAGTCACGCATAAGCATGGGATTAACATTAAATACTTTGCCAACGCTCCTATCTTCACCTAGAAAAGGATGTTTAACAAGAAATGTGATGCCAAAGTAACAAATGCTTTGATGTGCTGTTTCAAACACTTGAATGATTTGCCACTTCTGCATCTCATCCTCCCCACCACGCTACGGCCATCAACAGAAAATTAACTAAGAAGATCCCTCACTGCTACACTCACTTGGCTGGACTCAGAGGGATTGTGGGATGATACAGAGAGGCCGGGTACACTCACGCACACACCAGAAAAAACACTCGTGCAGTCAGCTACCAAATGCAACTCAAAGGCAGAAGTGGGAAGAGGAAACATGCGGCTCCCGTAGACTCTGTTACAGGACACTTCTAACACAAGCCAGCACTTTGCATTTCACCCTAAGCAAGGATACCAGATTCAAATCTTAAATGAAATAATCACCTCCCAGCAGGAGGTGAGGAGCTTTTGCGGCTCAGGGAGTTCCCTTCACCTCCCACCCCTCCAGCCACCTGCATTTATTGCCAGGCCAGGTTCAAACCAACCCTGAAAAAAATCAACAGCAAAGAAAAAAACCAAAACCACCACCAAAAAGAACCCCCAAATCTTTTAACCGACTACTGAAGAGACCCAGGTTCTTCTCTTCAGGAACACAGCCACTCGATAGCCACTCTGCCAACACGGGGTAAAAACACAACGGCAAACATCTGGCAGCTGCCTTGGCGTACGTCTGCACGGGCAAGGCTGACGCAAGGTAATACCCACGACAGCTGAAGAGCCAGACAGACTGGTATGGTTCTCTCTCCACGCGGGTCAGCATAAGCACAAGAAACCCAGCACACGCTCACCAAGCACGGCGCTTCCCAGCTTGCCCACCAGACTCTGTTCTCAGCCCATCAGAACTAGACGGGAGGGAAAAACTCCTGATGCTCTCGTGAAAAGCAAACCAACGGTTTGCACAGGCTTCACATCACTCGAAAGCTCAAGTAGTTCATCATAAATCAGAAAGGAAAAGAGATTCCTTCCCCTGCCGCTGCTTACACAGAACCCCCAGTTCCTACAACTGAAGCCCCCCTTTCACCATGTTTCAAAACCTAACATACGTCAGCTTCTTTTCTGCAATATGGTCATTTTTACGCAAGGACAAAGACTGAAAATCACAACTGGTCTGGTGCCGTTGCCCGAGGCAGAATCTACAAGTTCACTACAGCAACTACCGCTGGGTGCATGGAGCTCCCCAGGCGTGCCGAGGAAAGCTCCGTCTTGCCACGAGGATTCGCATCACGAAGGGCAGCGTCTCCCTCACAGCTTCAGCAGAGGAGCTTTGTTCAGGAGGAGACGGTATAGGAGCACACAAAGCACAAGCTGGAAAAAGGCGCAAACCTGGGAGCTGTTTGGGTGTCAGCAAAAGGGGTCAGCCAACAGAGCGCTTGTCCGTTTATTTCGAGAAAACCGTGAGCAGAAACCCACGCCACACCCACCCCAGATCCTGAGCTTGCCAGATGAGAAACCGAGTCGCTGCAGACCTGGTGAATACCCAGCAGAGAACTTCTGTGGCCGAGGAAGCGGAGGATGCACGACGCACTGGGAAAGCGTTAGGTATCACTTAATCCCTGCCTGCCCCTTCGCAGAAACAGGGAGAGGTTTTTCCCGGAAGCTGGCAAAAGCTGTAACAGCAGAACACACGACGACTGGGTCTCATCAGTTCCAAATCAGCCATCCCATATTTGTCTCCGCTACCTTGCTTCAGCACAGCCGTCCCACGACAGCAGGAAACGGTCTCAGGGGAAAGGCAGGCAGGCAGGCATCCAAAAGGAAAAGTAATTAGGGTAAACGCAGGCTGCTAGCTGTCGCATGCTATGGAAATACCAGCAATTTTGGCAATAACTTATCCAAATGCCGTGCCTTTATGCAGCTCACACGTGAAGCCAGTTCACTGCAAGCATGGTCAGACACTCCTTGGCATCAACAAAAGGTCAGGGACTCGACAACCCACAGTTCTGCCCGGTGGCCACCAAAACCCACAATAACAGACGTCTTCATCAAGCACGACCTTTGATTTTCACGTACATTCCATAACCTAATTAGCTCGATCTGTGGGCCGTTTCTTCCGAGATTTTAAAACGCTCCCAACTAGCCCGCAGCACCAGCCTTTCCCTGCTCAGAGCCTCCGAACTCTCCTTCGGCTCCAAACCACGACACTAACGCAGAAGGGGACAGAGAAGCCCTCAGAGATCTCCTTTTCCTCGCTCACTAAATGGGGAACGCGTTGCACCATCCGCACTATCCATCACGAGCAACTTCTAGTTTTCCGAGAAACTAGAACCATTCCCAAGAATTCTCTAAAAATTCTTGCCATTCCAGGGCCGTCTGCTCCCACATCCAACATTTCTGGCAAATTACACCCTTCTGTTTTTATGGGTAAGTAGAGCTACAGCAGCGCCAGATGCAGCGGGACCTTGCGCTACATCAGGAGCTGCGTCTGAGCGGCTGACGCTCCCGGAGCCGGGATGAGGCTGGAAGCCTGGCTAGGAAGCCACACGCCTCTTGGCATCACAACGACGTCACCACTCGCTTGCAAGCGAGAGCGCTAAATTTCCTCCAAAGCTGTAATTTTATCTAGTCATCTGCTGACGGGGAGGGTTTGTAACGATGCGGGTTCTGCCGGCTGTTCTGTTTTAGGTTAGCAAGATGACGTTTCCAGAAGAAAGGCCAATTTTTCAGGCGTCCTGCTTACACCACACTTACCGCGCTGCCTCTGCGGATCTCTGACGATCCAAGCAGCTCCATATCCAGCCTAAGCTCTCGATACACGCCTTATTAACTGCAGGAAAGGAGCCACTTAAACCTTCACGCTCCTAAGAGAAGCGCTTGGGCTGGCCTGGCTTAGACCTCACACCCAACCTGGAATCTTTCAGTGGAGCTTTTCACGTATGTCTACGAAGTTTGCTGCATATCCAGGGAAACTTGCATTAAACCAGAAAAGTTTAGGCTCCTCACACAAGGCTTGACAGCTTGTTCTTAGCACCAAACCAACCCCAAGCTCCTACCTACTGTTGCCACCCTAGAGAAGATGGGAGAATCTGAAGATGTTGGGGTTTTTTCCCTGCGTATCTACTTGCACATCCCATACCAAACTGCCATGTTTTACAAGACATTAAGATTTTATTTTCAAACGCTGCTAGCATTCAACTTCCACGGGCAGTACAGAGAGCACTGCTGCTCCGACCTGTTCCAGGCCACGGTGCTGCAATTCCCACCAAGCATTTCATACAAGGCTCATCACTGGACTGTTTTGTCCCACGCTGGAAAGGACGGAAACGTGCCCTGGGGTAAAATAAATTCCAAATGCCGCAGTGGCACCGTTTTCAGGATACACCCGCCACCTGTATTCTTCTAACTGGGATATAATGCTGAGGCTCACAAAGAGCCTTTGAAGTAGGCTTCATTAGCATCTTGTTAGACACAGGGAAACCGAGGCAGCGACTCCTTGCCAAACGCCAACGAGGACATATATCAGAGGAGTCCCCAAGCTTTAGTTCCGTACCTCCTTGTCCCCTTGCTCCTCCTGGGTCTCTTTTTAAACCCCGATGCACAGAAACACTGCAAGGTGAGAACCAAACCCCAGAAAAGCAAACATTTCACGCACCCCACAACCTCCGGTTCCTTTGACGTATCGCCACGCAGCAGGTCTAAAGACAAAGGAGCCACCAACGCAGGACAGAGAACGACGGCCCAGGCCGCTTCAATCCCACGTTACACTAACAGAAGCAACACGCTTCTGAGGAACGCTCCCGTCTATCGAAAATAACTGCTGTAAAAAGTACAATTCTCTTTGTGCGGAGGGAAACGCAGAGCCTGCCGAGATCACTACGCGACTCAAAGTCCGGGGAAGAGCGAAGAGCCGCCGATCCTCCCACACCAGAGCCGCTCTCCAAAAGGTACGGCAGCGGTGAGAAAGCAACCCCAGGCCCAGCGGGTTTGCTCTGCTTTGTCTCTTTGGTTTAGGGAAGAACCAGCTGCAGTGATCGGAAACATTTCCACAGACACACAAGTCATGCCTACAGAAGTAGAAGAGACGTTATTTATTGTGGCGGGAAAAGGTGAAAATAACTCAATCAATGGCACAGAGCTGAAGTTTCCTGGTAGTATGAGACGTGAGAATAACCTAAATCGCCTGCTACACCTTGAGTAAGTCACTGGAACTAGAAACGTCCACGTTAGAATAGCTGGAAGTAAGGGTGCCGAAGGAAGGATTCTTCCCAAAGCTAGCACTGCCCTTGGTAACCAGAGGCCCCGGCTTCATAAGGAACGTCTTTGTGTGGTGAAGTCACCCACCGCCTGCCCGAGCCACGGCCAGTTGCCAGGGCTACAAAAGACGCTTTATAGCCCAAGGAGCGGGAGCCAAGTGACTCCTTCCCAGCGCAGCACTGTTGTTAGGGAAGGTGCACGGAGCATCTTTCCTTCATTCCGCCCAAGTAACCGTTTGGCTTCCAGACATTTCTGTGCAAGGCCGTCCCCGTCCCGTTCCCACAGGGGCTCCTGCCGGTTCCAGAACAGGATTCCTTCCTCGGGTAAGCCGTCCTTCCAGACGCCTGACCTCCTGCTGCGAGGAAGGGAGCCTGCCCTCCGCCTCCCAGGGCCAGGCTGGAGAGCCCCGGGTCCTTGAGCTTTGCAGCTTAACAAGAAATCCAGACTTAAAACTACGTCGATAAACACATCCCAAGGTAACAGATACAAAACACAACTTGCCGCAAAAAGCGGAGTCCCTTCAGCGGAAAAGCAAAAAGCTTCATTTCAAACACCGTTTTTTAAGTACTGAACATCACACTTAAAAAAAGCCAGCTGCTAAGATGAATTTAAAAGTTTCTTCATCTATAAGAAAATGTATCGCGGACAGGAGGAATTTAAAACAACGTCCTTATCTTTCAGCACGAGGAACTGACAACGCTGGCAATACAAGACACGTTCTTCTGAAAAGAAGAGCTTCCTTCTGCACGTGTCTGGAAATGGAATACGTACAAACCCAGACCAAAGCCCAGATCTCACTGTTTTTCTTTACCGTGAAACTGTTATCCATCCTTCCTCATCCCACCCTTTCTCTGCCGCACCACGGAGTAAATTCCATTTTCTGCAGGCTTTTCAACTTCAGCGTTCTTCTCAGAGAGTATAATGACCATTAGAAATGATTTGAAACAGTGACACCTTCTACTGAAATAGCGACAGTGAAAGAGGTGGGGTTTTATGAGATTTTTCATTCTCTACCCATCATGGCAGGGAATAAAATCTGGCTTTGCCTTCTGGGAAGACTCTCTGCCTTCACAGACTGAAGTTCCATGCAGGATGCTACGAGAGGAGGCGGATGATAAAGTCACCATCTCATCAATAGCTTTTAAAAAGTACAGGTATCATTCTACACAAGACTCTACATGTGAGAAGGGCAGAAGTTTATCTGATGACTCACATCCAGTGAGGAGAAAGTTATTTAAGGTAGCCTTAAGGAACGGTTTTCCTTTTGCTTGTCCTAACCATAACCGCCCCGTGCTGAAAGCCGTCAGAACACGTACACATCCACATTCTTAAAATACAATTTTTTTTGCTTCTGTACATACACATTTTCGAGTCAGTGAAATCAAGCCAAGGCAGGAGCCGTCCAGAAGTCAGACGTTCTTACGGGCACCGGAACAGAGCTGAAGACAAACTTCTGCCGGCCGGGCCGTGAGCGGGGTCCGGTGCCTGGCCCTTGGGAAGGGGCCATTTAACTCTTCCGTGTGGCACACGCTCGCCCTCGCTCGCCCTGCAGCGGCACACTGGGTGCCAAACCCGCTAAGAACTTAGGTGGCCACAGACCGTCATCTAGCCGAGCCAGGCTTCTCCACGGCTCCCCGCCTCCATTTTTCTGTCTGCAAGCTCAGAATGTGCCTGTAAACGAGGGGGAGGTGTTATGCTACAGCGCTCGTGTCTACTACAACCCCACCCATGTAGGTGGCAATGGTGCTCCTGCTGTTAACGCTGTTGGACGCAACCTTTCTCCCAAGTCCCCACAATTCTTCATGCAAGGAACAAGCAAGCGTCCAGAACACCATCCCGTAACCAGGAAACCACCATCCGTTCGCTCTGCTCACACAGAATAAATTCCCTTGTTTCATTTACAACATGTTCACTTAATACACTTTCATCTCCTGGAAAATCCTCAAAACAAACAGAGCAAGCCGCAGTTGGCCTCGCTGGATACTACCAGAGCTCCGCCTGGGCTCCCAAACACAATTAAACCAATTTCCAGCACGGCCCACAGTTGCGGAAGTGACTCAACTCCTCAAGCGTTGTCCTCGGGAGGACTAACGGCCGTGCTGGGCCACGCGAGGAGAGGGACAGGCCAGAGGCACAAAAAGAAGTACACAAGAGCATCCATCAGAGAACAACCAAGACGAAACCTTGCAGAGAAGCAGGCAGGCATGCAGGCAGCAGAGGAACTGGAACATGGCCACGGTATAAAATCCACAGCCTCCCAAAGACTCGCTCTGCATGTTTTAGGAATGTCGCTGCACTGCTGCTCCCAAGTTTCTCCACAGACTTTTTCCAAGAGCTTTAAGGCCATCAAACGCCACTTGAAACAAGTTTTCACTCCAGTTTGCAAAGAAGGAGGCTTTTAGCAGAGACCCAAGTATCTTTGCATGCTCCTCAACGACTTCAACACCTACTGTGTGTCCGTACACACAACACGGTGGAACTGCAGGGCATCATCGGAACCAGACTCACTTCTGCAGATTCCAACATCCTAATATTCACATACTACTCCTTTAAAAGAGCGGGCCACTAGCAGCTTTGAAGAAGGTAAACACCAAGCACTCCTTCCTCTCCAACTGCTTGGCCTTTTCCTACAGACCACTGAGACAGAGCTCAGCACCTCTGCCATTTCAGGCGCCAGTTAAGCTCTCTGCAAACTAAGCCGCGCTATTTTCCCATTAACGCTCCCCTCCTTTCTCAGGAATCCTTTATTTCTGTCAATCGGTGTTAGCTCCCTTCAAGGGGAGGGCACAGCATGAGTTCAAACAGAAGTTACAGCTTCACCCAGTTGTGCTTCCACGTTTCGTTTCCACAAAGGTCCAAACTTCAGTTTACCTCATGAACGCATCTAACAAACCGTTCTGTAGACGTAACCACCCTCTTTTGTAAAACTTACCCTTTCCCATACACAGAACCTGGCACTAAGAAGCCATCCGAACACTTATTTCTGCTGTACACGCGCATCTGGTGCATCCTCCTTTGAAGAAAGGGGACTCACTCCAGCTGTGGACTCCTGAAGGAAGCCGGGGGGCTGCTGAACAAGGACACCGCACGTGCCCCGCGGCAAGGAGAACTCGGGCCGCAGAGAACGTTCTGCCCCATGGCAAGCAAATTCTGAAACAGCCAAGTCTAACGCCCGTGACAGAAGAGGGTGTAACATTCGTTAACCAAAATAGATCTGCCTACCCGCCCGTCCCCATCGAATCCTGCAAAAAGCCTCAGCGCTGGGAAGTCTGCGGTCCAACCCAGCTCGGACCGTCCCCCTCGGACTTGTTACACGCCCAATGAAGACGCAGCCCCAAGAGGAAATGCAGGAGGATGGATATTTGCGTCGTTTTGAGCAAGTCTTAAAGCCCGCCACTCGGACGCTTCCAAGAAGATGTCGTGTTCTCAAGGAACACGACGACGCCGAGGGAAAGCGCTCGGGAACGCACGTGGGAGCGAGGACGGCACGGCACGCGTTACACAGACGCACGGAAACAACTCAAGCGTCACGCAGAACATACGGGAACAGAACACTACTTTTTTTTTTCTTCTTTTTAAGAGGGCAGTAATAACATTCAAGCCCCGGCCCGGCAGTTACAGCGAACACCAGCAAGGGAGGGGAACAAACCAGCCAGGGCATATGAGCATCCACAGACATCAGGAATCAAAATTAGGAAGTATCATTAGGGATGAAACCAAGCAAATTATAAATGAAATAGAAGGAAATAGATAAAGCTACGAGGCCGGGTTATTTCTTTCAATATCTGAAAGGTCTTTCTGTCACATCTGATGAAAGAAAAGATACTGGGAACGTTAACAAAGAAAGGACGTTTACTAACCCTTTTAAGTAGGCACGAAGGAGCTCAAGATCTTTCAACAAGACCATCAAGTGGCCCGGAGAGCTCCGGCCTTGCACGCCGCCAGTGCCACGAAGTATCACCCCGTTTGTGGGGCAGGGGGAACAGGGGGGCTCCCCATCGGTCAAGCAGGTGATTCTCAGAATTTGCCTACCCAGGGCTCCTTTCCTGTAGTATTTTTCCAATTTGATAAACCAAAAGCGTTCCACACAAAAGACATATGCTACTTCTCACAGCAACCTCTTCCTCCTGCTACAGAGACTTCCTTATACTCACCTAAATTCTCCTTAGGGCTTTATATCCCCAATGCCCTCTGCATCCTAAGCGGAACCTGCCGGTAACAGTCACAGCTTTTACATACGTTTAAGCAAGTAGGAAGCAGAGCTTTTCAGAAAGCCATCTACAAGCTGTTGAGGAGGATAAACTGCAGCAACAGCAGCTTGGCTCCAGTATCAAATTAGATCCTGACTTATACACCAAATATAGTGCTGGGAGAACATGCCTCAGAACACGGATGCTTTCCCAAAATGCCGATCAGTGCTTCTGAAAACCAACGCTTTACGAATGACTACAGCAAATCTAGGCAGAGAATCTAAGAAATCACAGCAGGGCATTAAAAATAAAAAAACTAACCAAAAAAACCCCTAACTAAACCATTTAGGACAGTCTTGAGCCTCCTGAACGCAATGAAAAGAACAATTTGTTGATGTGTTTAGGGAAAAAGAGAAACCTAGCTAAATTTTAATGGGGGAGGAGTCACTTGAGCACTTTCTAACAGGCTGCTCTTTATTGTAACCCCCACGGAACGCAGGCTGACGACCCGAACATGGCAAACGAGGAGAAATACTGGGCAGCTTCCCAAGGAAAAAGCTCAAAGCATATAGGTACACTTTGATTAATAGGTACGGCGGGGCCTGAAACCAGGAAATAACACAACAATCATCCGAGGTAAGAACTAACGCTGAGAACAACAGGAAGGAGAACTGGACGGGAGGCAGCAATGAATAATCTAACGGCGTTCCAAAAATACACCGCATTATCTCATCACCAAGCGTTTCTTACACGTCCCCCGTATTTCAGACACGCTTGTTTGCGCTGGAACCATCTTCTGTAAAATGTGCTTGTACCTTGCAAAATACCGTTTCAGGAAACCCATCTGTCGAAGCACCTGAGGGGGAACAATAGCTCCTACACGCCCAGGAGAATACTTCTCCAAAATTATTTCAGCTTGAGCATTTGACAGTTGCGTCCACACTCAGTTTAACTGTTCTATGGTGAATTCAAAGACACAGATTCTTCCTCTTTTCCACTCACGCTGCAGCAAGAACTTTTAAGAACAGCAGTCAACAACAGAGGTTAATAATAGGGCATTACAGACGTTTGATTTTTTGGTGGAAGTTAACACTTGGGCATTCGAAGAAACAGCATTTTGTGGCCACAAAGTATGACAAGACACAGCAATGCCATTCTGATTCCCGGATCTAGAACTCTCAGCAAGTCCCTAAAACAATTGCTCCGCTCAAGCAAAACCAAGACTGCGCTACCGAGGTTGGTAAAACACAATGGAAATACCAGCTAGCGAAACAAAACGCGGGTATTTTATTAAGGTCAGCAGAGGAAACCCACCCAATCGTTATCTGAAATTCCAATTATTCCTCTATGTCTCCATTCTTAGCAAAAAAGAGGAATCTACCAACGCTTACTTAAGCTCATCGATTCTCTTTGTCATAAAGGAAGGAGCGAAGACTTGCAATAAAGACAACAAATCCAGGCATTCCAAGTTCTTGGTCTGCGAATGTTCTTCTTCACGGAGGAAGGGATCGGGATCGTGCACGTCAGGAGCGCTCCCATCTCCAGGACAGAAGCAATTAACGCTGGAGGCACGCTACCACATTTAAAGATGAAGCGCAACAGCAGACAAGCAAAGAACAAGCCAAGTATGTGGAAAAGAGGCAAACTCCAAATAAAACTCAACGGAAATACGGGTAGGATCACAGGAGGTATGTAAGAATAACAAAACGGACGGATTCCTGCCAAGGAACAGCTGTGAACTGGAGGAGGAAGAGAGGATGAACAAGATAGAAGTGTCTTCATGAAAAAAAACACAACCAAACCAGCACACAGAAGAAGGAAAGTTGGAAGAAGCAGCTACGGTCGCAGCTGGATTTCAAGATGAATGGGAAAAGACAGAACAAAGGAAGAAAGAGCATTTACATTCGCAAGTTATATCAGAGCAACTCAAGTCGACGTTTTGAAGGGCAAGGCCCACACGGACCGAAAAGCTGCAGCTTACCCTGCGGAAAACCAGGCAAAACGCGAGAGAAGAGCGAACGGATTCACCTCCAAGTACTGCTTGTAGAAGTTCCCAAATATATTTGCAAGGGAAAAAAAAACCTACTGTCACCTTCCCGAGTTCACAGCGGGGGACTGTCTTCATTAACACAAAATTACCATCTCACGCGCACGGATTCACTGTCTGCTGACTCAGGCTGCATACTGAACTGGGGAGCAAAGACCTGAATTAAACCAGAACACGTCTGAGAGGCACAAGACGCTCTACTACACTGCACAGAGCTGGGTGTTGGGCCCTGAAGTCATACACCTGCTAGGCCACCTAGGAAATAAGAAGTCATTTCAGGCTCGTGAAGAAAGAGCCAGCGTCAGCTGCAGGCACGTATCCCCGTCCCAACAATCCCCAGCTCTCGTTCCCATCTTTCAAATGCATTCCCCAAAATATTGACTCAGGCAGCAGCGCCCTGGAACGCAGCTGACAGATCCGCACACAAACTACCCATCACGCCGGCTCTGGGAAATGATTCGAAATACTTTTGAATCAGCGCTGTGGTTACTCCTTTACAATCTGCTTTACGCCGCTCCAGAAGAGCTGCTCGCACGTGGTTTTAGAGAAGCCAGTCAGAATGTACTGGAACTCTGGAGGGAAATTTATAGCACTCTGCCCAATTTTAAAAATTCAGTGTAGTTCCTTCCAGAAGAGATAAACGCAACATATTTTTCCCCACGGAAGAGGGTCCCTGGAAGACTCAAAGAAAAATAACTCTCCTGCCCTTAGCTGGCTCATAGAGACTCCAAAAGGGACGCTGGAGTTTTTCCAAAGTTTTTCCCCCCAAACGCTTTCAGCGTCATTGACCGATGCCACGCACAGCCCGGTCCTTCACACCAGTACAACCATTTCCAGCCTCTTTCTGGGAACAGCCACATATCAGGCAGCGGGCAAAGTCGCAGGACTCACAGCCAGCATTACCCTTGCCCCACGCAAGTGCTGTGGAAGTGAAGGGGAAGGAAACGCCGTGTTTCGGAAGTAACACGCCGATGCCAAAGCACAGCACTGGATCCTGCTAAACTCACCTCGTGACATTTACAGGCTAGAAAACAGTTTTAAGGACTGTGAAAAGCAATTAAGTTATAGTTGGTTATAGGTGAAAACAGATTCCACGGTACTTGAATATATAACCCGCAGTCTCCCTTCAAAGAAGACAAACAAACAGAAAAAGACTAAAGCCGAACAGCAAGTTCCTTGTGGCTCAACTCTAACAAGAAGTGGCTCCGTTTACAAATGCTGGAAGCATCGCAAAGCGTATCCTGCGGTTTAGGTTGATTTGTGGGTCGAAAGCTTATTGATAGCCTTGGCTGCAAACTCTTGCTTATGGCTTGCTAGGGAAGGCTTCAAGCGGCGTAATTAAATGCAGCTATTTACTTCTCCAAGGAAAACAAGCAGCTCCACGCTGTCAGCCCCGGGTGTGAAGACTTACCACCACGCTTGCCGCTCTTAAGCCACCTCTCGGCAGACCAACGCTTCTAAGACTTGATCCTTCTTCAAACAATATTTGAAGGAAGAGTACGTATCTCTCCGGACGCGTAACCGCGACCCCTGGGCTGTCCTCACCACCTTGGCTGTTGCCGTGACGACATCCAAAGACTTGACAGAAAATTATCAAACGCCTCTGGCACCTTTTCAAGATTAAAACCTGAGGTGTTTTATACCAATCGTTCCCCGAAATCGGTCCTTGTTCCACCAGCCTCCCGTCTGACCGGCGTAAGCAGCTAATCGCATAGGTTTGCTTACATCGCAAGCACAAAGAGAGAAGGACAAACCGGGGAAAACACCAGTGGCATCAAAGCGAACAATTAGGAAGCAATTAAGACCGGACATCACTGCGACGTAGTAAACAGCTTTCACCCTGAACAATGCCTTTCTTCATAGGGGTTGTCGGTTGCTTTTTTTCATTCCAAACTCATGCTTCGACACCGAGAAGGAAGCACCTAAGAACACCTAAAAGCACCAAGCGCTCACTTCTTCATCACACGTTCCCCAAAATCTGGGTATTGGCGCAAAAAGGGGTTTTTTCCAGTGCCATTCCAGCTCGGACACCTCCCAGCCTGAACCAGCCTGCACTCCTCCGTTACCAGCTACCACTTATTTCCATTCCACCGCACGCGGGGCAGACAAATGAGGAGGGAAGCGGAGTGACAAGCACTTCAAAACGCCTCCTTCAAGAGAAACCGTAAAACCAACCGTACCACGCAGCACAGGGGCAACGTGAACACCTCCGTGGTTGTCGTTGCTGTCGTTTCTGGGAGTTTTCCGCTCCTTGGTGCTCCCTTCCTCGGAAGCGAGCCTGGCTGCCGGTTGAGAGGCAAATCTTTTGACAGCAAGCGTTTCAGAAGAGGAATTAACACAGACTTAATGCTGCAATGAAGTGATGTGCTCCAGCAACACTAAACACAATTTTGGGGTGAAAGCATACATTTCTGCAGCCAGTAGTTCAATGAATCATGGAATCCCCTTGGGCAGAAAAACCCCTTAAGACCACTGAGTCCAACCGTTGATGCTACCGATGAAAGCTATAAACAAAAAGAAAAAAGGAGAAAAAAGTTTTCCTTTCTGTGAAGTTCCCTGTCAGAGCTGATTTCATGAAGGCTCTGCCTCTACGGACTCCTTTTGCTTTCTTCAAAAGTCAAAGTTACAGCTACTCCGAACGCCAGCTACTCATCCTCACCCTCACTTGCTGTTTCCGTCAGCTCCTCGTCCTTCAACATCTCATAAAGTTACGACCACTTACATGAATCTCATTTTTAAAAAACTATACGCTGGAAGTTTCTGAGAGGGATTTGCTAATACACAGATGGCTTTTTACTTTAAGAAAGGACAATGTCACAAATTCAGCAATAAAACTGAATCTTTTCTTCTTAAAAATAGGTGGTTTTCCTCTAGCTTCTTTTTTATGTAAGTTGTGCCAGCGTAGGCTAACCCAAGCATGTTACCATATGGCACGCCTACCAGAACTATCTTTAATTTTTTTCCTTGGAGATGTAAGCTGAAGTACCTGCAGCTAAGCTGCGATTTCCTTTCAGAGAGAACTTACCGAGCTGAAATTTTTTTGGAACTGAAGATGCTTTCTTGTCCCATTCCCTTTTTTTTTAAGATTCAGGATAACCTACTCAGCCATCGGGGAGGTTTATAAAATCTTTGCAGGAAGCAAGAACCAGACCAGGAAGAGAAAATAGTGGCGCTGAAAATAACAATTGCTGTCAAAACCGAGCTGCATTAATTCAGTGACTTGTCTCACAAGACAGTCTTTTTATAATGTTACCCAGAATGAGAGAAGACAATGGTTTCCCTTGATTATTTTTTTTTTTCCCTCCCTCCGTGTAGCTTTATATGTCACTGGCCCTAGCAACAGCAAAGAATAGCAATGGGCTTGTCAGCGGGCCCGGGAGGGGGGCCCCAGGCACCCTGTGTTATCCGAGCAGCACAATCGCCCCGTTATTTGACAACAAGCACGTCTGCAAGCGGAGCACGGCCGCGGATGTCACACTGGGGCGCCCAGCTGACAAACTACAGGCCGGCTACCCACGGCAGACCTGCGTGGCAGGTTCGCTGCCACTCAGAGCGTGATCCTCATCTGCTGCATCTTTATCGCCGGTTCAAAAAGTGGGAGGGCGGTTCACAAAAAAGACCAGAACACAGAGAAAACGGCACGGACAATCAGCTCGGCCACCTCCAGATCGAGGAAACTCCCGGTGAAAAAGGGGGTGAAGAAGCTCTGTGAAAATCTACGTAAAAAGCACTTGGAAAATGGGGGCGGGGGGCTGCAGCTCAAAGTACGGGTTTGTACTGATAAATCCGTAAAGATACCGAACAAATACCTCTGAATATCAAGCTAACGTGAAATTTCAGGTTTGACAAAAGGCGATGCTAACCTTCTGGATACTTAAAAAAAAAACCCAAACGAAAAAACCTACCAACAATAAATCTAACGGCTTGCCAGTAACGCAGAAAGTTTCCCTGGTCTCCCCGGTCTCCCCGAGGCCTAGCAGGCATGTTTTCATTTCTATTTTTTAAATCCATTTCTAGCCTGCAAATGAATAAATTAGGGGCTAAACTAGAATAAATCAGGGGCTACGACACTCTGCCAATAGCAGCTGAGACGGCTTTGCCAGCGTTTCTTGCTCTGCCGTGCAGTAACTTCAGCTCCCATCTCTGTACGCCATCCAGCAGGACCCCTTGGAACAATGGAGGTGGGGGTAAAGGTTTGCTTTCCTACGTTTCAGAAGGGTCTGGAAAAAGAAGCCAGCATCTCATTATTGCCTGTGACAGAGGGTGGAGGGTTTCGTGCTTTTCCGTTACCAGAGAGCCAAACGCTGCGGAGAGGGAGGCTCTCTAATTTGCAAACCAGACTCCCAGGACACCACGGTCCTCGCAAGCCTGTCCCCCCTTCTCCATCGCGGCAGCTGAGAATTCTGAAGGAGGGGGACAGCTGGGCTTCTCATTAGAAGCCCCGCACCACGCCTGAATCCACCGACAGGCACTTGGACCCGCCTCCCACTCGCAGCTTCCCCCCTCAGTGCCTTTCCAAACCTCTCCTGGGGTAAGGCAGCACAAGCGCGGTGACAGGCGAGGCGGTTCCGACGGCAGAGTTAAACGCAACGGAGAGATTTTGAAGGAAGCCAGCGCCGGGGTTGTCTCCATGAGAACACAACTTGCCAGAACACCCCCCGCTCCCAAGATAAAGTATCTCCTCTAAGAGCAGGCTACGCGTATATCTGCTGGTTATCAATACAACCCTTTAACGACTGCCAGATACCGTGGCAACGGTCCCACTAACCGCTCGCACGGAACCCGGAGCACGCAAGAACGCTCAGCGGGGTGAAGGCCTTAATGGAGCTTGGCTCTGCAAGGGCGCCTTTTCCAGCTGCTTGGATTTCCCTTCTCTCCCCAGAGCGCATCTTCACTTTAATTAATAGGTCACTGAACCGGTTTATGTTAATTGTCAGAAGTACCTCGTCTTTGTTCCCAAGGGGGAGGGACCGAAGTTCATTCGGCTGCCGTCGACGGAGCAAAATTGCAAAACGTTCTGCACACACCTAAATCGCCACCAATTCCTAGGGCAGCTTTTTTACGCCGCGGTAAACAATTGCCTTCCCACGAGCGACGCGCAACCTGCCAGCGATGGCTCCTCGCTCTCTTGGCACCAGACTGCCGTCCGTCTGTCCGTCCATCATCTGCGCAACCATTGCCTCAACCTGGAATTAACTTTCCAGCGCTGCCGCTCACCGAAGACTGCGTCAACGCCAGCCAGTTTCAACTTATCTACCGCAGATAACGCTGCGGGCACCAACTTCTGCCCACACCGTCCTTGCTATGACTACAAAGAAAAAAATTATTTAAAACAGGGAGGCTCCAGCGGATGGGTGGGTTTTCCCCCCCCCGCCCCGAAGGCTGCTCCGGCCTTCCCAGCCATACCCCCTTGGCCTTCCAACACAGCACCACCGGGAAAAGTCTCCCCCGGCCCCCAAATTAAAACCACGCGTGGATTTATTCTCTTCTTAAATTC